>HG995404.1:10010000-10610000 GCA_905333125.1 Pheosia tremula | reverse complement strand
AACTGTTTTGACGATTCCTGTACGTGTGTTGGCTAAGGTATTTGCTTCCCCTCCCTGCCTACGGCCTTGCCCCTTGATGCGAGGGGCATAACCACAACCCTGGTCCAGTCCAGCTCGCCAACTTCACACGTCATTTGTAAGACAAACTAACACATATTTATGGTATGGGCAGACATGTACCTACCCACAGTTGTTGTGAACGTGCCTAGAAGTTAAAACTAAGTTGAACAGATATATCGCTTGATCACCGCCAGGTTTATAGAATAAATGCACAACAAAGATTTAACTACTGCAATCTTAATACATAACAATCAGTAATGAGGTCGCGTTTAGCAACCGGCGCGTGCATTGACAGATTGCAATTAAGATATTATGAATGGACGATAATTTGGCAACTGGTTGTTATCGTTTGTTGCGTAAGAGGTCTCATGAGAGAGTGCTAAGTTGCTAGCCGACTTCAAAAAATGGGGAGGTTCTATTACTTATATTTGAAATTATTTATGAAGCAACTGCAGCGAATATGTGATGCTGTATCACAGACGATCGCCTTGTGATTGAAGCGTAGGCGGCGAGACGGGTTCGATGTCTGTGCGGGTCAAATTGTGGAAATGATCTATTTATTATTTGCCTTGATCTGGTTGTTACTGGGTGTTATTGCCTTTAGTTTTACGATGATCACAATAAGCGTCACATCGTTAAACCATTATTGTATATATATAAAAGTCATAGTTTTTTTCAAAAAAGAAAACAATGTAGAACCACGACGATGCTACAGCCTTATTATCTACTAGCTGTTGCCTGCGACTTCGTCCGCGTGGTATTTAACAAAGACTCAGCCGTTGGCAACAGCCTGCTCGTGTTCTGATCCCGCGGGACGCATTGCAGATTGTTGCTATCAAACTTTAATCAGGCGCAGCACTGCAACATTGGATTTAATTTTTTTTCGAGAGATCCATTTTTTTTCTAAAATAAAAGTAGCCTATGTTACTCCTTGTTACATCAGCTATCTGCCAGTGAAATTCCCGTCAAAATCGGTCCAGCCATTTCAGAGATTACCCGGAACAAACAGACAGACAGACAGACAGACAGACGGACAGACAGACAGACAGACAGACAGACAGACAGACGGACAGACAGACAGACATACAAAAATTGTAAAAAATGTTGTTTCGGTATAGGTAACGTGTATACATCCAAATGCACTTAGTAAAAAGCGGTTATTTTAATATTACAAACAGACACTCCAATTTTATTTATATGTATAGATATAGATATTGTAGGGTAACAAAAAAACAAAAAAAAAACAAATAACCATGTAATGAGAGGGATGTCAGAGATTCCAAAAAGTTGCACTGTATTTAAACGTCAAATTTTCATAAAAAGAATCATATCAAGTGGTACCTCTGTTACCACCAACTTGCATTCCTTAATCAATGATGTTCCATGGTTCACTGGAAATACTACACATCGTATTTACTGTATTCGCAATCACGCCAGAATGGCTGAGCGGATCTGGATGAACTTTAGCACAGAGATAGATTATAGTCTGGAATAGCACATAGGCTACTTTTTATCCCGGTAAAAAGGACATACTTTTTAATTGCGGGTAACACCGCGGGGTGCAGCTAGTTTTATATATCTCTCGTATGTACACTATCAGGTTATTTTTGCTTGCCTCGATGTCCACAAAATAAAAAAGTTGTTCAAACATATTTTTTTAGTCTTTGCACTCTGTGGTCCGTGTCGCTGTCACATGATTGGTTTCGCCGGGCCGTCCGACAGATGCCGCTGGCTTTGATCTCACCGCCCACAACTCGGAGTGACAAATAAATTTCAACTCTATTAGGTCGATTTGGAGAACGTTTTTACGTGTCAATAATTCCAAACGGGCATTCAATATCTTTATTAATGTGGCAGAGTCCAGATGATCAATGATAACTAATTATTAGAAACATTCGTTGACCGTGCGACCCTGTGTATACAAAAATTAACATGACTTTAAACTCTTTCGCTATTATTTGAGGGTTCAGATTAAGTTAACAGTTATTAGCGAAAGATAATCGTCAGTTATTGTATTTTGTTATCGATGCAATGCTTACCTGTAGTAGAGTTAAGAATAGATTAGAGGACTATTGTTATTTTTTTTCTATATTTTTAAAAGGAATTATATAACAAATTCAATTTGCAACATCGTTGCAATAAATTACATCGATTACTTTTTAAATTAAGAACTTAGTACCAACTGTTGTTGGTTCTTGTCGGTCAGGCTATTATTACAACAGTAGGATAAGCAGAGTGTCAAGTACGATATTATTAGTGAGCTAACTAGAACTCCTAATGTAATCGTAACGTCATCGAGAAAGCCTACTCTTCCTACCTTCTTATGAAACCTGTGTGTTGTGAGAGTTATGGAAGATGTAACGTTACCAAATCAGTACATAAAGAGAGTGTACTTCGGGCGCTGTAGTAGGATTGCATTTGTTACAAGTCTGTGCCTACCCCCATGGGATACACGCGTGACTATATGTGTATGAGTGTAGGAACTTAGTGAAATGCATTTAAATATTTAAATATTGGCGGAAAAGGGAATGACCTTCCACAGTCAGGCGGGTGGTATGGCTGGCGGGGCGGCCGCTATGCCCCGACAGTTGTTGCCGGGATGTTGTATATATGTTACGTGCTCCGCAATGCTATTCCTAGTTCTATGGCCGTTCGATACAATCAGCCGTGTATTTGTCCAGCCTCCCGAGATAGCTGATCGCAGCTCGGTACAGACCGCGGCCAGACAATACCGTTCCATACCCGCTAATGGAATCAGCTTTGTAGGCAATGAAGGATGCCTGTCACGGTGTTTAGACCCTCGTGGGTAAAGCAATTTCGAATTGCGTGCAGGAGACCCCTTATCGGCAAGGCAATAAGTGTTTTATTTCATTTTACTTTACCGAGTCTTAAAATACGATTGAAACCACCAATTTGTATAATTGTTTCATTATTGCATAATCATTTATCTATGACATAAATATCGGTTGTCATACTTGGGTGATAATGTAGTTCAGAAATCTCATAGATCATAGTTTCTGATAGTTTCCTAAATATTTTCTATCATAACATACACTATGACATAGGTATGCTATTGATGTTAATGATAGCGTTAGGGGTACCTAGTATATTGAAGGATGGGCTATGTTAATGTTTATCCCCTTTACGAATTAATCCTTCCAAAAATATATTAAGGCTATGACTCATATTTGATTTAAATGAATAACGATACGGACCAAGGGTCAGTGTAATCGAATTGTGATGAGTCCAGTGATGTGTCGCTAAGATTACGCCCTCTGCCGGCCGGCCACTAAAACAGTTTCCATGTCAACTCACGCGCAACTAACGCTCGCGTGATTTATAAATGTATATACGAAAGACAATGGTGCGGTACTGTAAATACAGAAACACATACGCAAATATAAATATAAGCCCGTAAGTCCTGCCATATATTAGGGTTCTTGAGCTAATCGTAACACCCCTAAGGAATGGCTTTCGATTTCCAGTTTCGTCCCTTAGTGGCCTTGAATGTGAATTACAATCTTTGAACTATTCGAAGGAAGCTGGCTAGAGTGTACTATATGCCATCCCTGCCAGTGAAGCTGTCTATCGGATACTGATTCTATCGTATAGCCAGAGATTCCTGGAACAGGCAGAGATAAAGAATTTTATAGAAGTGTAAGAAGTGACAATTTTATAGACTCCTCCCATAACCAATTTTTACACTATTTTTTTTTCACATCGCAGTTGAACGCACTCTTAGTTGTCGCTTGAGTATTAAATGACTTGTCACGTTGACATGTCAATAGAGGCTCTTGCGCAGTGGTGCGCAATGATCGCCACGACTGCGCCCGCGCCGACCGAGCCGACAGACCCATAAGGACAAGTATTGAGATAACAGCCTCCTGATCTCATTAATGGCTGACTTATGTGAGAACAGGTAGGATAGGGGGTGAAGGAGGGGTGGCGGTTGTGTGACGGCAGTCTTCTCATAGGTTATTTCTGATGGAGCTGGCTCTAGATGTCCACAATCTGGTTCAATAAGATATGCTATGGGAAGTTTTAAACCTTCTTGTCTATGTAGAGAAGGAAACAAATCGACATGATTAATTAGTTCTTCTTAGCTTTATGATTATTGAAAATCGTTTCGCGCTATAATAAGAAAGGCATGCCTCAGAATTTATTTTTAAGTTGTTTTTATTTTCTAGTTTTGTATAGTCTATGTATTCATAAGTAACTTTTTGGCTTTCATGAATAAAAAAAAATAAAAAGAAATAGTTTGTTTATGCATTCGACTCATGAACCATGTGAGAACTACTAGCGTGCAATCAAAGCAGCCCGGCTGTCGCCGCCCACAGATCTACCTGCAATCACCAGATTCCGTTCATCTCACAATAACTGAACACTAAACGCGTACAGGCCTGTAAGCTAATACGCTCGGTCTTTAGTACCCGAGCACATTTAAAGGAGGCTTTGTGCGCGGCGGGCGTCGGGTTACCACCGTCTACAATTTCGCGATACAACCGTTGGATTAAATACTGCAGCCGAGGTGTTAACTAGTGCAACTCGATACAGGGTTATTTGCATCGCCGGACGGCGTCCAGGGGGTTACATCGAGGATTATAAGCGTGCTTTTGATGCAGATTTATCATTCCTTATATGGTCTTATAAAGTAGATAAATAATGCAGAATATTGGGCATAGATACAGCTATATATGAGCAGCCTTTTGATAGGTAAGGACTAAGGTACTTATTACTAAAGACGGTAAAGATTCAACATTACGGAATAGATAGCTCATTCTGCTGAAAAAGCCTTTTATTTTCTTTTGCCAAATAATACCATTAGTGTAGAGAATCCAATGTATAAAAATACGTAACTATTCTGCAAAAAAATCGTTCTAACCCGCCGATAATGCTTTCAACGTTAAGAAACTTAACTAAACCCGATCTTAGTCTATTCTTATCAATTTGCGGATTAACTATTGTGCAACACATATCGCGTTACCCAGATATAGCATGTCAAAAAGACCGAAAACACAGGTTTTTCTGTGAGAAATCTAACACAGGTGGGAACGGGTGAATATTACTTTTTTATTTAAAAAAAATCGCGAATGCAACATTGTCGGTACTCGGTCGGTCTTTTCGACTGATATGCGGGCGGTTTAGGGTTACTTAAAGTTCATTCGCTGTCCGTTGCATTGCTAATAGATTTTGACGAGATTCTGTTGTAGGGTTTTTTTTTTCAGATATCAAATTATTGCTTTTTATTAGCAATATTTTCTGAATAGTTTTCGAAATTATAGGATGCACTCCACTCCTTGAAGTCCTGTTTCGCTCCTTGGTCGGAATGTATTGAAGGCTTATAAGTAATACCTACTTAGAAGTATATTTTAAAGGATCGCATTAGTTCAAATAAATACATTTATATATACTTGTCTACTTCATTCTGCGGTTCTCTACAAATCGTTTTCTGGATGCACCTGTTTGGTGTGTGTCAGGGCTGCTAAGGTCAAAAATATCGGGTTTCTGTTTGTAAAGAATATCATCGGTGCAAGCATGACAGATGGGACGGCCAAAAGTGCTCTGATGCATAACTATAGTCATTCAAGTCCGAGCTGGCCGAACATACCTTATATTTACTAGAATTAGTTAGAAGTGGCGAATTTTTAAAGCTTCAATTTTTATCCACATACGAATTTATCTTAATAACTTCTCGTAACGACGCATCACACATTGCGTGTTTTTTTTCTACAAACAAACCGCACCTTTTATCGATATTCGTTCGCAAAAACTATCACGATCCATCAACTTAAAGTTTTTCAAACAACATAATCTAGTTTGGCCACCATTAATCAAAAGCGTATCGGTTCCCATACAACATTGAGTGGTATATTTTTTTATTAATAATATGACAGGTAAATGCTCGGCATTTAAGCTTTTTCTTTTTTTTAACAAATTACTTTAATATTTTACCGACCCGAAATCACTTTTACAAATCTTCAGAATATAAGAATAAGGTGTAAATTTGAATAGTAAAACATTTTTAATAAGCACATCTACGTTGGTCCATTTTATTATCTTGTGTGCCGGCTCGACTCAATTAGAAGCGGCGCGGTATCGATATTTCATATCGATCTCTCGATTCGGTACTCGATTTATTAATTAATCGATATACAAACAACGGGCCGTCATCGTCGCGATATCGTGTATTAGATAGATCGCCTGTAGCTTCGACACGATGAGCTTTTAGAGTTGTTCTTATTTTGAACTCATTCGATTTTTAATTGAGTGGACTGTATCTTTTATGCGCGCATGGCTATGGTAACTTTGTTTTTAATTTACCATGTCTTTTGATTGACATAAGGGAATCCATCAAGTTTGTATGAGATGCCTGCACAATAACGGAGGCACGCTGTTGTACTACGATCAGATTTCGCGGGATTACATCAAAGCATATTGGAGATTATTCAATATTTCTATTATACCCTTTCACCATTTAAAAATGGAGACAAAGATAACTTTTTCTTAAATTAAAAAAGTGTTCAACAAAAAGCGACCACTTACGACAATCCGATTACCGCAAACATTTTCTTTAACACTATACAAAACTAATGTACGGTACGGTAACGATTTTTTAGTAATCTTTTTTTACCAAAAATAAGTATTATAATGATTTTTGCCGAAAAAAAGGGTATATTGAGTCTTTAGAAAATATATTTTTAATCTTAATAATCATAAGTACCTACCTTCTTACCTCTACTTAAGGAGTAAGAGGGATACTGCAAAGGGTGTGTTGTGTTCCTAGTACCAAAGGGTTGTGTTTAATAGCGCGTGAGCGGATGGCGTATGTGAGCCGTCGGCTTGTTGCATATGTGTTACATGTAGAATAGGGTGCACATTAATATGGCATATTTTTCCTGGATAAATCTTTCAAGTTGAGGGACAGGAGAGGGAGTTAGTTTTTGAATTATCAGGAGACTTTAACTAAGAGGGACTTAAAAATATATTTATTATATTAATGAAACTTATTGCTAACCATGATCCTTGGAATGGACCATGATTCTTGGAACTTGGTCACCGGATGTAGCATATTGTCATTCATGAACTCCTCAAATTCCTTAGGTCAATAGAACATTATCACTGATCGATTGGCTCTTTGAATAACGGTCGTGAAAAAACAGGATTGTCTCATATTAATAACATTTATCAGTTATCGTGGTCACCCTAACCCACTCAACCAGGATTCGTCCGCACCGTTGCATCCTTTTGCACTTATTAAACATATCTTATATCAATAATAAATCAGCTTAAATTCGCCACAAACATAGCCTCTTAAGTTCCATGCTGTAGAGTTGAAAATCGCGAGGGCTATTAACAATTTCTTAAGATTATGAGTATTGGATGCGCGAGCGCAGATGTGTTACGTCTTTGTTGTATAATTTGCGCTTTCCGGTTTAGTGGTTGCGTCGAGTGGGATTACTTACGTGGGTATGTGGGTACGCGGTTAAATGTTATTAGATTACCGAGTGGTTGGCGAACTGCTGAAGGGTTAAGATGGTACAGTGTTGGATAACTTGCTCATTGTTATCATTGTTGAACTAAGCGCCAGTATCACAATGTGCCGATCAAACCTATCCACAACTTATTCCACAGAATAAGTATGAGCCATGTGTGAAATGGGCAGTATACCTAGAGTCCTTGGGTAAGCTTGTGTAAAAGAATACTTGAGATAAGAGATTCCCAAACTATTTTTGGCATGAGACCCCTTTTCCATAATGAACTGATACCTAAGTCCCCCATAGCCAAATTGCTTTCAAATTCTATCTCTAGTTTTTTTTCCTATTGATACAAAATAATAACTTCATTTTGTACGAACTTGTGCACGCTCATCGACTTGTTGGGTTTTTTAAAAGTACAACAATGATACTTCCTACTAAAAGATTAGTGATTCTTATAACAAGTTGCTACACGTAACACAACTTTTACAGTATCTTGAAAGTTTCAAATAAGAACTTGTGCTAATTAATAGGGGTCGATTTTAGACCTCGTCAACCCCCAAAATCAGTTTTTGTTTATATTGACCCCGGGAAACCACTCGGGGGACCACTTTGGGAATCCCTGCTTTAGAGCGATTCGAATTATTGTTTTTCAAACAGATGCTTCTTAGAGGAATGTTTCGTACGGGCGAGCTGAAAGGCTACCTACTAGAAGGCTAGCTATTTTCCTGAAAAATAAATCCAACTATTGTATGAGGTGACGATGTTTCATCCACACTTCATTCAAAGGAGTAATTCTTTTACTCACACACAAAGGCCACATATTAGGACGCTATCAAAGTAACATCCGCAGTATGGGAACAATGGACTCATACCTTACCACCTTACAAAACATCTTAAGCGCCATAGACAATGGTCAACGAAATATATACCATAAGATTCAATGTCAGAGTTGATATTCACGTGTGCTTGTTCGGTAGGGTTAAGGGTACAATTATTGTCGTCACCACATTAACCCTGTCAACGCTTATCCCTGGTTTATAGAAAGCAATTATTCTTTACCGATATTTAAAACGTACCGTCGCTTTTAACATGTGTTTTGTTGTTATACAAACATGTTTCCGATGCAGGTGAAGTGTTATTCTGGATGAAAATGTTACACCTATGTGTATGTCATAAGCGGAATTAAAAAAAAAAACAACTCGAAACTATTTTAGTAAGCAGTGTCTTTAGTTTTCTGGCTATCTCGCGAAAAAATCTTCCAGTTCCCGGGATATCCTAGATGTTGATATGCGAGCGAGATTGAGCGTGGTTTTAAGCTATCATAATGCCAAGTTTCATTAAAATCCCTTCGATAGATAAGCCGTGATGTGTATACAGAGACAGACAAACAAATCGATATTGAGGCTATATCGAAAAATGACCCCCCACTATTTACTTCACTACATATTAAAAAAAACCATATATCATCGTGATTAGCCGATGATTTTGTCAACGACAGAGTTTGAAGACACTTGATCGGTAAATTTAACCAACTTACAAATACGTGCGAATTTTTGTCGACAATAAGATAGATTGCAAAAATAATGTCAACAATGCCACAGACTATACCAAGTAGGAGGATTATACGAATAGTACTTCCTTTATTTTGAGCTAGGCGATATATCGACGCAGTTATAAAGTATACGAATGTAGGTACATACTTTATTTTATCAACAAACGAATTAAAATAAGTCGGCTATCAAAACAGGTATATACCTATCTAGTCAAATTACCTACCTAGAATGAACGAGTATTTTCTAAACATTTTATTTTACACCAACTGTGCGTAAGCGCAAAATATATACTCGTATACAATTTAAATTAGCTAATTAATATTCTATCGAGTAAATTGAAATGTCATAATGTAATCCGAAAATCGATATATTAATTTATAGCTAGCAGTGCCCCGACTTCGTACTTGTGGACCTTAGATTTTTGGGAAGCCCGTCTAAATCACCGGACCATTCTATTATAGTTATTGATCGCGCTATAAGCTGTCGTCAAACCATCCAGTAGATTTTGAAATCCTTCCTTTTTTCGAGATTAAAAGTATATTTTGTCGATACGGGTCATAGCTATCGCCATTGCCAAGTTTCATTGAAATGCGTCTAGTGTTTCTCGTAATGAGCGAACAGATAGACAGACAATTGTAAAAGTGGCATGTTTTTTTATATTCGTATATTAAACGAGTTACAGTTTTATTGTATGTATAGAAAACATGTTTTGTTTATCAAAATAGCCCACACCTGAAATTCCATCGACGGAATTAACACAAAGCACACAAACAGAATACGCCTGTACGAGGGAGTGGAGCGGCGCGGCGCGGGCGCAGCAAAGCCTGCGATTGAGACATCCGACACGCCATCAAACGCGCCGCCTTTCTATAGCCCTTAACGTATCAACAACTGGCGCTCGCACCTTATAATTGACGTCACTTGGTACTAAAAACTCTGACGCTGGGTAATAAAGTTGAATTTTGAATTGAATCAATTTGATCACCTGTATTTGTGTGTTTGTAACTCTTTATCCATTTAACCCTTATATCATTCTTTGTTGTCCGAAATTTGTCAGATGCGTGATGCGTAGGACATCTTTTGATGTCTTTTTTGTGTTTTTCATTCATTGTTGGTGCATTAGGCGTTATCTGATCCGTGGAGTGCTAATGTGGTAATGTATGGCGCGCTGTGTGCCGGGTATTGTTGTGTCAACCGTTTATTGGTGAAGCTAATTTTATCTTTGTGTCCAGAACGTAGCAAGTCATTTTGGAGAGCAACGTCTTATTTATTATGACCCGAAGCTTGGGAGGAAGGCTTCAGTTTTCTTAATAAAGCAGTCCGCCATTTGAGGTCTGGGTCTGTCACTTCTTAATTGTGTGTTCAAATGTTGACCTGGCTGCCACAAGGCTGCCTAAGGCTACACATGGCTACCTATAAAACTTACATATATCAATATTATGGCCTCTATGACCGAATTTCGGTCACGGCAGCCTATCTCAACGGAGACTAGCCAACTAAGCAGGAGGTATTATTATAGAGCGCTCGAGTGTGTCAAGAGTGAGAGTGTGCTCAAGAGTGTCCTCTCTCTTCCCTCTCTCTCATTACCGATGGCACTGCAATCCAACCCGACCAGAAAGAGATCAGGCGTAGGAACGCTGCTCCTCGAAGCACGAGTGAGTGATAACCATGGTTCGTGAAATCCAGTAACGCCTAAGGTGCGAGCTGGGATTGCAACCTGCGACACTTTTTTCCACGACTAACCCTGTTTGTGGATTCTCATGTCAATAGCCTTACCTACTAAAATGCAATAGTGTAAAAATATTCTTTATTTATTATTTTAAACGGGCAAAGTTGGAAGAAAACAAGTTTAAATAACATAATATCAATAATATAAGTGTCTGTAACTGAGTGGGACGTACCCGCTTTACAAGACCCTGTCTTCTTGAAGCTCAATCAAGTCCTAGTGATGTGAGAGTATGCTCGATAAAAAAAAATAATATCTGACGTTATGGTTGTTCCAATTAACATTTTATTTACCCCCGAATTTATAGACGACAACGTTACCAAACGCCACATAGTACTGCGCAAAGCAAAAACCTCTTGTGCATAGTACTATATTAAGTTTGATACAGTTATATAACGTCTAAACATTTGGGGGTTAATCGTTCATATTTCATGCAGAGTTGTCTGGATAAAAGAAATTGCGATTGACGCAAAAGGTCTAAAATTGACATCCAACTCTTTCTGTTACCAAACATACGACAAGTAGCTACAAATTATACATCGTCGATAAATAGTGTCAATCAAGCATGACTAAAAGATTATCGACACGAATCACTCCCACCACTATCGCAGTAATGAAACGCTGCGCGCGCAGCAGTGGTGTTAATTAGATTGTCCGGCGCGTGCGTCGGTCACGACCCCACGGCTAGACTCGCTACCTCGACTGCTCCAGCGACCAATCCAGTCCGTACCAAAGTGTAGTGACGGACTCATGATTACAATTATATACACTTTGACATTTGATTTTATATTTTATTTTAAGAAATTATTCTTTCTTATTTAGTGCCGTACACTAATAATAAGCTCCAAGATACAGACATCGTCTAGTTTGGAGCTCACCAATACTTCGTTGTTGTCGATGTTACTGGGTAATAAAACTAAGTAAGAAGTATATATGTATAGTCTGGTTTTGTGGCAGTATTATTAAGATGGACAGACATTACATTACTGGTCATCAAATATGGAACATAAAACAATATTAGTACGAAATTGGAGATTCGGGATCCGTGTTACCTGTTAAGCGTATTTTGGCAGTGGATAGTTTAAAGCTGCTTATAACTTATTTGTAGTTAAATAGGTAACATAACTGATTACTTATCTGTATTTTTGAGCTAAATTCAACATATTTTTAATTAGATTTTATTACATTTAGAGGCACATCTAGGTATAATTTAAAAAAGTTTCACCAAAAATACCGTTAATATTTGAATCTGGAAGATTCAAATGCGGCCCTGTCTGCCACTTAATAATTGTTTCAATTCCACTCTGAATAAAGTTTGATTACCGATTTGTTGTTATTTTTATATGTTGAAAATTACTGACCGCTAGCAATAACTTGTTATAACTGCTTGCGCAGTTTTAATTTATTTGATAGACGTTAAAGAGATGTGCCTAATTGTGTGCTGCGATGGAATGTAATTTCACGATTCTGAATGTGATTAGCTTATGTTGCTCAATCCTGTAGAAGCTTTCGTTAAGCAGCTTAAGATGTAGAAGTCTTTTTAACAATTGCGAACTGCAGCGTATAGGTAGCAATTCGTTTTTTTTTCTTGGACTTAATATCAAATATTCAACATAGACCTACAGGTATATTTGTAGCGTGTTTCATTATATATCCTATGTTCTTCGTGCATTTTGCTCATAATTAGTTTGTGTTAAATATGAAAAGAAAAATAAAGTCCTTTACGTCAAAAATTAAACCATCCCCAAATTGACGCTAGCGAGTTTGCATATTTGAAGGCAAGCAATTTGAGGAGACTGTTTAAAGTTGGCCAGCAAATTTCCCAGTCTGTCGTGAACTGATAGTCTACGAAGTAGTCCGTTCACCCTATAGACTTGGGTCACAACTAGTTAGCCGCAAGACGGGCAAGCAGTGAGCGTGGCCCGGCCCGCTTAACTGGCGCACACACCCTGATAAGGAAGTTTGTGCATTACTCAATTGTACGGACAATAGAACGTGACGTCATATGTGAGGTGACATACACTTTTACGGACCACTTAGTAGAATATCGGTCAGAATAGAAGTTTTAATTTATTCAAGAATGATCTCAATATATTTAAAACTAAAACTCAGTCAAGCGACGGCGCAATGTGCCACATGGTTTCGAGATTGTTTTCCATTTGGGAAAATAAAAAAAAATACCTTTTGATAATATTGGTTTTACTTGGATCGCTTCTAACCCTTGACGTTACTCACACACCATACAATCGTAACGTACGGTACAGTATGTTATTATTTAGCATTTTCTTGGCTGGAAATTCTGAAGTGCTCTACATTTTCTGTGACAGGTGGTGCGCCCATGACCTCAAACAAGCAGTAGGTAGGTATGCAGTTGCTATTATTTAATGGTTTATTTATATTGTGCGATGCGTCCAAGTGTAAATGATCTGGCTAGGCTCCGCATCCCTGGGCGGTGCGCGGGCGCACCGAGCCGCGGAACACGATTGTTGTCACATACCTTCGAGTTTATAGTGCAGAGGTACTCAAAGTTTGGTCTATCTAATTAAATTTTATTTTTTAATAACCTGTTTTATACAAGCCAGTGAGGATATTTGATTAGGCCAAAATCGACGTTACTGATAAAATTGATTAAAATATTAAATTATTTATCCACACTAATTAGTTTTGAATGATACACAAGTGTTTGTGCGGAAGGTGACCCGTAGGTTAAAATAACCACAAAATTTCCAAAGACGCACCCTAATTTTAATATTTGAATTTATTTTATCATTCATTAGAATTAATTAATGACAATTGCTTTTAAAACGACCTTAAGTGTTTACAATGCAAATTTCAGACACCAGCCAATTACAAACCGGTTGTGCAAAACGTAGGTTTCTATGGCCTAGTCAAAAACTAAAGCATATCGTAGATACCCAGGTGAAACAAAGCTGTAACAACAAACTTGTAAGTGTAAAACAAAATGTAAGTAATTCCGGTTGATTTCTGAGTTTGTTCAGATATTCCGTTGATCTTTGCATCAACATGATCGCCAATAGGTCATGATCTGCATGACCCGTGACTGTCAACTTTATTTTTTTTACTATTAGCTAATAGTCTGGAACTGTTCATATATAACTTGAGTTACGGATTGTTTCATATAGCTCACGTAAAAAGGGTTCATTGAAGCTTAATTTATCCATTTGCACGTGACATTTAATAAATAAGAATTACAGAGCAAGCATGATCTATTGATGACGTTAGTTTATGCTTATTAGGGCATAGATGTAAAAAACCCAATAGGAAGCTCTCAAAACGTCTGGTGGAGACATCTGGTGACCAGAACGCTGGCGCATATTTTGGCCAACACATCAGCATTGCCGATGCCAGTGCTGCCAGCATTTTGGGCACCCTCCCGGCCGATAGTGGTGGGGTTTTGTTGAGTGCATTTTGAAATCATCCTAATTTTAATTTTAGTAAATAAGTTAGTATATTGTATAGCTGTATTTAGATATTATAATCTATACTAATATTATAAATGTGAAGGTTTGGATGGATGGATGTTTGTTACAAAATTACGCCAGAACGGCTGAACGGATCTGGATGAAATTTGGCACAGAGATAGATAGTCTGGAATAGCAAATAGGCTACTTTTTATCCCGGTAAATAAGTCAGTATTGAAAACTATAAATACCTTGATCCCATAAAAGGTCTCTGAATTACTATTGGTGATGAGATCTACCAGCAATAGCACCTCTATAGCACCAACTAGGTCCGTTTGCACAACAACACTATGTACAGCGCTGACTCGATCACTTATATACAGCCGCGAGTCGCACGTGTAAGCCTCTGCAAACACTGCGAGGGATGAAGGTCGCAATATGTCCAAGGCTAAGGCTGTGGACAGCACGCACAATATTTTGCGTAGATTTTTTTTTCCCAAATTTATTAAATACTTTAGGTACTCCAAGTATTTTGCAAAACAAAGTTTAAATTTTATCAACGGTATCTCACGAAGGCGCCGATATTTGATTTTTGCCAAGTCCCAGGGAAGAGCTAATTGTCTTGGAATACGCAACAAATTGGAAAAGTAGGTAAGTAAGTGGGAAGTAAATTATATCTACACTTCCCTGCATAACAAAGCGGCGGACAAAAATACTTTTTTATTTACAATTTTTTTTTTACTCTGTTCTGTATTTTCTATGAAAGCTAAAAAATACAGTCAATTTTCACGTTCCATTCCAACCTATAGCAAAAATAAGACTAAAGCTATGGATACATCTTATGGTAAACCTTTGACACCACTGTCTTGATCCACGAAGGATGCTGCGAAGGAGCGAGGAGCGGCACAATTGCGTGGTAAGTGAACACATCCTCATCAGCCGGTCTTCCTATTTCATAACACTTGTTTGTACATACTCTATCGTTGTCCAACAACTCTAGGTGGCTCTACAATATGACTTATTGTTGCGGCTCAATTGGAAAATTGTACTCACTTCGAATGCGAGTCTGTTTAACAATATTACAATCGAGGCTAAGAAGGTAAAGAAGGGATTTGATAGATAGGGGGAACAGTTTGATGTCTAACATATTTCTTACCCCCTTTTCTGGGGATGATGTTCCGCGCAGAGGTAGAGTGATGATGTCTCGAAAAATACCACTAAGCGGATTTTAATGAATCTAGACAAGTATCATCTAGACAAGTCATTGAAGAGAGTGCAAGATAGAAGATCATTAATGAAAACCATACGGAATAGAAGGGGGAAGATGATAGGCCACCTCATACGACATGATACCCTTATAAAGACCATCATAGAGGGAAAGATAGAAGGAAAGCGTGGACGAGGAAGACCAAGAATAAACTACATGAGTCAGATAAAAGAAAGGATGGGTGTCATGTCGTATAGGGAGGTGAAAGAAGCTGCTCTAGATAGAGACAGGTGGAAAGAGCTTCATCAGCTACACCGACAAGGGTCTAACCCTTAAATTGGAAGAAGAGACAAGTATGTAATACCGGGGCAGTCGTGTACAGCTATAGTTATAAATTATCAGCAGAAAAAAGTACGATATTACCTATTATTATTTCAAAAGTAAATCATAATCAGAATATTTTTTATTCATGTAATCAGTACGTATGAATCGTCAAAACATTTACAAAATGCTAAGCTACAACTTTACCACCCGTTCGGAATGCCGTTCCTATAGAGAAGAAGGAGCAAGAAACTCCATGGTTGCTCTTTTTTAAAGCAATCTTAATAGTTTTGAGCAGTGCATTGTTATAAGTATGTGAGAACAATGTAGGAACGGCTAGGTAGACGTTAGAAGATGGTAAAAAAAAAAGTACTCACTTTAAGTACCTGTACAATGTTTCTGTACCACTCGATACATAATTAATTTACACGCAATTTTAAATATTGTGGAAAACCTTCAAACAACCTTCGCCGGCGCGGCGTGGTGATTCGCCACACAATGCTATGTCGGGCACGTGTAAACTACACACATGTGTATATTACACAACAAGACCACTAAGTGTTTAGCGCGGGTCTGCTCACGTTTTATGTAACATAAACAAACATAATCGTTAATGTTCATAAATTTACCAACACCCCTTTTTACCTGGGGGTAGATCCATTTATGTGGACGTAGAGAGTATACGGTATTTTCTAGGTATTTGGGTATAGCAAGAGTTCGAGGTCCAATGCGGGACCTACTCGAAAAAAATATGTATTTTTTATTATTTATATAGTTAGTGATGCTCAGAAGAAATCTTGTTGCGTGAGCTCGACTCACAGTTGGTTGGTTTTATAGTTGGATTAAACGTAATGGGTAAAATGTGGATACAGTGCTGTCGATCGAGTAAACAAGGTTACTACTACGTTACTTCTAGTACTCGATCGATAGATTATAACTGAGGTCTGACTAGGTATCGAGTTAATGATTACTTTTAATCTAAAGTCCGCGTTAAGACAATGAACAGTGCTCGGCCTAGGCAACCTAGAGACCAAAATCCTAGGGGTACAGAGTTTAGTCAAGTATTTTCATTAGGGTTATGCGCCTAATAGTTTTCCTTCTTCGTTGCGACAATATCAGAACGCAATTTATTTGCTATTAATTAACAATTAGATCTTACGTCTATCATTAAGGAATCGAGCCACACAGTAGCTGTATAGGCAGTAGTTTGATACAAATAAAAAGTAATTAAAAAGATATCTACATGAAACAACAAAACACTAAAATATGATTATTAATATGAAAGATCTATCTATCAGCCGATAGACGTCCACTGCTGGACATAGGCCTCCCCCAACGACTTCCACACATCACGTTCCTCCGCCACTCGCATTCACTGGCTTCCTGCGACGCGTGTGATATCATCGGTCCACCTTGTGGACCACCGTCCTACACTTCGTCTTCCGATTCGTGGTCGCCATTCTAGAACCTTGAAATTGGAAAGATAAACAAAGTAAATAAAATAAAGACAATGCATAATAAAAATAAAATTATATACATAAAAAAGTTAAAAAATATCAGGCAGCTGGTTTAGCTTTTACTTTAAATTATATTATCATAATTTATGTTACGATCATGGCATACTACAGATGTATGACATGTATAAACGATAATTCAATATGGACCGGCGTTTGGGTCGACGTCATAGTCCGGCTAGATAAAAAAAAATATAACTAACATTGGAACCTGGATAATGATTTCAAGTCAAGTCAGGTCGAGCCAGGGTGACATTAGCTTTTTTTCGGGGAATCATTCATCAAAAGACGCAACAGAAGGAGAAAAGTCGGGCTACGAGCGTCTCTTGTTTCCCTAGGAACTAGTAACCGATCAAATAGCCAATAAATTGTTATCTGTTTAAGGTTGGTATGCTGCCAATCACCTGTCCTGCAACCATAATTATGGCCAGCGTACGTGACTCCGAGCACGACGGTTCCGAATCGCACGATCAAAACAAACGATTTGCTTCATAGCAATAGCAATTAATTAGCAATTAACACTCAGCGCCGTGTTGACTAACATTGCGTTGGAACCGGATTCCGGGCTAATCGACCGGGACTAAATTAATAAATAAATATTGCCAGGTGAACATAATTGCAGTATGGTCCCAAACTCTTGTATTTTAAGTACCATACAATATACACTAGCGGTCAATTAAGAATAGATAATTTTTGAAATGTGTTTACTCGAAAATTAAACCCGTCACTAAACGCTTGTATTATAAGTACCATACAATGGACTGGGGGCGATCTCAGTACTACCCAGACCAGGGCAAATCACGAAAAGAACGTTTCCTTAATTTGCCCAGGCAGGAATCGAACCCGGAACCACCCGGTGCAGTGACCCGAACGGCCTATACCCTCAAACCACTAGACTAAGCTGTCGTCCAAATTATGACTTCTATAATGTTATTATAGGTAACAATTAGAAAGAAAATAACTGAAATATTTACAAACTAATATAACTTAAAAAGAGTATAGAAAAGCTACAAAATGTGTAAAAAATTTGGCCCATGCGGTAGCGTGCCCAAGATGCTGGCCGCATTTCCTCGCTGAATAGCCAAAGCTACTCGCTGAGCGAGGAAATACCCAGCCCTTGGGTCGCCGGTTGCGTCGACCAATCAATACCTTATTGGTAATAAGTGCAACATTTACTCAAACCTTTAGTTTTAGTTTCAACAATAAAGTCTTAGTAATACTAATGACATATCATTCGCGACCTTGAGCCTTTCGATGATGATGGGGTCGAGTCACCTTCGTCCGTAGGAGAATTAAATACCCTCGAGATACCCTACACGTGACCCTGGGTGGTGCCAACTAGGTGACAACTCTACTGGTGGTAGTTTTCGGCCGTGGTTAGTCACCACCCATTGAACAAAGCCATGTCGCCAAGCGGCCTAGCCGTGTTCCGGCATGTTGTTCGGTGTTGCCGTTTATGGATGGCGGGTCAGATCAGTTGCGCTGCATGTGCCTAGTGAATGTAGCGTCTCGATCTACTGCCTCCTTCCTACCTAGGCAAGTATGCTCCATCGTAGATCTCATCATCACTTACCATCAGGTGAAATCGAGATCAAGTAATAAAAAAAAATAAAAAAAATGATCGCACCCGAGGAAACCAAGCAGTGATCATTGTGAAGTACCAACCATGATATCCCATCGGTGCATACATCCTGAATGTGCTACCGACAGTCGTCCCTAGAGGCCGATTGGTCATAATACCTTCGAGGTGTGACATCTTAGGGGTGGCCAGAGATGGCCACAATGACGTTTGTCACGCTTTTCTTAGATCAGAAATGTTATAAGACGAATGGTATATAGATGAGTTTTTGGGAATTCTAGCAAAAAATATATTGTGACAGCTGAGTTGGTAGAACATTCGCCTTGGAAACAAGGTGTGCAGTTTCAACCCCAGGTCGCACGTTTTAGATTTTAGGATTTTTAAGCGCGAGTTGTCAATAATGATTATGACTTGCTTTACAATGAAGATAAACATCGTGAGGAAACCGGCACATGTGTGAAAAGTCGTGTGAAGTTCACCACACTGCACCGCACTAAGCCAGCGTGGTGGACTATGGACAAAAGCCACCTCATATCCAGGAGCCATGTCCCCGGTGTAATGGTATCAGGCTCCCTATCACATTGTCACAAAATACTATCGGCAAATTGTGGGTGCACTGCAGGCGTGATGGAAGATATATACAGGATGAATCAGACAGGGTATACTAAGCCTTGAGCCTGTGCTACTTTAGCGTATTTGGTATCATTATGTGAAGTCAGATTGCACGTCCTGATCCCCCAAACTAACATAGTACTTACTGCAACTTGACTTTGCATCTATTTAAAAAAAAAATTAAGAACCCATCCGCGTTGGTTTGACCTGGTAGGTTCAGGAATCAGCCTATCACCTGAGTCGTCAGGCTATAAAACATATTACCATTAACATTCCGAAGCCTCACGCAATAGCTCTGATTAACAAAAACGAGCACTTGTTATTTCAAAGGGTTAACAAAACAGTAACTGGACTGAACTGCTAGCCGACAGCCGCAGGACGGCGCGGGGCGCGGCACGGCGCGGTGCGGCACGGCCCGTCACGCTACTCCGCAGCAAAAACATCAGCACAATGGAAATTTGCAACGTGCTAACGTTCATCCTACTGTCATCTATCACTTGTTAGGAAGTGTGCCAAGCCACGAGCGGGTAGCGGGGCGGTGAGCGAGTAACGGTTTGCTGTATTTATTTTTTAATATTTAGTATTATGCTTGTTGGACTTTGTGATTAGAACCTACATGATTTTAAAGAATTACATCTATATCACTATCACAGAATCACTATGCCCGAAGAAAAAGAAAGAAAAGGAGTAAAACCACCAGTAAAAAAAGCTAGCTAATGTTAGCTTTGTGTCTTTTATGTTTGCACGTATGGTATATGCCAGCCGCGGTAATGTAATAATAATATCGCCAGACGAACACACCAACTATACGGTCCACATGAAGCAACGCGTGTGCTATATGGGTACCGTATAATGGAATGAGGGCTAACTCAGTATATAATACTTATATAGATACAAACATTCATTCTCATCACTCAAAGCTTGTCTCTGCCAGGATTCGATCACAGGACCCTCAGCGCAGAAAGCAGGGTCATCAACTGCGCTAATCAAGTCGTCCAACTTGGCTATGTTCAGTTTTAATACTCATGACAGGCTGATTTATACTTGGAACTGTTTCATTAAATTGTAAACAGCGGCAGACACCCACCTACTTACTAGAGATACTTCTGAATCCCGCTCGTCTCTCATGCTATGGGTCATATCCCATAAGTTCCGTACCTGCACATTTGAATACAATCAGACACACAAACAAGCGATCACGCGGCTGTCAGTAGCAGCCCATCATTAATCATCCATCACCGTGATGGAGAGCCTCCGACAGCGCGCCACTGATTCCGAGAAGATGCGCTTGAGATTTTTGAGTGAAACTGGTGTGAATTTCCATTCCCTTGTAATAGAAACCTGTTGATGGTAACGGCTTTATATGTCACTTGGAAGGAACAAACGATTACCTACCCTATAATGTGTTTCCTTAACCATAACCAAGAATTACATAAAAATGTATAACGAGGCGTAATTTTGGTCCCATGATACATTGTATTAAATATACATCATAATAATAATACCAGCCCTTTGAATGTCCTGCTTTTGGGCACTGGCCTCCCATCAATGGAAGGGGGAGTCATAGTCCACCACGCTTGTCCAGTGCGGGTTGGCGGACTTCCCCCGTCTTTGGAGGGTCTCAGACATGCAGATTTCCTCACAATGTTTTCCTTCACTGTTTAGAAGGTGATAATCATGATCGAAAATGAGATTCGCACATGAAATCCATAGATCTCAGCGGTGCGAGCCGGGGTTTAATCCTCGTTTCCGAGGCAAGGGCTTAATCAGCTTAAAGGCATAAAGGCAAATGCATTATCACTGCATTTGCCTTTATGCCTTTTTAGGTTGCTTAAAAATAGACCTCTGCATTCAATATTTCCTAATATACCTATGTGTACGACCGTATTAGCGATAATTATTTGCATGTTATACTTTGTTATGTAAATACATGTTAATGATCAAGTACTTGGCCGCCTGAACGAATGCCTGTATACATAATGTACACACTGTATATATTAATTTGGGCATGTTATCGACAGGCTCGTGTTGCTAGCAAGTAACATACACTGAGCCCAATATTCTATATATGTGTACTTAAAATTTACGTGGGGACGTACTTGTATAAACCTTTAGATCTTATTTTTTTTTTTTTTTGTTGACGGGGGGGAAATCTTCGATAGATACCCGGCCTCTGTGTGGGAGAGGGCCGGGTTATGTGGGATTCTTACCCACTAAAACCCCCCCGGTGGCCGCCTTCGACACATGTTGGAGGGGCTCCGGGATCTCCAAACGGAACGCACCGGTGCCCCTCTTGTGCCTCGCCCCCTTATGGGGGCCCGTCTCGGGGGAGCAGATGTTTGCACCCCCTGCGCCCTCGCTGCGCACGGCGGCGGGGAGCCACGCCCGCCGCCGTCCTCCTCAGGAGTCGTCATCGTCACCGGACGTCCGGGGCCCACACCCCAGTCGTCCACGACCCCGAGGGTAGCCCGTTATTTAAGGCCCTGGGCATCAGGGCCGGAAACCTTTAGATCTGCTTTGACAGTTAGATCATTAGACTTTTGAGAAAAAAATATTTTCGCCATGATATGTTTTATGTTAAAAAAAATATGAAAACCCTGTTGATATCATAGACAAAACATTCTGGATTTAATGACGTCCAAATAGCCAATTTTATTTACAGGCTATATTTTTCAAGTGGGCGTGGCAAACATCTGAAACTATAGAAAAAAACAAAACAAGAAATATGAACGAGTTGTGATGCTGAATGCAAGTGGGTACGGTCTGAACGATTTAGACGGTTCCGGCACGTACGGTTTATGAAATGAAAATATAAATCATTTATAAAAAATATATGCATTTTCTTGGGTTTGCCGTATGTCATTAGTTCACAGAACTTAAACCTTAACGAAATATTTTTTTCAAAAAATCTTATATCTATGGTTTAGGCTTGCATAGAATCTCTCAATTTGTATTGTTGGGAACAACTTGTTACTTGACATTGGCAAAATGCCTACTATTGGTTGGCTGATGCCATTTTAAAAGGAGAAAGACTATGTTAATTGTTTTGCTTTTTTTTTTAAACCTAAGGCATAAAAAAAGTACATGTACATATGATTTCAAAGTCTGAAGTCCAAGGAAAGACGTATGCAGATAGAAGCGAGTTTACAGTAGTTTGTATTAGTGTTGTAGATAGGGTGAACAGACTTGCGTTTCAACAACTACGCACATAAATTAATAGATAGTTATTCGCATAGATTACAACCTAATACATTTATACTCAGGCACGAATGTTATAAACGTAGCTGCCAAAATGTAAGTCGAATAAAAACCTTGTCTGAAACTATAGGTACTAATTTCAAGCTCCCAAATTTATAGGAAGTTTTCGTCCATTTACAACGGTATTACGAAGATCGTTTTCCTGAAAAATTACAATTAATTAAATTGTAAATTGTTTGACTTCTATAAATTTGAGGGTCGCTTTTAATTCCTAAACCGACTTTAAAAGTCGATAAGCCCTTTTTTAACCGACTTCAAAAAGGAGGAGGTTCTCAATTCGGTTGTATTTTTTTTTATACTTTATGATCAAAGTCAAACCAAGATACATGTAACATATCATTGGCTACATACCTTCAACATGGCTTCATAATTGCTCATTGCCTATGATGGATGACCCATAGACTCCCACAAAGCCGCTGATTGGTTCTGACATGACTTCTCGTTGTGACCGCGGCTCTTTGTGCCAATAATTTGTTTGCTTGTAAAACTAACAGTCACATTTTAATCTTTAACTACTGAATGTGAAATTCTTGTAAGTGAGCAGTCACGAGTTAGTTGGAGATTATGTTTAACTGTTTATCGTAATCCAATAACTATATGAGAAATTACTTCAATGTTAGTCTAACAAATCTTATAAAAGGCATAATTTTCTAAATTTACATTCATATTTTCATGTTCATTTTTATATTCTTAATTTAATTTTTGAACACCTTCGCTGTACATGCTATACGTAATCAGGGCCGGCTCTACTATAGGCCGAATGGAGCGGCCGTTCCAGCCCCTATGTCCCAGGTCCTAGACGCTTCAGGGAACCAAAGATGTTGTAGAGATCTTTCAAATTCCATACTCTATGCAGGCACCATCATCTGATTTCACTCCACCCTGAAAATGACCTCGGACCAGCACGGTACGTCATGGCGGAGGATCGACATCACTTCACTCACACTACTTCACGACCTGATTAGCTCAGTGGGTAGTGACCCTGGCTTCTGTGCTGCGTGCCCGGGTTCGAATCCTGGCACGGATAATACAAGCGATGCTTTGTGTGGGACCGTATAGTGTATTTATTATAGGTGATATTTATTTATTTATTACTATATCTCTTAACAATTATTTAAGAAATCGTGTTTCAAGCAAAGATTGTTGCTGTGACGTCACGCACTGTTTCAGTTCACGTAAGCATTTTATTAAAAACCAATATTCTTATTAAAAATATAATTCACTCAAACATTTCGATCGGAATTTTAGTAAGTTATTTTTTGGCCTATGTAAATAAAAAATATATTATTGAGATTTTTGAATATAACTACGATTTTCAGTATTACTGTTAACCATCGATAAAAACAATAATATATATGCATTTAAACTCGACTATACGAGACGAGCCTATTTAATTATGTTTGTTAGTGTGGCACGCACAACCAGGTATAAGAACCATGATATCAATACGTACAAATGAATATAAGAATAAGTTATTTTTTTTTATTTTATGGTTTATCAGAATTTTTTAGCCGTTGGCATTAAAGATTAATGTTACACAGAAGCTTACATAAACTCATAAATTATCGGCTTACCCAGTTCCGTTATTTTTTCTGCGAAATATAAATAAGCTAAATAATATTGTAAATAAACTGACTTCCTTTATCCACCCATTGTTTAAACAAAAGATGGGAATAGATTAATTCTCAGCCGACCGCATTGTGTTTAGAAATCTAAGCGACACAACTAAGCTCAGTTTAATAAGTAGATTATACAGTAAGCTGTAGTGACTGAAGAAGCTGTAGTATTGTTAAATTGATTAAGAATCTTCTCCATCCTAAGGTTGTCTGGAAGAGATCGCAGCTAGCGATAAGACCGCCCCCTGTACACTGTAAGTACTTACCTATGTATTCATACCCTATAAAATGTTACTGAAATCGGTGTGCAATAAAGAGTTATCTATCTATCTACTGATCAATTACATAAAAACTATTCTAAGTTTTTTTTTATTTGTACGAAAAGTTACGAGTATCACGAAAATCTCATTAATCCGACACTAGATAATACTTAATCAATGTGCGTAAACTAGGCGTAGGTATCTTCGATTTTATTTTATAGCATTGATAAACATTAATTGGTAGATAATAGAGAATAGATAGCTATTTCGGATGATAAGATTTATACATCATCTTTTAATATTTAAAATTTCAAGAAATTGTTTATGGACACAGACGCAATGTCCATGTTCATTCATTTAGGCCTAGGTCAATATAAAATGCAAAATTATTTTAAACTGTAGCGTTTTAGTTAAAGTAATGTAATAAGTTTTATAGTAGTGAATTGTGATCTTTTAATTTATTATTAAATAGGTACACTTATCTACACCCAAGAGTAAATAGAGGCGCCTACATTTTTGCCATTAGTGTTACAATTTTTTTTAACACAGTTTAGGTTGGCATGACTATTATTGCAATAGCCCATTACTTCATATTTTTACAACAAAAACATAAAAGAGACAATGGAAGATCGTTGTAGTTGAAACATATTAAGGTAGTCTTAAGAAATCTAGGCATTTAACTACCTTACCGAACATACGTTGAGAAATTCTAGAAAAAAAACCTACTAGAAAGTACTAGAAGTATTTTTTGTTGTTATTTAAACAGGGAAAACTAACTGCTACCAGGATATATTATGACTGTAAGTAGGTAGTAGTAAGTATAATTAAGTATTATTTATTTTATGATTTCTAATATGACGGAGCCAATTGTCTAAACAAATTAATTACAGATCTTGGCTCGTTCAATGATCTACGTAGAATGAGTAGACATAATATACCCAATAAATAAATGTGTTTTAAACGAAATTAATTTGCAACTATTTCTTTAAAACTCAAGATTTATTTTTAATCAGCAACTTATTGTTTACACGACAGACGTGTGTTCAACAATCAGCAATTAATGTTAAGACTATACGGTAAGTCCGCTAGTCTTTTTAGTCTCCTGGGATTATCACTAAGCGTATTTGCTTAAGATCTCTCCTAGAGAGTTCTCCCACTAATCCCTGATTATTTTAATCCCAGAGTCAGGGAACAGAGCGAGCCGTGAAATTCCCCAAATCGAAGGAACAAGACATTCATTGGCGGTAGTGAAATAAAATAAAGTTTTAAATGTGAACAATACTTTAGTTTATTATAACTTCTTTATCTTAAACCTATAATCTATTCAATAAATATACAGCTTTGGAACTATTTACACATAGAGATACAATCGAGGAATGATAGAGTGAGGTTTGGAGTGCATAGTACTGCGTGCGCGTGCGCATTACCTCGGTCCACTGGTCCATTGGCTACACTACAACTAAATCACAGATATAACTGAAGTCTATTTGGTATGAGATTGCTGGAATCACTGCCGCGTCAGCACAGTGACGGGCTTGTAGATGTGAGGCGTTAGGGGGTGGTGCGAGGGCGACGGCAGGTCCGGACTCGAGGACCCTGAGTTCGTCGGAGAGTGCATCATCGGCGGCGAGGGAGGCAGCAGGGGCGACGTCTGCGCCAGCATCGCTGATGTCTGCACCATAGGGTTGTTCTGCAGTAAAGCAGACTGCCCCAGGAACGGCGCCGACGGCAATCGCTCGTACAATGCCGGGGAGTAGGGTAAGCTGCCGTAGCCCATCGACTCAGGGCGGAAGGCTGGGTGCACCGCGCTCGGGGCGACGGGAGGCGTCTTCATCTGCATCGGTGCGTACCGTTGGTACAATAATTGGGAGTACAGACCGACCAGTTGAGAATATGTCGCCGGTGGGTACGCGCCAGGCATGGGTGTGCCGGGGAACAGGGGCCTCTTGAAGCAAGCGAGCCGCGAGCGGCCGTTGAGAGCCGACCGCCGACGGAGCTTGCCCGTGGTTCCGCCAATGAACACGTCTTCGGCTGACGCGTCCAACATCCAATAGTTTCCTTTGCCAGGGTCGTCGTAATGGCGGGGCACTTTCACAAAGCACTTGTTCAAACTCAGGTTGTGGCGGATGGAGTTCTGCCAGCCCTGGCGGTTCTCCCTGTAGTATGGGAAGTTCGTCATGATGTACTCGTAGATGCCGTTCAGTGTCAACCTCTTTTCCGGGCTGTTGCGAATAGCCATCATTATCAGGGCGTTGTAGCTGTAGGCTGGCTTCTCGTGTTTCTTGTCCTTCTTTTCATCGTCGTCTTTTGGCTTGGTGCAGTCGACGGGCTCGGTGCCCGTCACGTCCAGCTCGGAGTCACTGAGGTCGGCCTCGGAGGGCGAAGCACCCGTGGACGAGGCGTCCGGCGACGGCGGCGGTGCCGGCTTGTTCATTAGTATAGAGTTAATACTAAAATCTCCTTCGAACTTCACCATTTTGGATACACTTGTGATCACTGTGACGCGATACGCGTGCGTTGACGCTGCGAGTGGTGAGCGAACTGGCGGGCGCGGAGGCGGGCTCCGCTATTTATACGGCGCTCTCGTGGCCCCGCCCCTGCAGCTTAGCGACTGCACTGCTGCCAATAGAAATCCGAGCTTTCGATACATAAGCCACGCCTCCACCCTGTAAGCTCTCCCCGTCCCCCTCTTCGGCCGCCACACTGTAGTTTTATTTTACTTGCGCGCGCGCAGCCGACGAGTTTATTTATTATCTTGTATATCTTTTATTGGTAGTACGAGTATAGGCACGATTATAAATCGAGTGTGGTTTCTTGCGTGATTAATGGGCTTCGTAATTTTTTTTAAAGTGCAGTCAATGTTTTATGTCACTCGAATTTTGTGAATTCGATCGTTGAGGTTAACCCACCTTATTATCATTATCAGTAATTGTGACGGAAACGCTTATCATATAGAGATACCTATAAAATAATCACTAGATACCAATGTCCAGTAAACAAAACATTATAAATGTCGTATCTGATACAGGCCGTTTTCCGGTGGCGTGGGTCGACCACGTAGATCGATTGATCTGAACGACATGAATTTACCAACATTTTGGTGCGTTTCCATTTTCCAACCATCAGGGTATCCATGGTCAAGTAAGCATGGGCATTCATTGATCGAATGACGCAGAAATTATATCCCAGCATTATCAATCTAACTATGTCGAGTATTTCTCAAGCGATTGTAAAGTCAGTAGGTAATCTTTTTTAAGACTTTTTTAAAAAACTTTGTAATTTTTCCGAATTATTATGTTGATGGATTTTTATTACCTAACTCAATAAAGCTAAATAAACATCGAAATACTTATACCTCCCCGTTGTATAAGAATTCCTCAAAGTAAGTCTAATTTTGCAAAAATATTTATTTTAAAAGCAAGCCGAAACCATAGCTTCAATTAAGTATATATATGGTATATATACTAGGTACTACACAAAGTGTTTGTATCACAGTAATTAATGAATAGATTAATTTGTAAATTCTAAGCGGAAATAAAATTGTATGAAGGCATTAGCAATAGGTACCTTATAGAAAGATTAAGAGAGGACGTAGAGTCATACAATTATTCTTATTGCAGAGCAAATTGTAAAATAGCAAATAGTATATGTGCCTACCTTATAAACATATAAAATACCTACAATAATTGATATTTTTACCGCTTACTTGTAGCTATATCCGTATGAAATTGTTGTAGAAACTGGCCGACGGGTGTGTTTGTAGCTCCCACCCATCGTTTTCTGAGTACGTGAGTACCCCACTAAACTGAGCTAGAGCGTAAGTATTTCAAAGTATTTATAGGTACTAAAACTGTGGTATTAAGTAGTAAAACTAATATCATAATATTATTTTATCTCATTATGACGAAAATCACATTTCAAGTGTCACTTTTGACAGTTTTTGAGCAATCCTCAACACAAAGACACTGCGATTGTCGTGTTTAAAATGAATACGTAATAGTTGATGAGTGCGCACTGCACTCATAGGACCTGGTGGTTGCGGTTCGATTTCCGTATTAGCACACGAAAATGATCTCTTCGTAATTTGCCTTACTATCTGGTCCATACCAGCCACCAGGTATATACCGGATCAGGGGCGATCAATTGTCCGGAATTTATAATAGGCACGAGTGTTGCTGTGTTTCGGACCATACTGTTAGTTGCTACGTCATCTGGCAACATTTATTTATTAATTAATTTATCTTTGGTTATGTACTACAGTTTTCAGCTTGTTTTTCAGGTTCGCAGTTGTGCTACTATTATGCCATAAAGTTAGTTAAATCTCTATCATTGACAATATGACTACAAGTATAAGATTTAACTTAAGGGAGTTAGTTGGTAACTTCAATACCTAGTTCATGAATGTGTTAATAAGTGTTCGTAGGACTTCAATAATTCCATTCCCATATAGACCACTAACCATACGATGGAACGGATTGATAGTTAAAGCAGCCATCATATACTTATCTATTTAGTTACAATCAATTGATAACGTCAAATGACAATTTAATCCGTTCACAATTGGTGCGTTGACCGTGATCCGGGCTCTGCGCGGAGACGATCACATCTCCGGCGTGATCAGCGCGAGCAGCTGGCTCGTGTGAGCTACGGACATAGATCCGACACCTTTGTCTCGTGTCTTGTGGACAACGATGTGTAATGCGTCCACATTGATATGGTATTTTACTCACCAAGTTCGAGACAAAAATGTTATTGTTTTATGACGAAAAAGTTATGTTATGTTACTGTAGATTATAGCAGGGTATTGTTTTTATTCAGTAGGGTAAGCAGAAACGCGTAAGAAAACATGCTGTCGCTTTCATACTTATTTATAAAATCTGTGGTGAGAGAAGGATGGACGATGCTTACGTTACCAAAACGGGACGTAAAGATGATTGTGCTTAAGTTACTAATCTTCCAATTTTATATTTGTCTACTTACTTCTCTCATAGTGTGAATTTATTACTAAAGCATGCTTTTAGATATATCATATAAGTAATAACGAATATTATAGGAGTACTTAAAAAAAACCCAAATTAGGGTCATCATTAATATGTACCTAAACTTTATTTCGATAAATATTACCTAATTATACATTGATGAATTGAAAATTCCTGCTATACCGTCGGTCGGTGTGCGACGGCCCTAACGCATATGTTCCCTACGAAGAAAATGGTGGGCTTAGTCATGGAAGTTACCTAAATAGTGTATTATAACATTTGTCCTATCATGTATTGTATCGTCCATAGAGTTATTTAGTTATAGTTATAGTCATAGTTAGCCTCATCCATCTAATTTCCCACTTGCATGACGTCATCATGACTTTGCCCTTCGTCCTCGCACCGCTACAGGTGTATCGATTCATTGTGCGGCTAATTCGATTACCAATCGATATGATCGATACAAATCATTCGATGCATGAGTCATTTTATGGGCATTATGTTATTTTAAAGACGTTCAATGATAATTAGCTTGTAGTTGATGAATTAATTTGTTTCAGACTTTATTCCTTGTCCACTAAGGAATATTTTCGTTTGAATGATTAGCACAGGTAAATTGTAGTTATAGAGCTAGACGTATTGCCATGCGAAAATGACCATTAGGTATCCAGACAATTATGTTTCTGATAGTACTGTAGTGACCTTTTCAACGTCACCACAAGCTACACAAATAGTGCTGCAGACGCATTTCGAACAATAGACAATTCTCAGTACAATCCTGAATCGCGCTATGAGAGTGTTCGGAGCACGTAACATATATACAAGATCCTGACTGACAATAACCGTCGCCAGGCATACCACCCGCCTGGCTGGAAGATCTTCCCTTTTCCGCTAAAGTACCATCATTATTTTGGTAGAAGGCCGTGAAGAACAATAGTCTTCAAATTAAATATACCTATAACAACATTTTCTATAGCTCCGGGCCCAATATTTGACCATCACGCTCTGGGCGTCTGACAGGTAGTCGGAGAACACTGATTCACCATCAAAATTGTATTTTAACCCCAAATTCATAGTAAGTAGTTAAACTTCACCTGCATTAGCATTACAATGTGTTTTAAGAACATTTTAGTAAGTATAAAAATATAGCACTATGTATGGTTTTCGTGCAATGAAATGAAATTTGCCAACACGTTAATCCAACCCGTAACCACCCGGCACAGAGCACAGCTGTCTCTGCTCAAATCAAGGCCAAGTTGTCAAAGATAAATGCTTTGTAATGCTCTTGTAAATGGATTGTATTTTTCTATGAATTAGACAGTTCGTCTTTAGAATCCTTTTGCCTCAATGTCTACCTATCCAGCTGTAGGTAAGTGAAATAAAAAGTTTATCGATGCACATAGCGCACCAATATACACATATACCGAACACTCTTGACTCCTCAAAGCCTTAAAAAATCAAAACATCCAAAACCTACATTACATAACATCGTTATCTCGCTCCCGCATCACAGATAGAGATCAAAGGGCGGCCGCCGCGCTGTCCGGTGACGTCACACGCTTGACCGCGCTCGCCGGCACCGGCAGATAAGCTAAGTGACTACGGGTGTAGCCAATAGTCTTGGATTTGTTATGCACGGTTGCATTTGTCAGGGTACAGGCTTTGAGCTCCGATCGAGGTGTGTAGCATTAAAGGCTCACATCCTTCCACAGTGATTGTAGCTATAGCTAGGTACCTACTGAACTCAACAATCGGGTCCACCAGCTTAACGTGCCCTCCGAAACACGGAGGAGGTCAGATATTATAATTAGCTCTCCCATCCAAGATCCGACCGAGCTACGTGCCAATATTCCCAAACAACAATGATCTGTAACCTATGGTTAGAAAGTTAATTAAAATTGCCTTGAAGTAAGGCACACACCCTATTCTTCCCGTGTCTTATTAATCTTATCGGAAGGAGTGTGGAACGACCTTAAAGGCCGTCCATGTAACACGTGTAAATGTTCCTACACGTGTAAAGTGTATCAGTCGGTGACAACACGCATAAGTATGTATTTAAACACGCAAACTGTTTGAAAACAAGCATTGTTTTAAATTCACTAGTAATTAAACGCGGTATTGCGTGTGCTTATATTTTGTTCAAACTATATTTTCTAAACAGCTAATCGTAATAAAACTTTTAAAAAATCTATTTCGTCTTTGGGCCAAAATTTTATCACTTTTGTAAATATTACGTAGCTTCTCTATACTCTTTTTAATTATATTAGTTATGTATAATCATGTAATTTTCTGTATATCTTTAGTTCGCAATTTTCTTACGTCTGTGGTTTTGGGACCTAATTATCTGAATGGCTAAATCAAAATAATTAATACTTAGATTCCAATGAATGTATAGCTAAATTGTAATTCAATTTTAATTGATTATTACTATAATAAAATAAGTCATTTGTATGCCAGGCATTGTTAGTTTACTAATAAATGTTTACATACAAACATACCAACTTGGTATTTTGAAAATACATTGTGTGAGCCATGGTAACACCTAAACACACAGTTTAATACATGTATACCATTTATATTTATATAATAACAATGTTATATCACAGCACAGTCAACTTGGAACACAAAATACGACTACTTTAAAGCCGAAACACCCATGTGCCGTGTCGTATCGTACGCCTTACGTTACCGAATACATTTGTATGGGGGCATACAACACGACACAACATATAATTGTGTTACCAGATTTATGTATTTTCAAGGCTGAACAAACACGCCGCTGTGAATAGAATATAATTAATAAGTAATTAATATTAAATAATGAGTATTAAGTAATTATTTGTTTTGCCGTTTTTTATTGACCACTCCTCAAGGTGAGAAGGAGAACATACCTATGTGTGCCTGGTATTTAATTACTAAGGTAGGTTCGCAAAACCCATGTCTGTTGGGGAGACATCTAGTTTAAATCTCGCAAGACAATTTACGTTCCCGACGTTTCGGCTGCTTTAAAGCAACCATGGTCACGGGAGGACTGAGGTGGTTGACATCTTAGTGTAATAGTTTGACCGAGGTACCGTCATATCTAGTTGTTGCTTGCGTCCGGAACGTAAAAATCATAATACTTATAAACGCGATAAAATCCTTAAAATTCGTTTTATTTCAATGTAATAGAAATGTTTACTTCACATCACTTATGGCTTCCATCGATGAGTTTCATAAGACACTTGGTCAGTAGAACACCCCATGAAAAAAAACAGAAACAAAAAAATATTTTTAATTATTTTTAATTTTTTACTGGTGGTAGGCTTCGGCCGTGGCTAGTCACCACCCACTGAACAAAGCCATGTCGCCAAGCAGCCTAGCCGTGTTCCGGCATGATGTTCGGTGTTGCCATTCATGAATGGCGGGTCAGATCAGTTGCGCTGCATGTGCCTAGTGAATGTAGCGTCTCTATCTACTGCCGCCTTCCTACCTAGGCAAGTATGCTCCATCGTAGATCTCATCGTCACTTACCATCAGGTGAGATCGAGATCAAATACTTGCCTATAATGTAATAAATAAATAAAAATTATATTGTCCGGATTTTTATATGAAGACCTGAGACAGACATAGGTATGCAAACAATGCTACCGCCTGCCTGTTTGTCAGGTCCAGTTGTTGATTGACTCACGTCCAAGATCGCGACCCTCGCCCCTCCCGCAATTGGCGGGGGCCGGCGTAATGTTTGTGACCCGCACCTTAAGTAAGGTTAAATAATTGATGCCGACACTCGGTTGCTCAATGAAGCGCTAGTGATTTGACACGTCGTCGTACCAATGATTTGACACCTCATCGTACCAATGATTTGACACCTCATCGTACCAATCTAGACAGAAGGTAAAAGGTACAAAGGTCTCATTTAGACAGATATTCTAATATCCTCAGTATCAAACTTGATATAATTTTTACAGTGTAGTTTTTCATTGTATATGCTATAGTTTGCACCTAACAAGTGTCACCCAAGATCTACTAGGCGGATTTTAATGAAGTGTAGCATCTAGGGAAGATGCTTTTGCGTTCCCTGTGATAACCAAAAACCTTGAGTCGAAGTATATACGAAGCCGCGAGCGCTGACAGTAACATACATTCCTATTGATTTCTTATATTTACTCGAATATTACAACATTGAGATAAAACAAATTTTAAGTATTTTATCGCGTTTATTTCATGTTTTTAAGATCCCGACGTTTCGACAACAACAGTTATAACTAAGACACTAGGACTTCTCACACCTCAGTCCTCCCGTGACCATGGTTGGTGTAAAGCAGCCGAAACGTCGGTAATGAAAAACGTAAAATAAAAGTGATAAAATCCTTAAAATTACGACTATAAGAGCTATATGTAATTTTAATTTTTAGCAATCATTTAGGATCTTAAAAGTGTGAGCCTCACGTTCAGGTAATAATTACATCTTCAAAACAACAATAAATAAAACCGATCAATTCCGTACCGAGATCGTCCCATCACTATTGTTATGAGTGATGCGCATGGATGTAGTGTATGAAATTAAATTATAAGTGGGGGTCGAGCGTGGGCGCAGCTCGGTACCACGACACTACGTACTGCACCGATATTACAACCCTGAGGCTGGCTCACTATTTCGATTGTATGTAGAGCTTGAATAACAAACGCAACATAAATATTTGAGTCCTATTTAATACTAAGATGTTGTTGTATCAGTACTTCTGTTTGTATGAAGTTGCGATGGAGTCTTCACCTGTCACGAAGTTCTCTTATAGGTAATACTGGCGAAACTTGTGTATGTCACAAATCCGTGGTGTAATACCAACTTATTGGAGAGTACTATTCAGATCAGTGAGTTTCTATCGAGTTCTCGCCCAGTTTGTAAACGTTAGTAGTCTCGCTGTGATTGAATTAATTGCGCTGTGACATCTCGGCGCCGGTATCAAGGAACCGGTGAAGATATTGTCATTTCCTTATTCGGCCTAATTGGGCGACACACCACACAAGTATCAGGAAAAGTTTAGAGAAGGGATATTTGGAGCAAGTATGGAGAAATTATCAATGTGTCCAAAGTTTGGTTTAGCGAGTATTATTAATATGAAATCGAAGCAGTAGAAATATGCATGCGAGTGGCGGAGGACCGTGATGTGTGGATATTATTGGGGGAGGCCTATGCCCAGCCATGAACGTCTTTCGGACGATAGATAGATAGATTAATATGAAGTCGACATTGACATATCAGACTGAATTTTTGGAAGAAAACATATTTTTTTTTCAATATCTACCTCAGTTTACGTTATCGAGGAATGCCAATAATTTGATTTGAATACCATATTTTAAGATTTATAAACTAGTACTAGAGAATACATTCACCCAATGTTCCGCTATTTCTAACGGCGATCGTGTCAGATGTTCATTGCTACCGATGCTTCGTCCCTCAAAGCTCGGTCGTAATGATACCTGCAATGAATTGCGGCACCCTACCGCTAGAAGCGCCTCCACACAAAATCTTAAAACTGCAGAGAGATGTATTTCAAACCTTACGCTGTTGATAATACGGGTCCTGAGAACGGTTGAATTGGTTGTCGGGTTTATGCTAGCCGCGGTCACGTCCAGTGAGAATGTGGTTCGATATAAAGGAATATTAATTTACGATGTTTGATATACATTGCACGCGCCTTTTACTTTTCTTTTGGAAAATATATAAATATTGAACTACTTGAAGTATACCTTAATATGTACAACAATTAGAAAGAAAATAACTAAAATATTTACAAACTAATATAAATTAAAAAGAGTATAGAAATGCTACAAAAAGTGTAAAAAAATCTTAATTCAATAGCCATTCTTGGAAAATCTTTGAATATCTTTTACGACTTATGTGACAAACATTTATTGAGCATACCGCCAGACAGACAAACATAGCTACTGTATGGTCTATACTTTACCCAAAGCTTGTATTATGAGTACCGAACAATAGTCTAGAGAAGATTCCAGTAATAGTCTGAGACCAGAGCATAATACGAAAGACAATTTCTCATATTTGACCTGATGGGATTAAAACCTGGAACTGCCTGGCTCAGTATGCTAGCGTGGGCTCAAACCACTAGATAGATGTTCTGAATGTCACCCTTTTTAACAAATATTTAATACAAGGCAATTTAATAAAAATTATGCAGCGCGCAATGTATGTGCGCGGCGCACTCCCGTGGGTCAGCCGCTAATGGTTTCTGGGCAAAATAATTTTATGCATGGACGTGTCTGCGCGGGCGCAGCGTGCGCGATATATAACCGCATATAAACTTTATAATAACAGAATATCGTAAAGAGGTGTGAAGTTTTTGCCCAGAAATAAAACACACGTTTTGCGAGGGCAACACTATCAGTCTGTGTTTAGGCGTTTCGTAGGCGAGGTTCTCGCTTTCGATCGATGCGTAGTTGTGTCTATGGTTTTGTTTCGTTTTTGTTTTTTTCAAGATTTATTTTGACAGTTGTGTATTTTATTCGAATTCGTTTTTTATTGTTTATTTTCATGTTTTGAGCATTGTTTAGTTTAAGCTATTGATATGAGCACGATATTCTTTATTTAAATTTTGTATACAGGTGTTTTTATACCACATAATTTTCCATCCGGACTACGGTAGTAATGCAGCGATCTCGTGTGGAAAACCTTAATCTTTTTTAAATATAATGACCTAGGATTATATAATAATAAAACGTTCCTTGTATCATAACTTTTACCCTTTTACAAAGCAATTTTAAACGACGAATCGTTATTGAGTAACCTAATTTATTAGATAACACGCTTATTCGCCGCGTGCGGTGGCCCTAAACTGTCCAGGCAATGTTTTATACAAGTGTGACATTTTAATTTAACACACAGTGAGAGCAGAAATTAAAATTGTCAAAAGGTCTCGTTATACCTTTCAATATACGGGTTTATAAGGCCGATGTTTGCGGCGAGATATCCTATATTAAACTTTATTAGCTAAATTAGAAAGGTTCAATTGAGTTGGATTTCGTGTATTATGAATATAAAGCACGTTTACTACTCCAAATTTATATACAGTTATAATGGTACTATAATGAACTTTTCAGAGGATAAAGTGAGTTATAACGGCTATATAATCTATTAAAACTTTCTGTAAATTTAAGGGAATGTGTTTAAAAAAACTTAATAAAGCCGAAACGTCGATTGGCTGCGAAAGTTTTAAATTTAGAACATGAATAAAGTTTTAAAACGGACACGCCATTTTCATATCTTCATGTCACATCCATTATTTAATTTATAATGTGTATTTATTAATGTGATATTGCCATTAATTACTTGACATTGGCCAAATTTCATTTCGTTTCGTAAAGAAATAAGTTTTAAAACGCCATAATCTGTTTGGTGTTAATTGTTTTACGATACTTTTTTATCAAGTATTTTTTTACATCACAGCAAAAAAATAAATTAATAAACCCAGCTAATAACACCCCTTAATAGAAAACTTAATAGCGTATGACTAATTTAAATTATTCAAATCAATCTAACATCTAGAATGTTTGGTAAACTATCACAAAAAAATATTTAACACAGAAAAAAACATAAATACCTATCATTTGACACATCTGTAACACAAATTTCTTTACAAGCATACACACATACTCCAACGATATTACATTCAAAAATAAACTATATAGGCTTTGAAATAGATTTTAATGTTGATGAGGAGTTAAAGCAACTGCACCGATCTTGAACGATACAGATAGTCGTCACAGATGGACAGACGGACACGTAAGTCACGTGATGGTCAGCTGAGATTAATATTAGATGTAATATTATTTTTTTGTCCATGATGAGCGTTACTTTTGACCACTGTGCGTGTGACTGCAGAGTAAGTTCATAAATTTATAAAGGAACTAGCTTTTGCCCCCGGCTCCACCCCCGTGAACAGTCATTTTTCTTTTCTTATATTTACGCGAATACTGCACATTGAAATGAAACTAATCTTACAGATTTTTCGTTTCGGCTGCTTTACGGTAACCATGGGCACGGGAGGATTGTTGATGAATGAGGTATTTGACGTCCTAGTGTCATAGTTTGAACTGGGGTACCCTCGTATTTAATTTTTGTTTGCGGTCCGTTCTATGCAGAAAGTGCTCACAGTGTCTTGAGGTTAGTCATTAGTAGTGTAAAATATGTTAACAGGGCTAACTGAGCGCATGGTCTGGGTCACAATATTTAACAAAATAAACATTTTGAAATAAATGTTGTGTTTGATTTTCTGTTTTTATGTTCCCGAAAAAAAACGCGATGAAATCCTTAAAAAATAGTTTTATTTCAATGTGTAGTAGTAGTACCTATTCGCGTAAATATAAGAAATCAATAAAATAAACATTAGTACATGATTACTTACTGATTGTTAGTTAAAATATTTTGCACTAGTTTTGTTACACCTTATATATATTTGTTTTTCACGCCTAATTTAATTAAAAGAATAGACGGTACTTTTACCTAGTATTTACACACAATACATTTTATTAATAATTTAACTCCAATGTGATAAGGTGAGCATATTGCAATTTGCGGCGCAGAGGGGGGGGGGGGCGTATTGCAAACTCTTATTTCACGGCAGCAAACTGGACTGGTTGATAGTTTATATTTTAACTCACTAATATATACTTATACTGTCTTTCTTCAACCGTTATCGGTTTACATTACAATATAGTACGTCAAGTGCGTGATTATTCGTAAGCTAACCGTATACTATATATTCTACGTATTTAGACACATTGTACAGAAAATTTAAAGTTATAAATACTATCCGCTAGAGGCGCTGTTCAATTTACCATACAATGTGTATTTATACGCAAACTATATACTATACAGTTAGCTTACGAATAATCTCGCACTAACGCACAAAAGACCTGAGACAAACTACTATCTAGAGGGAACTTACGGCTGACAAGTTTTAGGCCGGGCAACGAATTGCCTGGAAATAACAGTTCGCAATATGCCCCGTGTCGTAGATGTCAGACAATCCAACCCAGAGTGACCTTCCAATATGACATTATGCTTTGTAACTATAGCACTTATTTTCAAACGAACTTCGTACTTTACAAGCTATACTCAGACGTAATTTGTAATATCCATACTTTAACTAATTCATAATAACGTGTCCGTACAATATTATCAAATGTTTAATGTACTTCTACGTAAAGCAGTGGTTGATCGGCGCTGAATTATTGAGGAGCAGGCAGTGATCGAGCCGTGGGAGCCAGCACCTGGCGCCGGCCACGCGATGGGTGGCAACCTTGAGGCAGTCAAGGGTTCGATTTGGTTCTAAGTATCGTATAGGTATCTATGGGGCAGGATTGGGGATTCAATGTGGTACCGATATACTACACACAGCAGCAGACAGCAGAACTCTCATCATTGTGGATGCTAGCTTTTGCCAACGGCTGCGCTCCAACAAGTATGAATTTGCTCTGCAGCTCAATCCCTAAAGGCAAGGATGATGCAAAACGAGCATTATTTTGTTGTGATTTGCGCCATACACAGACAACGCAATGTCCTTTTATTTAAGTTCAACCATATACTATGTAAAACCCCCTTGAAATGGGTCCAGAAGTTTATCCATTATGCTCTCCACACAGACTTGCTTTGAAGTACAGACGTAACGTTACCACTAGCAAAGTTAAGTCACTGTTTCAATGCACGTGTAATGGTGAATGTTACTACATGCATACATTTTTGTCTAGCAAATGGTGCTGATTACGAAGTCTAAATGTATTTTTATATATGTGTGCGTGAGTGTGTCTGAATATTGTAACAAGTCTGTGGCTGAATTATTGAGGAGCAGGGCAGTGATCGAGCCGTGGGAAAACACTTATTTTGGATTCAGATGCGTTCTAGAGCCTATTGCACAATTATTTGAATTGAATATAGGTACTCATTCAATGAGTAAGACAGTCCAGTTGCAGTTTTATTATAGTAATATTCGCAAGTCACAGGTACTCTAACATTCAATAGAGTGTCTCCACCACCCGGGGCCGAGAGACATTCTCAAGTCTCGGAGCCCACTCGACACGGTTGGTTACACTAGCGAGTGGAGAGGCACACTGGAGTGCGAATTTTGTGTAATTTGTGATTTCTTAAGATGATCGGACGATGGGAGTTTGGATAATTCCTGTGAGAACATAATGTAGTAGTGCATGTTTGCAGTCCTTTACAATGTAATCGACGCAATGTGACGTCCTGTGAAAATGAAAAAGGGAGGGTCATTAGCCCTAGTCTCCGTACTAAAAAAAAATATTATATTTATTTGTTTCGCTGTTTGGATTTTATAATCGCAGGATTATAAGTTTTAATTAGTCTACGTACTAGGTCTGCATAGAATCTCCCAATTTGTATTGTATTCAATTATTTGTTACTTAACAATGGCAAAATAGCTCCCGTTGCACGGGTGAGGCCATTTTAACGGTAGAAAGACTACGTTTGTCTTTGTTAAAAAAACAAATGCTTTTTTTTACTTGTGTATGTATTTCTGAAGAATTCTAGTCATGTATGTTAAGTAAACGGTTCGTAAGGTGCCCCACAACTCGATGAGTAAGTATACTCTACTTAATTATTAACGAGCAAGTCCCCAGCAAGGCTAAATAACAGTTTGGTACAGTCCGCCACGAAATTACCGAACGGCATAAACGGCGGAACGTTTAATCGCTTGCATATTGTATTCAGTCATTTATTGGGGAAACAAGTGTACAGGCTGTATGTGGACGATTTCCATTGCGGTTTATACATTAAAGTACATTCTATATATAAATAGGTTTCTATTTATAGAGCTTCGTGGCATGATCACACACTATTAAATTCCAAGATTCGTTGATATTGTTCTGGACTTTTGCATGTGCGAAGTATGAATGAGTTTCGCAGAATTCTATTTAAAAAAGTCTAGTAGATATTTACCATACAAATATTCGTCTGGTCCCAAACTATGCAACGCTTGTTATATGGGTACCAATGACGTTGAACAAAGACGTTAGTTCGTCGTTAATAGGTACCGGATAATGGATTGGAGACAAATCAGAGAAGGTAAATTACCAGCATTCGCGGTCATCAGTAACATTCAGAGTTTTGAGAATTGTTAGAAGCTATATTAAGCCATCGATGTACAGTTAACAGTATAATCCATTCCCTCACCCCGACCAAGGCGGCAGAGACCCTGGGAAGAGCAGCAGGTGCGGAGCGCCGGTCACGCCCTGTTTTGTCGTGGTCAGCAGTTCACTTCATTATCTTAGTTAGTTATGTGCGCCTGGTACCGGGGACCCAATTAACTTAATTATGGTTTAGATAGTAGCCACTTGCGAGTAATTTTTGTGGATGACTGTATTTTTTTCGTTAAAAAACGTACGATTATAAAAATTGTATTTATTGATAATTGATACAATTGTTAGTTCTAATTATGATTGTAGCTTACGTGTTTGAGAAAGTAACGTTACTATTATATCTATACATTAAAAACTAAGTTGTGTGTTAGTTACACCACTTATAACTCAACAACGGTCGGGCTGATTTTTATGATCTTTGGTTTTTGAATATACCTCCGCCCCGAATAGCATAATATCTATGAATACATGGGAAAATCACTAAAAATATTATAATAAAGATAATTCATTTTCTCATTCATTTGATGCTGAGGCGGTACAAAGTTTGCCAGGACAGCTAGTGATGATTAAAATTCATACTTGTACCAAAAACTGAACTTTTTTAATCAAAGTTATTATTGCAGAAGCTACGAGTAGGTACTTAGACAGGTATTTCCTGAATTCATATAGTAAGGAATAGTTTATTTTGTACTACTCATGGTAATTATATCCTATTCCACTGTTGGATGTTACAGACCTGCCTATTAGTAACTGCTGGTTTTTGAAGTAGTATGATAAAAAAATATCATAAACAAACCCAGGCTATACAACACTACTACAAAACAAAGCGAAGACTCTACTTAGCGCAAGTTATAGACTATAACACTACCACAAAATAAAGCGAAGACTCGACTTAGCACAAGTTATACGCTATGTAACACTATTGCAAAACAAAACGAAGACTCTAGCGCAAGTTTTACTCTATATATAACTACTTTAAAACAAAGGAAAAAAACACTACAACAAAACAAAGCGAAGACTCTAATTAGCACAAGTTATACGCTATACAACACTATTAAAAAACAAAGCGAAACCTCTACTTAGCGCAAGTTATACGGACATACGACAGACATGGCAGCGACCAGTGGTTACGTGCTGAATATTTCATGAGTCCAGGAAGGGACGCTTCAGTAATTGCCCGTATTACATAGCGTATCACAATATTTCCCCGCGCAGACATTTTGATGTATTCAAATACAGTTATGCCAGACGTTAAGGCGACGTTACATATAAGGTATAATCCCGCTTCTTCACTTCCTACCTTCCTAGTAATAGTTAAGGTAAGTCTTTCTGCGTAGAACGGACCGCAAGTAACAACTAAATATGAAGGCACCCCGTCATGGTTGCTGTAAAACAGCCGAAACGTTGGGAACGTAAAAACAAAAAATAAACGCGATAGAATCCTTAAAAATAGTTTTATTTCAAAGGTAAGGTAGGGTAAAATTACTTAAGAGATTGGTAAAATATGTATATCGCCAGACGAACACACTGTACGGTCCGAAACCAAGCACTCAACGGTGTTATACTACTTATGGCCGGATCGACGTGTCAGCGTCAGTCTTTAGTGAGGCACACTCGATCGATTGTGACGTGTTACGATGTAGGCACCTGACGACCTAATTGGCACAGTTGGTAGTTTAGTTTGGACCATACACTTGTTATGTTCGCCTGCCGATATTGTCATTAATCTTCTCCTTAATTCATCTATCAATATTTAACGGCACATATCGGCATATAGCCGGCCTGAAGCCGTTGTTGGCCTATTCCCGGCTTAATATTAAACGGATAACCATGGGGTGTGCTGATCGCGCGGCGTATTACGTTCGGACTTCCATTAAAAATAATTACAGCCAGTTTTAATTATAGCTTGCATGAAATTTCACATTGTGTATTTTCAGGGTTTATTAGACTAGATTAGATTAATTATCTTAGTCTTTAAAACTGTCTCGGCTATGAAGTTGAGGTTTAAACTTAAAGACATTAATCAAAAACAAATGAAGTCATAGCTGAATTGAGTGATTCATATAACTAATGGGAATTCTGCAAATGCCTTCCTCATTATCGTCTTCGCCAACTGGATCAGGGCTCCATCCTTCATGGCGTGTGTACCACCTCAGACATGTTCGTTATCTGTTCCAAAATCCACTAGCAGACAGGTCTTTGGTTGTCTTTTATTAGCCCTATGTTGCCCTGAGCATGTCCGGGTCCTTTGGTACTACATCATTTGGTTTGTTCCTATATTAGATTGAGGTAGTCTCTTAGCAACCTCGAAATATATATATTCAATGGCTATGTCTTGAGGGCTCTGGGTTTGATTCCGGTTCAAGCGATGGTTGGTAAAATTCGCATAAATGTTAAACCCAACAAAAATAATTATTATTTATTTATTTAACTCTATATTGTAGACCATAGAAATAAACATATCAATAATCAAAGACGACAGATAGACAGTACAAATGTCGGTATTATCACTTAGATGATCTCTTCTAGGCAACCTACAAAGGAAAACGAGGTTAAAATAAAAGATTTTTTTTTTTTTTTTATTACATTATAGGCAAGTATTTGATCTCGATCTCACCTGATGGTAAGTGACGATGAGATCTACGATGGAGCATACTTGCCTAGGTAGGAAGGCGGCAGTAGATCGAGACGCTACATTCACTAGGCACATGCAGCGCAACTGATCTGACCCGCCATCCATGAATGGCAACACCGAACATCATGCCGGAGCACGGCTAGGCCGCTTGGCGACATGGCTTTGTTCAGTGGGTGGTGACTAGCCACGGCCGAAGCCTACCACCAGTAGAGTTGTCACCTAGTTGGCACCACCCAGGGTCACGTGTAGGGTATCTCGAGGGTACTTAATTCTCCTACGGACGAAGGTGACTCGACCCCAAATGGCTATAGTTGGCTTACAGAGCGTCAGAAAATTAAATAAAGAAGAAGAAAAGTAAACAAGAAGAAGAGGACGAAGATATAATTAATGTTTATATGCTTTAAATACACGACTGACGCCAATATTCGTATAGTATTTCCCTTTTCTTCTCTCTCCTGAAATAGAGCCATAAATTCGACTAAGTATAAGTAATCAGCTCTATCATTATACCACGTAATTATAATGATAAGGATTACGTGAGACATGACGGGCACGTATAATCTATACCTATCACTAATACGTGAATACATTTAAATAAATGAAAATGTGTGTGTGTTTGACTACACCCAATATATTGTCCAAGTTTAATACTGAATCCAAATACTTTTTAGCCATCATTGCTGATCAAAAATAGCCGTAAGTATTATTTTAGGACATGAATTATGTATACAACGAGTTTAGGTAGGTAAAGTCGAATAACAGGTTGAAATGGCGAAGAACTATTACATCGCAATGACATGTTTATCGATCAATACGCCTATATATCAAGATATTATGTAGGTACCTACAATAAAAGGGTGGGTCAGTCTGTCGAAGGTTACATATGAACATTATGATAACAGTTGGAAATCCACATGTGCGACTAATAGAGCGTAATGTTCTGTTTACCCTGATTCTGATATCAGTTCAAGTTGAGGCAATATATAGATCAAAGCCAGGACACAAAACTAATATCTAATTAGCGCGCTATCTATAATAATAGTAATAATATCTCTAGAAGAACACATCAGCTATTTACTACACACCAAGCAACGCTTGTAAGTACTATGAGTACCGAATAATGGACTGAGGGCGAACTCAGTATATAATACTTATATAGATGTTAAACATCCATGAATCAGGTACAAGCAATCGTGCTCATCACACGAAGTTTGTCCGTACCAGGATTCGAACTCGGGACCTTTAGCGCAGATGGCAGTATACCCACCGAGCTAATCAAATCAGACAAATGCATGATTTTTAACTGACGGAGGAGATTATAATTCAAGAGATTTTATACTCAGTTAGTACTTTTTGTTTTTGTGACCTGCTGCTAAAGTCTGATTAGCCGTTCCTACACTGTTCTCACATACCTATAACAATGTATTGCTCAATAATGTAAAGATCTATTTAAAAAAAAGAGCAACCATGGAGTTCCTTGCCCGTTCTTCTCCATAGGAACGGCATTCCGAACGGGTGGTAAACCAGTAGCATAATGTTTTTGTAACTTGACGATTCATAAGTACTGTACAATAATGGTTTACATGAATAAAAAAATATTCTGATTCTGATTCCGAATTCGACTGCTATTTATTTTTAATCCTCTTTACGAGTGCTGTCTATATCTGCTATAGTCGCTCCACGATACAGCTCTGCTAATCTTTGTAAAGTCATGTTTTGGCACTAAATACAGATAACAATTTGTTAAGTATTGCTATCTTCCGCCTTCGATACCCACTTCTTCTTTTATCGTGTCGATGGTAACGTTAAATACGCCTTGATTAAATAGACCTTCGCTACTGCATCTCCATAGATATGGTAGATCCGCCATACTTTCGTGACGATTACAGGTGTAAGGGTATAAATAATAAGATCCCTATTTAATGGGTATTTTTTGCTGTTATTTTATGTTTATACGTTCCCCACATTTCAAATGCTTTACAGCAACCATGAACCCAAGTCGGTGGTAGCACCCAGCCATCTTCCGTATTGAAATAAGGATATTTTTTTTAATTTTTTTACAATATATATTCGTTAGTATCTCCGTTAGTAAACTCTAAATATATGTCGAAAAGCGAAATGCACTAGGTGGAAACATTTTAAAAATAATTAGCTTCGGATGAAATGCAATAGGTCCATATTAAATTTATGGTCTAAACACTAACGAATACGATGGCTGTGTCTTATACATATTGGGCATGGAAATACGTTCTATAATTAATTTATAAAATTAATCAACGACTAATCCACAAGGAAAAGGTCAGAAATTATTCTGAAGTGTCCGTGTGTAGTACTCAAACCTGCCTAAATAGACAGTTACACATAAACATACACAATGACTCAGGAAACAGAGTCTTCGTTATCGGATTCTGATGTCTATATTTCGCAACATTATGTAAAATAAATGATAAGCTAGATATGACTTGGTTCAGATAAGATTAAGCACAATATAATCTACCTTGTGTCTTGTAAATACACTTCAAAATTTGAGATTACTTTTTTCAGGGTTCCGCGATTTAGGGACACATGTCGAATAACGAATTTTGATACTTTTTCTTTTACGAATTGTCTTAGTTTTGTTTGCACGAGCGGAACCCGTGGGGGTATGGACTAAACACGTAGAGAGAGGGCCATTGTTAATAATGGCGTTATTCAGTATTATCGTATTCTATTAGATCTTTAGTCTATGCCGAGCCCACAATCACTCTAAGATTGAAACCTTGTGTCAAGGCCAAAACATGAAACTTTACACCAAACAAAACGGGCACATACCAAAACAAACTATGATTGGCAGGTCGATGCGCGGGCGCAGCGGCTCGGATCAGTAGCCGAAGGCGCGTGAACTGTCAAAATGATCTAGACAACTTGACAGCTAGTCTTACTCAATTGTTATATTACAGGAATATGACTCTTAATGTGCACAGATTTAGAAGTGTATTGCGGTGATATTCGTGTGTGTTTATTTGTTTGTGGTTAGTTCAAGTCTACTTTGGATTTGCCGCGAAGCAGTAGGAGGTCAGATGTAGGGTGGATATGAATTGTGATAGTGTAGAATAAGTCCTGGTACAGGATAATAAAATTAGTAACACACAATTTTTGTAAATATACGTACAATAGTCTAAGTATGCTGCCGTCAATTGTTACATAGAGTCCATTATTCTGACTCGCGCCTAGATCAATAAAAGAACTCATAAATATTGTAGAATTTGTGATAATAACAGTTCATTATATCATATCAAGTTATTAAAATAGGCAAATGAATGTGCTCATTTAAACATTTCTTTGGTAAGTCGCTCACAAAAAAAAAACTCACTGCAAATTGTCTAACTGTTGGACAGTTGTAATCAACATGAGTCACGCCACTAAACATAGTTAGCTTCTCTTCTTGCAAAAGGTTCTACCTATTTCAATGGTGTGGTCACCCTGGGTCAAGTGTCAAAACTGTAGGCGTCTGACATCATAATACTGATAGTCGGCGCCCGCGGCGCGCGCGCAGCTCGCCTGTCCGTCGGCCATCACCCCGGAAACCTGAACGAATGCTATAATATTTAATACGAACTGATTTTTTTATAATATAATATAATAATAATAATATCGCCAGACTAACACACCAACTATACGGTCCCACTAAGCAACGCTTGTATTATGGGTACCGTATAATGGCCTGAGGGCGAACTCAGTATATAATACTTATATAGATATTTTTTATTACATTATAGGCAAGTATTTGATCTCGATCTCACCTGATGGTAAGTGACGATGAGATCTACGATTGCCTAGAAGGTACCTGTTTACTCTCGACTCGAGATATTAAACATCCATGACTTGGATACAAACACTCATTCTCATCACACAAAGCTTATCCCTACCAGGATTCGAACCCGGGACCCTCGACCAACTGCGCTAATCAGGTAGTCAAAATTAAGTACACTTATTACATAACATTACATAGGTAATTGGTAAATGTGGGAACCATGTAGCCATTAACTGTAATTTTATACTTAGTACTTTTTGTTTTTTTGACCTGCTGCTAAAGTCTGATTAGCCGTTCCTACCTTGTTCTCACATACCCATAACAATGTATTGCTCAAAAATGTAAAAGATCTATTTTAAAAAAAGAGCAACCATGGAGTTTCTTGCCCGTTCTTCTCCATAGGAACGGCATTTCGAACGGGTGGTAAAGCAGTAGCATAATGTTTTTGTAACTTTTCACGATTCATAAGTACTGTACTACAATAATGGTCTACGTGAATAAAAAATATTCTGATTCTGACTCTGATTCTGATTACACAAACTGATAAATAAACAAGTTGCTATAGGTTTAAAATGTCTCTGACCGACCTTCGGTTGTTGCGGTCGTGATGGTATGTTGTGTGAACAGCGGCATACAATACACATCTAATTGCAATCACCTTATTCGCCACGACATTGTTGTTACTCATAAACAACACTCGAGACAAAACATATTTACTTATTTACAATAATTTATGTATTTTACACACAGCATAACACATACCATACATGTGTATGGGATGTGTAAACAATACCTGCTTGTGCAACAAATACATTATAATTATTTATAGACTTTTATAATAGAGTCGCTAAACAATGCTGAATAATCAAAGGAGTCGGATAGGATTACAGTGTGACCATGTATAGCCTAAGAAAACCGTTTTTTTTTTATAAAAAAAATAAAAATAAAACGTTTTTCTAAAAAACGTTTTATTTTTTGGCCATACATGGTCACACTTTAATCCTATCCGACTCCTTTGATTATTCAGCATTGTTTAGCGACTCTATTATAAAAGTCTATAAATAATTATAACTCAACTCTCAACTCTATTAAGGGATGATACTTACTAACTTGTATATAAGTAACAACTAAACATCTCTACCATACTTTAAATGTTAAGCGTGGTTGTAATCAAACCACAAACATTTAAACATTCACTGAATAATATTTCGTTTACGATCGACGTAACATTTCAGTAGCTATAATAGTTCATATTATTAAAACCGGTACATTTTATCTATTATTTATAAACAAGATTTGAAGCAAATTCTAAAATGACGTTTTAAATAGATACAATGCAGATAAAACGCACCATTAAAGTCCAGTAATATGACACCGCGACGTGCACAGTAGCGACACAATGGCAGATAGTGATCTGAAAACATATTATTTTTCACTCAACTGAACTACGCAGCGCATTGTGGATCGATCGTATCTCTGTGTTGTGCAAGTTATTGCCGTGAGATTGTGCATTAAATGGACCTTATTGGGTTCTATGACTAAACAACATATATATATAACCCATTTCTAGATGTATAATGGGCGACGACAATACTGCTTGGCTGCAATTTTGAATTATATTCTCATCTATAAAAGAACCAAAAATGTATGAAACGCTTGCTAGTTTAATAAATATTCTTCAACTATATCAACTTGATATGCAATAATGAATCCTCGATAGTTTGGGGTGTTCGTCGATTCACACCACAAGCGGTTCGCACCATGGTGTGAAACGACGAAGTGTACTTTTTGAAGGCGCTGTTTCACACCATGGTGTGAATCAGCCAATGCTTTTTTAGACTTCGTCGTTTCGCACCATGGTGTGAATCAACCCAGGACTCTTTTTGGCTTCATCGTTTCGCACCAATATCAAAAGTTTGAAAATATAATGTGTTTTTGTACAGATGAGTAGAAAACTGTTATTTGATAAAATGAATAGTGCAATAAAATACAAAATAGGTATATAACTTAGCTTTTTTGTTATTGGATAAAGTATTAATACGAATCAAAATAATTGCATTTTTACTTAGAGGTATAAAAGAGAGTAAACAGTAAAAATGTAAACGATAAATAATCACAGATGAGGCGGCGGGGGGGGGTCTATTACCCTTTTACATATAACGATTTTTACTACATAGTCATTATGCTTACATTATTAAAGTAATAATTGAAAATCACAGGCTGAGCTGTATGTGTGTAGTGTTTGAACTTTTTTCCATCACATATTGCCAGCCGTCATCCAATAAGTTCGGCAGCAAATGTGACAAGACCCAACATTTTAGCTTTCGCCACAAAATGCGGCTGAAGACAAAATAGCACCCAACAATTTTTACTTCTAGATTTTTATGGCTGGTGATATAGTGTATTATTTATATTAAATGCATATCTAACAACTAATTACTATGATGATTTTTTGATGAAAGTTTATTATAAATGAATAATTTAGTTAACTATTCTTATACTTATATACTTTTATTAATATATATATATATAAATTATTTCTTTATAGTATATATATATATATATATTCAAACTAATACAAATCATTCAAATTTACAAAACAACGTGAACACCACCACTCTCTGAATATAAACTCCTTACTGTAACCTTAAAGATAACCCAATGGCACGCAAAATAATAATATAATTGTTATTTGCCAATCAGAAGCATGTATTCCCAGCCCAGAATAATTTTATTCTTTATTTGACGAGTGACTATTCACGAAATGGATTACTTTAACCTGAGAATTTTAGAGCGTCGAGAATTATTATTATACGTGTTGTTGTCTCAAATATCAAAACTAAGTCTTTAGTACAATATTAATTACGTTGCTGCACTACATGATCTTATATTTAGTGATCTTTAATTTAAACATAATTCTGGCTTCCAGTGCTTGCTTCCGTGCCAGATTATGAATGGATGAATAAATAAATAAATAATTCCATGAACGACTTTTGTGCATGCTTATATTTTATTGAATAAATAATAACAAAATATCATTGGTGCGAAACGACGAAGCCAAAAAGAGTCCTGGGTTGATTCACACCATGGTGCGAAACGACGAAGTCTAAAAAAGCATTGGCTGATTCACACCATGGTGTGAAACAGCGCCTTCAAAAAGTACACTTCGTCGTTTCACACCATGGTGTGAACCGCTTGTGGTGTGAAACGACGAACACCCCGATAGTTTAGGACCAGGGCATTTTTGAGCTTAATATACATTTTATAATCTTCTCTCCTAAAGATAATTAGTACACTTTATTTTTTTTATACTTACTTATTTACTTTATTTTACATGCAAATCATTACACGAAGTATGTTTGGTCGTTATGGTAATTTTATTATCAATCACAATATCCGCAGCTGTCGGCACTTTTTTCCCCAAATTTCTGTCGTCACATTACGAAAAAAAAACAAAATATCATTTGACACAATAGAAAATCCCTATTTTTCTAACACAAAATAATGACACCGGTCTCGAATGACACCGGACATGACCACAAATTTGCAGGCAAGATATTCGAGACACAAGAATTTCCCAAACATCCAAGATTAACAATTATTTGGTCACCCCACTCAGATTGTATCTGCATGAATAGAAATATGATAGGTTTATTATAACGATATTTGCTAGTTTTCGGCTTTGGCCCTTTGTTGGGCCAGCAGGAGATGTGGGCCGATAAAGCGGGCCATTGTTGAGCTAATAGGGACGAAATATTGTGTTTCGGCCCGGTTTGTTTTCGATTTTAGATATGTAACTGTCGTTTTATTCAAATCATATTTGGGGCGGTTAATAATAATTTGTCCTTAAATTCAATTTGAATGTAGAACAAAATTCAACCATTATTTCTATTGGTCGTTCCAAAGTCCGGATAATATTGAAGACGTCAATGAAGACAACAGAAATCGCAGACCGGTATCACGTAGTTCATTAGTAAATAATCCTTTTATTTTCATACAGTGCATTACTAAACAATTATTTATCTATTCCGGTAAGCGCCTCTATCGGAGTGACTCGACCGAATTTTATTATGTTTTCAATAAATATTATGATAATTCGTTGATAACTATCAATCCGATAGCAGTTGCTTCTTTACTTATCTTATCATTACCACAAGAACACCTTCCAGTCAATGAATAAACACAATTCACACTTCAAACTGTAGAATATACACGAATTTATCTTGTCACGCTGATGTACTTACATTTACAGATCAATATTTATCATACTTATCTAATGTATCCCGGAAAAGTGTAAGGGTTCCCACGGAGAGTCCAGGACGAAAATCCGCGCATGTGAGAAAGATCGCGGGCACAGCAAACTATATTTTGAAACATATTTAAACTTGAAGAAAATACCTTCGTTTCAGAATCAGAATATTTTTTATTCACGTAGACCATTAAGTACAGTACTTATGAACTTACGTGATTGGTGGATCGCACAGTGGTGGGTATGCAAATATGGCCGCTGTCGCCGGCAGAATGACTTGCTACAAGCATTGCGTGGGAGTGCTATTACTTGATTGTTTGGTTTGCCCGTGTAAAGGAAATGACGTATTTTATATTATACATGCTTATTGAAAACGAGACCGACCCGACAAACGTTGTCCTGTAGAAAACCCGTTGAAGAAAGTAATTTCAGTTTCACCGGAATTTTCAAATTTTTTGAGATATTTTTTTGCAATTTTTCTTTCCCTACACACCCGATTCGGAAATTAAAAACATTTTGCAAGTAAAAAATAGGCAAATCGTAAACGATTTGCCTATTTTTTACTTGCCATTTTCTTATTCTTTCTTTAGGTACTGAAATGCGATGAAATAAAATTAATATGAATATGGCCTCACCCACAACATGGTTCAGCCGTGTTCACGAGATGCGCTTACCAATGAACATTTGATTCGATTTTATTTCTATTTATATAGATAGATAGATAATATCCTGCAGAAAGAAATCACATATAATGCTCTACCGCCAAAACCAGAAGCTATAAGTAAGTCATAAATTATCGCTTTAAATCATAATCATAATGCCAATATGTTTGATCAACAATAACGCAACAACGGGCAAACAGATTCAGATGAAATTTGATACATAGGTATTAGCTACTCTGCAAGATTACTTGAAGAAAAGTCCACGCGAGCAAAGCTGCCGGTAAAAGCTTGTATCGTCCAACACTCCGTGACTCCACAGCCACACCCCACCACACATAACCGTCTATTTACCAACTTCCAACCTCCAACCCAACAATGGGCTCGTCACGCACCTGTTCTGCTGACGCTACAGTAATTGAGGCGTTAATAGCACGCGTATAATAAGCGTGACTTGCGCGCTTAAGCGGCTTTCTTTGCTGACGCTCCTTGTGATTTAGCTACCGACCGTTGCTACAATAGTTATATGCAATGAGACGTATATTTCATCTGTTATTAGCAGTTTGTGATAGACAACAGGCACAACGTGAAATTATAGTGAAATAATTCTAATTTGTTTTGTGAACGCTCGGGATCCATTCTTGCCGTTATAGCGGGTATACTTACAATTGAATTATTTAATTCTGACCTCCATAACAAAAATGGGGTAGATTATTTTTTTACCAAGAAAGTAAGTATTTCTTCCTTTAAAATACCCACTCACCGGTAGGTATTTTGCCAAAAGCCCTGTATAAATATGATTCTCGCTCGCGTGAGGCTTTCCGCCAGCTACTAGCAAGTGTATTCACCCAGGCTTACCGTTTGTTAGTCTTTAAAGAGGAATAAAAAAAGAACGGTTCACAATTACCATTAGCCACTTATAAACAATAATACCAACTTTTACTTAATCACCCGTTATTAGGTGATTCGTACCCAAACGAGCGGAGCCGGGCGCAATAAAGATACATGTGTCGAGTTGTGTCTCAATGGAACAAGTCCGACTTGGAGCTGATGTAATAATAATGGACCGCTCTGCCGGCTTCCAAATGCACGCGGCACATTACCGGTGACAATAAAACGTCACCGTTGTTTTGTACGACACGATATTTACACGAACATTATTTGATTCACACCGGCATGATGGCTGGCAACACTCGCTTCTATGTGTAATTTAAAAAGTTGTCGGCTAATGCAAAGTTGTGTTTATTTAAGAGGCCACAACGCCATCTTAAGTAGCGCGAATGTACTACTAATCTCTACTCTACTGCTGCTGCCTGCTTACACGCTTAAAATCTAAAATGTTTTTGGATTTATTTCTGGACATTTCGATTGTATTAGTCCTGTTTTCAAAATTATCCGTTTTATCAAGATGCATGGGTCCAAATTTTAAAGTACTTAGCTCGCATAGATACAGAGATCTGATCCATATAGATCACAGAGATGTTCGCAGTCTGCTTCTTATTTTAAACATGGCTCAAATGGCGCTCCGTGAAGCTAGGTCGCGCAAACGCGGACGCCGGACCCCTTAGAGAATAATGTCCACGCTATGTTATATATGGCTGATCCGAGCATATTTCCTTCATGCCAAGCAACTATAGGATTAAAATTGTGGCTATCTCACGTCGTGCCAGACCAAAAGGCGTCAGGCTCTAAACGAGATGGTGGGACTGATTGATTTCAGCGTGCTAGTCCGGAAAAGGAGGTCATTGTCTTACAGAGGACCTCCTCCAAATTTATCTACATCGCAAATATGTACCAACGGTGACATAATGTGTTAATTGAAGTCCTGATTTGAGTCGCAGTAATAGTTCATGGTGTAGGGCGGTGTATGTCGAGAAAAAAAGGTTAGTTTCTAGAAGATATAAGTAGTAGTCAATGATCAATGGAAAAGCGCCCTCCTTATAGTGAAGTGTGGTGGCCGGCGGCTAATAGCCGGCTCCCGGGGCCGCGGCCACTCTGATACACGAATTAATATTCAAATTAATATGTATTGGAGACGATACACTAAATACTAACATTCTCCATTTGGGACTGTGCCGGAGATCGACACGGCAGGTGCGACATTTTCTTTGTCTGTTATAGGCACAGTCGAAGTCTGCACTAATTGGATTACACAATCAAAAAATACATTGTTTATGTTAAATAATGACAAGTAATTAGGTAGTGAGGTACCGATACCTAGTTAATATGGTTAATACTGGCAAACATGTAAAACGAAACGCATTGAAAGATTCTTAAATATAAGATAATATACAAAAGAAGGGTCTATGTATTAGAATCAGAATAATTTTATCCATGTAAACCATTAAGTACAGTACTTAAGAATCGTCAAAATAGACAAAATGCTAAGCTAAAACTTTACCAACCGTTCGGAACGCCTCCGTTCCTATGGAGAAGAACGGGCACGAAACTCCATGGTTGCTCTTTTTAATCGACTTCAAAAAGTAGGAGGTTCTCAATTCGGTTGTATTTTTTTATTATTTTTTTATTATAAAGATCCGATTAGCTAAGAAAATATTGTGTCGACAAGCCGCATCACATCGCAGAACGCGAACGATAACTACAAGATAACCGTGTCGGACGGTTTCCCAACGGTTACTATTTACGATATAGTTTGTTAACGAACTGTTAATACGCGATACATGCAAATCAGACGCGTTTGTTTTCAAATAGTAGCGGTTAGATAACGCACGGAAGCGCGACGCAAGGCGTGAGACGCTGGAGATATACCTAGCACTAAACTTTACTTTTTTAGTTTTTTTTTTCCATGTAGATATCTTTGTAAATAACTATTGTACATAATTAAGAATTGTATAGTTTTGTGAATTCCGATTTTAAACACTAAACAGGGCGTATTTTTCAAGCGGGCGTGGATGGTCAAATCCGAAACTATGGAGAATATACAAAAATACTTGAAAGACTCGAGACCAATATTCCCTAGCCAGGAATAGCAGCTGTTAATTTGGAATAATTAAAACAGCATACTGAATAATTGCACCATCCGAAAATGTCATTATTGAGTATCAAGTTCTGTGAAGTAATGGCATGTACTACCGGCAAGGAAGACCTTGCCAAAACATAGCTCCCCCTCTCACACTTAAAGTACCCCTAAGCCCAACAGTGGACAACTGAAAGCTAAGAAATCGCCACCTCTACCAACTTCAGCCGCATTCCCGGACCACAACAGTCATCGGTTTGGACGCATTATATCGATAATTGGATCGATTAAGATACCGGCCGAGTGACGGCGCATCACTAGCCACTCCACACTATCGCACCACTACGCTAAGGTGCTATTACCATGCAAATGATATGATTATGGACCGGAATCTCGTGTTTTAGTTTGTCTCACGGGATTATTAATTAGAGGTAAACAAAAGTTCGTTTAGCGGTCACTGTTTTATTTAAATTAGGTAGCCACTTGTCTTGTTTAAATAAGAAACGTTTTTAGTGTTATGTTTTGGATATGCAGAATTATTGCTCACCACATTCAGTGGACACTCACAATAAGCGGCATTGAAATAAAATTTATTTTAAGGATTTTATCGCGTTTATTTTCGGTTTTTACGTTCCCGACGTTTCGGCTGCTTTACAGCAACCATGGTCACGGGAAGACTGAGGTGTTTGACGTCTTAGTGTCAAAGTTTTAACTGGGGTATCCTCATGTTTAGTTGTTGTTAGCGGTCCGATCTATGTAGAAAGTGCTCACTGTGTCTTGAGATCTTGCAATGGTGCGCTTGGTTTTGGTATAATTAAATTCAAACCAGCGCACCATTGCACGACCTCAAGACACAGTCAATTTTATTTCAATGTATTCTTGTAAATATAAGAAATCAATAAGAGGCATTCCGGAATAACTTACATATTATTAGTCGTGCATGTTTGTAATATATAAATCAGCACGGCGATTAAAAGTAAAAAATGATTTAATAATTGTCATCTATCTGGAACTCCAGAGATAATGAATTTTTACTATTCTTATGCCGCGGCATTTTGTATTACCACTGACACTTATCCTTCTAATTTTATTACCGTAGGTACTAGCCGCCACATGCTCGATTGAAACTTTAAATATTTAACCCCCTGTTGAGGTCTAATTTCCAAAAATCCTACCTTAGTGCGCTTCTGAGGTACTAAAGAGTATATATCCTGCAAATTTCAAATCTCTAGGTGAACCGGCTAAGACTGTCCGTCTTGTCAATCAGTGATTTCTAGAAATCTATATACATAAAACAAAGTCGTGTTAGTGACACCATTTATATCTCAAGAACGGGTGGGCCAATTTTTATGATCTTTGATTAATTGAATTTGCTCCGCCCCGAATAGCACAAAAAACATACATTTAATTCTAAGGCAGTATGTAAGTCCAACGGGACAGCTAGTAATGTAAGTGACCCAAATTTAGTATAATTTCATGTTTTCCTATTATTATTTGTACATTGCACGATGATTAATAAAATACATTTTTTTTTATTACTTGGTTTCTATCAGTATCATACATGACAAAGTCGTAATAAATTGTAACTAATTTGTAGTCCCATTGTAATAATACCACATCCCATAGACCATTTGCGAAAACCATTCTGACACTTCCGACAATCATAAATAACATACGACACGAGTGTCATACATTGATGGTAGTTCAAGAAAGTTGTTATTAAATCGTTAAAGAAATCGTCAATGTATGTTCATCTGATATATTTTATGGGTTGAGGACGCACACGGAAGTAGGGTATTTGATTTAATGGGGCGTGCGACTGGATTGATCTTGGTGATGTAAAAAGGAGATAAATAACATGTATAAACTACTACTGTACATATTAGCACTGAAAAAAAATTACGAGAGTACAATATTCAACAGAAAATGTAAACATTCCTGGCTAAGTATTGATTTGGTTTGTACCTGGGTAATCGAGTTTAACAAACATCGTTACTAGAGTACTAGGTACTTACATGATGTTTATATATTTAAGTTTGTTTTATAAACAAATAATCTTACACACTAAATATTACGACCGAAACACCCGGAAATATTTTAAAAGAAATTCTGAACAGATGAAAACATTACGACAAATCTACGCTTCACCAAATGTCTGCAGTCACATAAAACATGGTCACATAGGAAGCGGCATATACTTCGTCACATACCCATTGTCCCAAACAGACAATACATCCAAATTGAGACCTCACATTCGCCACGCCGCGGGTTCAATTCCGCCATAAACTGTGGGAGCGACGACAAAAACCCATAATAGTAGACAAATAAAGTCAAATACCGCAACCAAACTTACATTTAACACTCATCACATTATACTAAACCTTATTACAAAGATATAAAGTAGATAGATCTCGTTTTAGAAGTAAAATAAAAGATGGTTTTTGTAGACCATAAATCATTTGGTTTGGTATAAGGGTTGCCGACAATACCTGGCCGCTTTTCGATAATAAATTATGTTTTATGTTTATAATAACATGATGTGAATATTAAAGATTTGTTTGGTTTTTTTGTCAAACACGCCGACGGCGGCGACATCTAAGGGGATGTTTTTTCGACGAGAAAAGGTGTATGTGATTTGTCTAATTTGCAATGATTTTTCTGTAACTTTATAATGTAGAGAGTACACATATTGCCAGTGTCAACAAATGTATAGACTTTAAACTCCTTAGTGCTTAAAGTGTGTACTTTTTACTGGACACAGGCCCTTCCTATTGAACAAAAAGATCGTTTTCCAATTGTGATTCGATTATAGAAAGATTTTTCAACAATAGCTACAAATCTACTACAAATAAACATATTAGTTAAACTTTATTTTACTTAAACGTTCACGACTTTTAAACGACTCCCCATTACTTGCTACCAATGTCTTGACATTCCGCTTCTAAATCACCACAGATCTCATCTAATCTTCATGGATTTGGAAGATAAGTTTATTTTAAATAGACAGAATCAACAAACTGCAACAGAAATACGGATTCTGGAAATGTTTCAACAGTGCGGCTATTTATGGAGAGGTTTTAGTGTGATGGTGGAAATACTTTTGTAATACGTACGTATATGGATTTGATCGCGTTTATTTTCTGTGTTACGTTCCCGACGTTTCGGCTGCTTTACAGCAACCATGGTAACATGAGGACTGAGGTGGTGACGTTCTAGTGTCATAGTTTGAACCGTACCCCGGTTCAAACTATGTTTGAACCCTCATATTTAGTTGTTGTTTGTGTTCCGATCTACGCAGAAAGAGCTCACAGTGGCTTGAGGTCTTGCAAAGGTGCGCTTGGTGTTGGATTTAATTATATTAATAACTGCATCCCATGTTCATGTGGTAGCACCAAGTTATTTTCACTATTGAAATTAGGATGTTTTTTAAATTTAAATTAGTTTTTTTTTCAATGTGTAGTATTCGCGTAAATACTTATTTATAAGAAAGCAATACGTAGGTATGGTTTAGTTTTATCTACCGATGTAGTTTTATAGTGAAAACAACGGTGCCGGCGACTTTGTACACATGGACATCAGTTTTTAGCATATCCCAAAGTTTACTCACACTTTCCAGGACATTTTTTTCTAAAGATACTAAACTTTCGCTTTATCCAGTTTTCGAAAAATCTGCCAAGTATATTTTGAAATACGGTTTTGGGCAATTCCGGAGTGACCTTTTAATCTTCCAGGATAAAAAGTTAATTTCTCTGTTGACGGAAGAAGAACCGAATGGATCTTGATGAATCTTAGCATGATAACAGCTTTTTACCAAGTTGATTATTACTGAGTATTTATTAGACATATATAGTTTAACCGACTTCAAAAAGGGGAGGAAAAAGGAGAAAGTTCTCAATTCGATTGCTTTTGTTATGATTTATTTCTTAGTTACTTAGAAGTGCAATTGGAATTCCAATATTTTTACAAAGAATTGTTGGCCCACAAATCAGCGACAATTTAAATGCTCACGCGCACACGTGGTGGTTCGTCACGCTGGTAATGTCAGCCAACATGGCGTCCCTACGCGGGGCCCACCCCACCCAGTTACACTTTGAATTATTTTATTAATAACAAAAGATTTCACCCGTTTTGTAACATGATTTGTTTGATCCGCCATTTTGCTACTCACACATCAAGGCACACACAATCGAATCACGCACACATAGATGAGAGTCATTTTTTTTTAATTATAACCGTGACTGAAGTATCAAAAAATATGGTTCGCCATGTTTTGTGTGGATTTTTGTTATGAGTAGTACCGTGTCCAATCAATAAATGTAGCGATGTTTTCTTTTTAATTTAAAAAAGTGTTTTGACATGTTGTAATGCTGTTGAATTTAGAACTGGGGCAGGCAGAACAATCTGACAAGCATCTTAAAGCATCTTAGGTTACAGATAGCAGTTCATGGTAGTCGCACTAGTTGGTTGTCGGAGGTGGATAAGTTTTCATTTTATTTGTAACTAGCTGTTGCCCGCGACTTCGTCCGCGTGTTATTTAACAAAGACAACCGTTGGCAACAGCCTGCTCGCGTTCTGATCCCGCGGGACGCATTGCAGATTGTTGCTATCAAACTTTAATCAGGCGCAGCGCTGCAACATTCGTTTTAATTTTTTTTCGAGAGACCCAATTTTTTTTTTCTAAAATAAAAGTAGCCTATGTTACTCCTTGTTACATCAGCTATCTGCCAGTGAAATTCCCGTCAAAATCGGTCCAGCCATTTCATAGATTACCCGGAACAAACAGACAGACAGACAGACAGACAGACAGACAGACAGACAGACAGACGGACAGACAGACAGACAGACAGACAAAAATTGTAAAAAATGTTGTTTCGGTGTAGGTAACGTGTATACATCCAAATGCACTTAGTAAAAAGCGGTTATTTTAATATTACAAACAGACACTCCAATTTTATTTATATGTATAGATTTAATGAAAGTCAATTTAGCGAGGTATTTACGACAGCTATGGTTTTGCGTAGACCGCATGGCTCACTGCAACGAGTGGCTGCGGGTTCGATTGCCGACTGGATATTTTGGATAATTCTAAAATAGTTTACACTGGCACGGGAGTCCTCTATCCATTGTAAGGTACCCATAAAACAAGGGTAACCTTTTCGGGACAATGCGGTTGGTGTCTTCATTAAGTGTTTATAGTGATTGAATTATATAACTCTTACTGTGACAATGGCGATAAGTTGGCAACACATGCCAGTGATACATAGCTCGTTATTGTTTCACCACATAGGTAGATAACAAAAAGAACATATAAGATATCACCCAACGAAAGTGTAACAATCACAGACGAACGACTGTGTGTGAAGGCGCCATAATAGCCCCACCTTGGATTTTATAAAAAAAGTAACATATACCTACGAGACTCTAGTTAAGTTCTAGAATGTACCTCAAGGTAAATAACAAGGATTGCGCACTTCGATCGCCGTAACTTATATTTTTACCACCTCGTATACAATATTCAAACCCCTTTTTATATTAGCCGTATTGTACAACAAAATACAATAGCAAAAATTATATCAATTGTAACGGGACATAAATTACGGCATTAGGCCAATGCGCGGTATTCCCTACAGTGCGCTGCGCGTACGCACCCCGCGCTAACTGAGATGTCTGCCCACCCCCTGGCACAATGGCGACGGCAAATATTTATAAATGTTTTATTTGAATGCGCCGGATCATGTGGCCTGGATAAGCAGCGACTGAAGGCATAAGAGGAAGCGATTAGCGGGATACAGCTAATTATAGGTACAAAGGCATCGCCCCTACCTACTCCTTCGGGGTTCAAAGGTGTGATAGTAAGGATGATTAGGTATATAAAGACATCTGGAGCCTACGCGTAACTAAATTGGACACTTTAGATGTTATTTTCTTAGTAAATATGTATCAAAAATACCGATCGAATGTTTTATCCTGTAGCGTAGCAAAGATATTTTTTAAGTGGATGATGAATAAAAAAATTGGCATCTCAGACTAGTTAATATGTAATTATCCATGTATACAGGGTTATTCAGTAAGGATATACTGAGCCTTAAACCTGGGCTCCTTAAGTGCATTTGTAATCGTTATGTGAAGTCAGAATTTCTATAAGTCGATTTTAAAACATAATGCTTAAGAAAGCAGGTCCAAGGCCTAGTATACCCTTTCCGGATCACACTGTATAAATCATATGGCATTATAATAACTATGAAAAACTTACTGCCAATTGCCCCGCTACCGCTCCCGCCTCTGCTTTGGGTGTCCACAATTAGCCCTATTGTGCTGTTACCCTAACACCGTTCCGTTCGCCGCCGCTCGGCGAATGTAGATCGAATTATGTTTGCACACATGCTTAGCTACGAGAGATGAAGATATTAAACTGATTTAATAGTGTGGAAGAGATTCGGAGAGTGATTTAAAGGTTAATTATTGTTTTAAAATACTAAACTTAGGGGATAAAAGCTATAGCATAATGCTTAAAAATTTCGTTAACCAATGTAAACTTTTTAAGCGGTGTGTGTGACATTGTTCGTTATAGCGAGTTGTGTGAATAAGTAAGAGCGAGTGTGTTGTCACTTATGAGTACTTACGCGAAACTTCAGAGGAGGAATATTTTAACCTACAAACAAAGATTTACCCACGGCAGCTAACTGTGTTGGATGGTGGTAAGATTCACCGTTTAAGCACCTATCTGTATGGGTATGAAAATTGAAAAACATAAAATTAGTTTTATTTCAATGTGTAGTATTCGCGTAAATAAAAGAAATCAATGTGTGAGTAAAATTAACTTCAGCTATTTTCTGTGTGATTATTTCTTCATCGTACCTCAGGGGTACACACAAAGGGTGTCTCTTGTGCAAATTGCGGAACCTTTTTTTATAAAAACAGATTTATATCAAGTGTTAGTTAAGAATCACAGTCATTGCTTTATTACTACTGCTTTCCTCGGGAAAGACTACAACTTCTAAGGGAGTATAATGTAAAGTCAACAGCATTGCAACTGTTTGTCATGCCATTACACGACCTCTGACCAATAATTAGCGGTTACCTTTCAGGATATTTTACATCATAGAGCCTTGTCGAGAAAGTATTAAATTTAACTCTCCCACGCTATTCCCAACAAAAAAGTAACATTTCATCAAAATAATGCATACATGTAGAAATATTCACGACACTCACGCGCATTGTGCGCGCGACGTGCGCAGTGACACGTCACCGGGACACCCGTCACGTCACAATGGGACGACATCAATGACAACTAATTTCTTACGGTGCACCGCTTCTATACAATTATTATACCTACATAATAAAAATCTCAGACACACTGTATAAAGATATCAAGAAAATTAGATTAAACTTTATAACTTTGGGTGTAGAGTTGGGTTTTCTTTGCTACGGATATGGTGTAGGGTGTCAACAATTTTGACTTCCGCACGGACAGATTTACCCACACATTAGCGGTGCCGCGGATATTTTGGAACGGGATTTTAATGCATTATGTTTTGCGAGCGGTTATTGCTTGACAAGGGTCGGCTCGGTGCGAAAGTGTTATTTTTGATTTAGTGCGCTATTGTGGGCAACTCAGTTGAATATTTTATGTGTTTATATGTCACTCATCTGTTCATGCATTTGTAATAATGAATTTAAGTTTATTTTTTATTTAAAAAATAAAATGAATAGAAATATTAAGAAAAAAAAGTAGGTACTTACATAAATAAATTAACATGTTCTACAAAATCCCTATTAAAATTTACTTATACATATATAACTCAAGAACAGATAGGTGAATTTTTAAGGCCTTGATTTTTGTATTTGTCTCCGCCCCGAACAGTGTATTAAAACATGGGAATAAATCAAAATCAGAGGCGGTACGAGGTTCGCCGCGACAGCTAGTATTATAATATAGTGTATCATCAAATTTCTTAAGAAATTATCTACAAAGTAATCGTAACAATTCGAACACTTCTACTATAATAACCTTAATTATATTTTCAACCGTAATTTTCTTAAGCAAATTAAAAATCGTAATCCACTAACCACCGACCGGCACATTCAAATAACACATTAAAACGAAATATTACTAAACGAATCTTAATAACCCGCTCAATGCATTGTACAAAATAATAACCACCAAACAACAACTAGTAACCTGCGAACCTTGTACACGTTAGCTATGCACATTAATCTTTATAATAAGATAATTAAAGTTTCAGTTTGAATGTCTTGGAAGATCTGGTTGAGTGGTTATTGTGTGTTGGAATGGGTCACGGTTGAAACTCGTCGACCATATATTAAGTACGTAGGTACATAATCCGAGTTCTCCTGTATAATATGTGTAGTATAATGCAGCACATTAGAACATCTTAATTTCAATCTCGATAAAACGCATAAAGAACAGATTTATAAAAGCGTCATGGATACTTAAGGCTGGCTGTTCACGGGTAGACGCTGTAGCGATTGCGACATTAAATTGAGGGAGGAATTCATTATGATCTTTAAGAATATTAATAGAATGTTCTTATACTTGTAAACTAAGCCCTGACTCTTGCTAAATACATACCTGAAGACCTGCTATAATTAAAAATATAAATATATACATCCTAACATAGTGCCATATTTTAATATGGTTTTGTTTATTTTGATATGGTCTGTGCATGAACAGGGGCCCTTAGCTCAATTTATATAAAGCGACATAAGTGCCGATGACAGCGCTCGGCACGTTTATCGTAATCATGTTGTGTCGCGTCGCGCGCCGCTCGCGCCTTTGATGCGCCCGCGCCGCCTGCGGTTACCACGCGCCGCGGACCGCGCGGGACACTGCACAAACAACATCCCGATTCTTATCTTTCATTGAAAAATCAAAAGCAATGGAATAAAAGTTTCTCAGTCCTCCCGTGACCATGGTTGCTGTAAAGCTGCCGAAACGTCGGTAACGTAAAAACAAAAAATAAACGCGATAGGTAGAATCCTTAAAAATAGTTTTATTTCAATGTGTAGTATTCGCGTAAATATAAGAAATCAATAAATAAAAGTTTAGTTAAGAGTGACAATTAAAGATATTCTTTAACCTAAAGCCTTTTAAACCCCTTTAAGCTACAAACACGAAATTGGTAATTTTTAAGCATATGCCTACGATTCAAGAAATGCTATTTCTTTTCAATTTCGACCTGAAGAATAAAAGGATAATAATCTTGCTTGAGACTTTCGAATAACTTAATTAAAGTCCACCGCAACAACACTTCCTTAATTAAAACAACAAAACAATAAAATCCAAATCCTAAATCTGTCAACATTAATGGTGTTCGCAGCATGCGCCCACGGCTCGCCGGATTACCGGCTCGCGTTACATTTGACAAGAAAAATTAATATATTATTGTGCTTATTATTAAAATTTAAACGCGACCCAACACTCGTTCCCAATTAAAGCGTGGATCATTTAAAATATGTTTATAGAGAAATCATTTTCGGCTTTCGAACTACGTATTGCCCTCTCAACGACTTGTGATAGACATTTTGAACGCTATTTCATGCAACTTGTTAGAACGATATCGTTGATATGAGAAGCAGTTATAGTTAGGTAGTGAATGGAGGGACGTCTAATCCCACAATTTAATTTTGTAACATGGGAAAATTATGTTACAATTATTACATGTTTATCCAAAACGATTTCCTCAGTATAAAAGGTTTAACAAAAATAGTGTAAAATATTTTAACAGGATCAACATACGCTTATAAATAATAACATTCGCAAAGAAATAAATGAAATTATAAGACATTTAATAGATGACATTCTGTACTGAGCGCACGGACAACCCGAGTGGTGCGCCTTGTTTAAAAAAATCTAATATAATTTATCCCAATATCCTATTTTTTTTAATTTAGTTAATTTGATAATTTTCTACTGGCAAGTGACCTTTATAGCCTACACATCTTATATATTTTACACCTTATATATTAAGTAGTTAGTTTTTAAAGAGACGTGGTAATGACGGAGGCAACAAAGAGACAGATTATGGCTTAAATTATACTCGTCTAAATGTGCCCAAGAGACGTCCACTGAAAGGATCGGATCCCGAAACCAAATATACACCTTCTACCCTCAAAATCTCATATCCTGATCTTGAAGCATATAATTAAGACACTCTTCAATACAATAAATCGACAATAACGCATAATAGTATAGACAGCTGAAAAACTCCCAGCAGATGACAATATCCAAATCCATAGAGCGTCTTGCCTCCAATAATACAAATTTACCAATTTACCATGGTGGTCTCAATCTCAAGTGCTTATTTACAAAACCATTCAACAAATACTACCCAATCGGCGTGAACAATTTGCGTTATAGTAATTATAAAAGTTTAGCGAAACGAGATCATCCGGACTCTAAAATGGACCCAAAATAAGGTCTTAGAGTCCCCGTGTTTGCCGACTTTGTCCTTTTCATGCCCAAATAATCCCCCCGGACATAATCTGCTATGAATAAATAACTGGCATCAGACGCTTTGTCGTATCTGACGTATATTGACAAGTTCTTGCTGAAGACAAACGGCACGGGCACCTCCCAAAATAACATTTGAGCGACTATGACACTTAGTGACTTCGCAAAACTGAAAATTCTGCATTTTGCAACCGCAAATCAATATTGCCGAAATTTTAATCCAGATTACAGCAATATCAACTTTGTTATCTCGCAAAAAGGTTTAAAGTTGTCCAGAAAGTCCAATGAATACAAAATCCGTACTTCTTAATCCGTCGGCGATTAGTTTTGATGTTTTCAAGGATAGGTTTTTTGGAAACGTTCACTTTCGAGACAGATGCGTCTGCGTTAATGAGGGATGCTGTGGGTGGGCCGGCGGCCGGCGGCCCTTCGCAGCGGATTCGCCATTATTTCTCTATTATTCTTCATAATATAGCCTTTTGTATTCGTTGTCAACGCTATTTTCACTTTCTTTTAATCCTTTAGTTTAATACGTAAACAGATATCGATATGTTTGATCCCGAGTTGCTTAGAAATGTTTTGTTGTAAATAATGGAAAGTCAAGTCAGCTCGAAATAATAACAAAGCGTGTTCGGTGGATACAATACAGTCACGTACGATGTAATGATTATAGCAAGACTACTAATCTAATATTAGAGGGTACAATTAGCGGATTACCTATTACATGGCTAGTCTTGACAGAAATGACTATATTTCTATCAGAAACCATTGCAATTATGAGCACAACCAGGTACAGAATCTTATCTAAACTTCATACAAATGCTTCTGTAAAATAATAATTAATATTGTGGATAAGTAGAGCCGCGTCCACACCGAGCGCGCTGCCTCACATACCTGTCTCGAGCATATACCACGCGCGGGCTGACGACGAGGCATATGACAGATGACAGGATGGGATTTTCATCTATCATATGTCAAACGCTCGCATTTGGCTTTGGTCTGGGCGAGAGACACAAGACCACTTACTATTATTTTTATATGAATTCTACTGCTACCTTAATCATAAGTCCGTACCGTCACTCTGCTCCAATATTAATTTCCGCGGTACTATCGCTACAAAAGCGCTATTGTTTTGTGCCCCATTGTGCGGCAGTTCGGGTTCGTGTGAAGTTGATATGAGTATTACAAGTCGGCGCGCGCGGGGCGTGCCCGGGGAAGGTAATGACAGGCTGCCACTGTACGGTGGTGAGGTAGTAGTTAGAAGAACCTCTACCTTTTGTGCCAAAGAAGAAGAAGCCGCATTGAGGAGTCAGTACCTTGGAATTGTTCTTGAATTCAGAATATAATCTAGCAAGAGTCCGAAGCACTAGCTTTGCGATAAACGTTGGTGTACAAGAACGCAGGTGCGAAAGAACGCCCGGTGCGATAGACGTTGTTGCGATAAACTTAATTGCGAAAGGATGCTATAACGATGAACATTTAGTAATCCTAAAAGAACTGCGGAGGAATGTAAGCACAAGTAGACTTGCTGGTTTACACTCATAGGCATAAAACCATGTCATCGTCAACTATCGCCTCTACCACCCTTTCATCCACCACCTCGATCGCTAGCACCTCGTCATGCTCGCTAATAAGCCACCGCGGTGCACCGGATAATTGCGTAATCTAGCGATAATTGTCGGCGGTTTCACAACGGCCCAATTTGCGGCGTCGTATTACAAGCCGCCGCTTTGTGGGCACAGCATTCGCACCTGCGGCCTATTGTTGTACCAGCTATTTGAATGCCGCCTTCTTATTTGATAAAGTTTTTTATTCTATCAGGAGAACGTCACGGTCTGGGAGCGTGCACAGTTTCTATATGGCTGTGCGCATACTGACCGAGTAGACTCGGCTAGTGTGTGCTTCGGCCGAGGTGCTATCTTTTGCTATTTCTGTTAACCTATAGGATAAAATCCTTAGTCTTAGCCAATCGTATACGGGAAACAAAAAAACGAGAAGTTCTTTTTTTAGGGCTTTGGGTTCGAGCCCTTTTGAGCCTATCAGCTGCCGGTAGTATTTTTCACATTTTCATTGATCCACTAATGATAGCGGTGACGATGATTATTATTTTCATAAAACCTTACTTTAATCAGTAATGCGGTGGACTTATCATTGAAAAATTATGAGACTTCTTGGGAGAACTCGAAAAGTCATGTCTTGGAAGTAGTTACTCTTCCCGAAGTACAAGTTTGATGGTAATTATTTAAAAATTAACCTAGTTGACGTCAGCTTTAAGCAACGAACCCCCACTGCGTTTAACTTCTTTGTCCAAAACTAATTCATTACCATTCAAATATTTATTGACAATCAAATAAAATATAAAGCTTAATTACAATATATATCGCAACAGGATAATTGAGCGGCGTCCGCACTGGCGGATAATCCGCGCCCGATTGGCGTGCATAATCGCGTGCCGGGCTTTATTGCATTTTTTAATGCCCAAGGAATCTTAATAAAGTTGTTGTTGGTTTATTTAGGTATGTAAATATTTTAAACGGTTTTATATATGATAAATCTTAAGTGTAAATTTGTGTTTAGGTTTTATGGCGGGTAGTAAGTTGTAAGTAATATTTGTGACAGCGCTAGGTAAGTGCGCCAAATTAAACGATGGACCAATGTTTCGTAAAAAATTCATAGCCATCGAAATTTTGAATTTTCGCGCCCTGACCTACCTTAAAGTAAACCTATTATTTTTTGCCTGGGCAGGATCAATTGTTATAATTAAAACACAATAAATAAGTATCTGGACTATATAGTGGCAGGTATTTTCGATTTCCATAGTACAATATGGATGTTTTAACGAATACAAGCTAAGTCAGTGAATTCAAATTTTGTTTAGGACAGTGTGTTCTGGATAGACCAAGAATAACTTACAGATCAAAATTAATATAAAACACATGCAAAACTTATGAAAAACTCTTGTCACCTTAACGCAAGACCAAGACGAATCCAATGTGGTCTTGCTACAAGTCACTCGCACTTAAGGGTTGACAATCACGGTGCCGTTATTATAACGACATTATATAGAAATCACTTTGGTTCCGAATATGTCTTTAAAAGGGAGGTCAAAATAAGTTGTCAATTTTGTTTTTTTTAACGATACAGCATTGCTCTAGGGATCGAGGATGTATTTCTTCATCGTCATCAACATCACCATTATCATCAGGGATACTAGGTATATAATCAAAACGCAGGAGTTTTACGCGCCCTAAAGAAGGAGAAGAAATTGACTACAATGTTTACCAATCAAATGTGGCCCTAGGAGATGCTGCGGGTCTGCCCGCATCTGTTCACACTTGGTCGTCGCTCGGGCGCAACAGTTTTGAGTTAATTTGACAATATTTTGCTTTTAAATATGCATTTTGTAAAGCTGTTGTGTGTGGGAGAATTATTATTTCCTTAATGTGTTACGGAGATGGGTGGCAAGTTACAAGCTTGGAAGAAAAGAGATCCATACTAATATTTGCTTATCCCGCCATAAATGTCATTTCCCAGCACCAGAATGTTTGGATCCACGACTACAACCCTCATGGTTGAGGACATATTCTCATACATATTCATACTACAACCCTCATGGTTGAGGACATATTCTCAAAACATCTAGACTCTTATCAATAAAAAGCAATAAAAAATAACACATATAAATACCCAATATAATTTTCATCGATACCTTTATCATCAGCGAAACATCTCATCCTTCCATTCACCTTTTAATATTATAACAAGTCTCCCGACACTCGAATAAGCCCAATTGAGCCGACACCTGAGACCTCTCGACTCAATTCGCGAGGGTACACCAATTATGTTTATTACCCTCCTTGGGGCGCCCCCAACCCTGGCAGGAGCGGAGCAGGATTATTAGATAAGAATGATCGCTCCAATATTACTGTGAACTTTCAATCAAATCAGTTTCGATTACCTTATCGCATTTATTAGATTATTTCAGTACTATGTAGCACTATCTATGTGTTTTCCCGATATTGTCACTGAAATTTAGTCCTTAATTGAAAGGTTATAAAGCGTTGCTATAACTGCAATTATATGTTGTTAAAATCGTGGTAGATTTTCTTAGTCTTAGTCATTTGATAGCCTTATATAAATATGACAATGCTGCATGATTTGCTAACATTTTTATCTATAAACTCAGCCATCTAAATCCTCGTCATTTAGTTTAATCGTATAATAATAATAACTCCAGACGAACACACCAACTATACGATCCCACACTAAACAACCCTTGTATAATGGGTACCGTACTTACAATGGATTGACGGCGAACTAAGTCTATATCAAATACTTATATAGATATTAAACATCCATGACTCGGGTACAAACAATAGTGGTCATCACACAAAGATTGTCCCTACCAGGATTCAACCCTGGCACCTTTAGCACAGAAAGCAGGGACTCTACCAATGCGCTAATCAGGTGATTATATATCTATTAGATACAGCTTGAGTGATTGCAACAGAATCGGACGTTATTTGCAACGAATCGCAACCGCGAACAAAACAAACATCCATTGAAGAAGGAAAACTATTGGACCTCACAAATACAAAATCTCACTTAACAGTCTTTTGAGGTCCACCCGAGCGAAAGTGGATATTGCTATCCTTAGCAAACCTTTTCTTTAGTGGACACACGAAGCGGTGATAGTGGACAGAGCGGTACATTACACATTGTTTACCCCCGGAAGAAAATATGTAGCTTCGTGAGCAACGAAACGTTTCAACATTTGCAAACGCCTCTCATTTTTGAGATGACATCTTTAGGTATGAAGAGAGTAAATGTGACCTGTGGCTTGAGCACAAACTTTTTACGTAGCGCGACAGTAACGTAAGATTATTCGGTCCCGTTCACACTGTAGATTTCACAAACAAGAATGACAATGCCAGCATGCTTTCTCAATGACGCGATGACGATACGATAATTATAGGAGTCCCAGGATAACGCCATTTTCATTTCTTCATGTCACATTCATTATTTTATTTATAATGTGTATTTATTGAATTTAATATTGCTTTTAATTACTTGACACTGGCAAAATACCCGCTAAGTTGCGGGTGAGGCCATATTCATATCCATTTTACTTCATCGCATTTCATTTCGTAAAGAAAGAAGAAGATAGGAGTCCCTTCTAGGCACAATGTGGTACCCATATCTCTGTATGTGTTTGTCACACACACTTTTTTAATAATTTTGTCAATTGGTTTAGTTAATTTATCGCATTAATAAGACGTACCTAATAATACATTGGAGCACAAACAGACTGAGCTTTCAGATCACTCTGCGTTTTATCGATTTAATTCATTCATTTTATTAAGGCGTAAAGATATATATATTTCTTTTTAAGATGTATTTATTATCTTATATGACAACAATTAAATATGTTATCATTAACAAGGACGAACTTATCAGCTGACATCTGGCCACTCCACTTATGCCACATCTCTTTTACTCCTATTGCTAATCCACTCAAAAGTTTACCCATTCAAAACATCACTAATCGCTAATTGGGCCCCTGATCCCCGGGTTCCGGTCCCGCCACCCACATCGTCACAACGGGACATGTTTAATTACGTCATCACTTGCGAGACGGTCTGTCATCAGCCTTGTATTCATCTTGTATCTTTGCCAATTGACGATTGAAATGTGGCTTTGAAAGGGCAAAGATACTTGTATAGTTGTTTTTATAGGTTTTGACATGTGTTAGTTCAGTTAAAAGTTATTTTACACTGAACTACAACTTTTTTTTTTTGTTAATATATTTAATATTAGTTACCATTACCATTGTTTAGACTATGAAGCATGTTCTCAGCAGCTGTAACGCACTGGTGACACAACTGATAAATCTGGGGTGGCCTGGCATTGCTGAAGGAATACAGGCTTTTCTTTGCAGGTGGCATATACAAACTACTAGGTACTGGAAGTATTTGGACATCCAGATACGCTATAGCATTACGACGTAGGGAACCATTAAACATCTCATCAGCCTAGGTCGTAGTGCATTTGAGGGAACTCAGCCCAACCAAATAGACAATAAAGATATATATGAAGATATAAATAGATATGTTTGTACTAATGACTTTGCCTTAGGTATCTTTATGAATTCTTCATCTATCAGACGAATTCGATGAAAATAATAGGATTAACACTCGGAGTTAATTTAAGACATATAGAACTATCACCCAAAACCGAAGTTATTTAAATGTTATCACATCCAATTAAAGTACTCCTGAAAGTAAGTTGAACCACCAACCACTATTACGCATTCAGTGTGAAATCTTCAGCCGGGCATTCCCGCCCGCCCACAAGCCGGCGGCTCCTCTCATCTCTAATGATCATTAATCGCAATCCCGACAGCTCCGTGGCATTGGAACGCTTTGCAGCTCTGCGGTGCGATTCCGTCTGCGTTGACAATTCTATTAAATGAACGAACACATAAACGAAGGGCCGTATACAAATGGGCATCATTGATTCTTAGTATCTGTTCTATAAGTTTGTGAAATTCATTATGTTGTGGAAAAATGATCTGCCTGGCTTAATCATATACAATTATATACATAGCACTCACACTATAAAACTAATGTTTAGTTTGTTAGACTACTAATTATTTCATGAGATACTGTGAAAGAATTTTCGATATTAAAGAAGACGGCCTTCTTTGACCTATATAAGGTTTAACAAAAATTGTGTAAAATGTTTTAAGGGGTTCACAAGTAGATGATAACGATCACGTTTATGTATAAAGTATATGTCTATCTATACAGTGTTTGATTTTTGTGTGAGACAGCAAGTCTACCGTTACACTACGAACTTATTACGTAGTGTTATTTTCTAAATTTCAATCAATTTGTTTTTTTGTTTTCGAGAATATGACCTTTATAGCGTACTGATGGACCCCTTAAATAGTTTACACTATTATTATCAAGACTTATATACCATAGTGTCCAACAACAATCCATATTTAGGTGCTATATGTTCGATTAGAATCTGGAAATACGTGTAGAATGAATTTACAAAAATGTATATAAATAATGCAACACAAACAGTCATAATTATTCCCAATAACCTATCCAGCCCGCCCAGTGTCTCTGCCGCTTGTGCCGACATCCTGTACATTGCTGGCATAGTTGCCACCTCGCTAATTAGCCGGCGCACGCTTGGCTGCCTGGCCGGCATCACACCGATTCGGGACCACCTAATTGTAGTCTAGAGGGTATTTCTTACAACGTCAAATTTACAGCAACTTACAGCGTCAGATCAAAGGTAAATATCTAAAATTGTTTATAATACGTGGGACCCTCGATGCAGTATGCGGGGCACCATTATCAGTGCAAATCGAGTCATCAAGCAATGTAACTTTGTTTTTATAATGAAGAGAGAAAGTCTATTCAAAGTTATAGCTGTTTCAAAGCTATGAAAGTTAGTATCAAATTGAGTCTCTTCATATTTCTTAATCCGTCAGCCTTTGACAAAGTGCCAGCCATCTCTCTCGCTCAGACTTTCCAGAAATATCTTAACATATCAAAGGACACAATGTGAAAGGCAATCAACATTCCTAGGATATCATTTTTCATACTAACGATGGCTGTTAGGTGGTACTGGGGACACCATTTTTCTGCGCGCGCGCACCGCGACACCTATACGACCAATTAGCCGGAAGAACCAGCCGTGACTTGAGCCGGCTGTAGGGGAAGGTGGGATATTGTTTTTGATTTGTAAATACGGCTGAAATATGAATTAACAAAAGCTGAATTTTGTAGATTTTACAATACTATGTGAATCACACACTACGGTGTATGAAGAAGTCCTGTGTAACACCTTATATGTACGAAGAAATTGTATATAATCAGTGCTGATAGTAATTAATCTTAACGCCTTAATCGTTAGTACGAAACAAGATTCTTATAAAGATGCACCCACTATTATAAATTGAGAAAAGTACCAGCATTATACTATTGCAACAAATATTAGTTACTAGTTTACAATATATTTATGTATAAAACGATAACACGAAACAAACGATATCTCACTCCACAGAAAGAAATGCTCAAAATAATTAATTTGTATGATGAATAATCCTACATTTCAACCACCCCAATTAGCACCTAACAAGGATGTTAGGCGGTGGACTGTGAAGGTGGGCTGTGCTCCTCGCGGCGTCAGAAGCGGGAGATAGAGGCGGGAGGTAAAGGTGGGAGGTCCGGGATCAAAGCGCGCGCGCAGCCGGCAATAGGACGTGACAAATTATAGGAAAATATTAACACGTGTCGTGTCTATTAGCTGCATGTGTTTTTGATGTTTCTGACGTGTGACGTAAGCTGTGTACTGAATGATCGTGCAGCCTTTGCTCGTTTCGTCAGTATGTGGCTCATCCGATGCTGCCTCGTCCGAGAGCTGTCTCATGTGCCTCGCCAGCCCGACGGTTTAAGTCAACTTCGGTTATACTGACTCTCTGACTGCTCGTTCAAACTGCGTCAATACGCAGCAGTAATACGGTGCTGGATATATTTTTTGTTATGGTGGTGCATCTGACAGATGATTATATGCTTTAAGTTTTTTAGTACGTAATCTTTTAAACCGGTGATTTCGAAAACTATTTGCATCGATTTATTTGAGAAAACCAAATCGATATTTTAAATTTGTGAGTCCTGTTACATAACTTACTATCCACGTTTTTGACAGAATTCGTTCGGTGGAACAACACGTCAAGAGCGAGATTATTCGTAAGCTAACCGTAATCTTTATAGTCTTTCTCTCGAATGTATAGACGTGATAAAACTTTATCAAACGTCACGTAGTACCGCGCACAAGAGTTTTGCTTTGCGCAGTACTATATGACGTTTCATAAAGTTATAAAGCGTCTATAAATTCGGGTGATGTATTTAGATTTTTTTATGAGGATTGAAAGTTTAAAAGACTTAAATACCGCTAGAGGCACTGTTCGATTCTCTATACAAAATGTCTAAATATGTAAAGTACACGGTGAGCTTTTGAATAATCTCGCACTTGACGTACAGAACATCCAAGACTCACCATTTAGCACAACTAATTAAACAAACAAGCTCGTATCTAGCTAATGATCGGTTGATTTACGACAAAACACTCGTTGCCCACAAGCCACCCAGCTAGTCGAGTGCCGATAAGCAACGCCAGAGCATTTCGCTAAGTATCCGACGCTTTTAGACGCATCTTGCGTCCTTTTGGAGATCCTTATAATGAAATAAAAAAGTTTGGGTAGACTCTGGGTGTGACTGGGTTGTAGAAGTACAGTGTGTCGTATATAAAACCATAGACAATCTAATAGAAACGCCGCCATTTGCAGCGAGGGCTCAGTAACTGACAGTGCAGTCCTCCATGTCTAATTTGGGTGTAATGTTGAAAATATGTGAAGCCATTATTATAATGGATCAAGTGGAAATGAGAAAGATTCAGCTACTATAGTCTACCAAGGATTTTCAGGTGTGCCTGTAGTGCAGAGCTCTATGGTCTTGTTTTGATGATGTCAATGACACCTGTCAGATGGCATTGATGAAAAAAAAGAAGTGGGACTTTTGGCGGGAAGTTGAACCGTGAAATTGTTGTCAATTTTGTTGTATTTTCCAAAAAATGCATAATCTTATCATGTTTACCTATACAACTGAGGTCTACAGAACCACTCTCATTTTTTGTATGACCACTAATATTATTTTAGCTCTGGGCGCTCGCGTGGGTGGCGCGCCCGTTTTTTAGCATTCGCCCTTTTTATCAAAACATGGCGCCAATCAGCGCCCAATGTTTGGCCTTATCTGTGGCGGTTAATTTGTGTGTTCACCCTTAATTGACGGGTAGTTTTTGTAGGGTCAAAGTGGTGCGTAAGGTAGTAGCCTCGTATTCGAAAAAGTTGGCAGCATTCATTCGCTTCATGTAAGTAATGAGCATTAGAAGATGATGGTTAACTAGGCCGACCAGGGCCTGCGTAGTGGAAATCTCCCCAATATTGAGGGATGGCCCTTTTGACATTGTGACATTAATGGGCTAGTTATAAAAAGGTGATGCGTTTGCATGAAGGAGCTTACAGACATATTATTTATAGTTCTAAATTAACATGGGCGTGGCCACAATAGGGCAGAGTGGGGCAGCTGTCCCCCCCTGGGACTGGCTATTGGAGTCAAGCAAAAAATATGACTGCAAGTAAAGAGTGACTAACGTCGTCATTCGTGTCAGATTTTATGACGAAGAAAAGATAATGTTTCAATTCGAGTTTCCTTGCGTTGCCCTACCTTGAAGCAAACCCTGGTGACATCCATGAATAGTAAGATAGCGAGTTACCAACACATTAAACCAAAAATTCTCCACGACTTTCATTTCATCATAAACCGGGTTACATTTAAAAGGAGGTAAAATAAAGTTGCAATAATCTGTATTCATGTATGTGTACTTACAAGACCTTATGGAACATAGTCGCTAAAAAAACTCCAAAATGAAAATACGTCTTAGACAACCTCAATGTATCTCATTTCTGCTTATCTATCGTCGGCAACAGAGCTTTGAAGCTGCCGATTATTTTGAAAGCATCATCTTTCCACGCGCGAGTGGAACCAAACGCCCCCAAATCCAAATGTTTTACTTGAATATTGAACTGGGAACAGCTCTCGGGTGGGCTGGGCCCGGACGCTTCAGCGCACAGTTTGTGAAAACAATTATACAATAAAACTGCGGCGCCTTTTGCGTTAACATGCGGGAGTTTTTAATGTAACAATAATGGAAAATAAGATAAAAAGGTAATGTTGATCCATTGTATCTACATGAAGTGATACTAATTGGGTAATATTTATAAAATAAACGCTTTTTTTTAATTTTTTTATTACATTATAGGCAAATATTTGATCTCGATCTCACCTGATGGTAAGTGACGATGAGTTCTACGATGGAGCATACTTGCCTAGGTAGGAAGGCGGCAGTAGATCGAGACGCTACATTCACTAGACACATGCAGCGCAGCTGATCTGACCCGCCATCCATGAATGGCAGCACCGAACATCATGCCGGAACACGGCTAGGCCGCTTGGCGACATGGCTTTGTTCAGTGGGTGGTACCTAGCCACGGCCGAAGCCTACCACCAGTAGAGTTGTCACCTGGTTGGCACCACCCAGGGTCACGTGTAGGGTATCTCGAGGGTACTTAATTCTCCTACGGACGAAGGTGACGCGACCCCACGCCTTAGCTTTCACTGTGGCATTATTATTATTTTATTCTAATGCTATTCCCGCGGTGGTCAGAAAAAAAATCAACCGAATTGAGAACCTTCTCCTTTTTGAAATCCTTTTTAATAGATCCGCAAAATTTGTTTCATTAAAAAAAGGCAAGTTTTTTTTTAATAATTATCAAATTATTATAACTATTTATTATTATTAATTCGATAAAAATCAGTCAGTAAAGAAAGAAATATATCAAGCTAATATTCAGAAAAAAAACTATATATTATTTCAATGAACACTTTTTCCCCATTTCTACCCTCACGCACCCAGTGTGCAGATGTTTATTGACACGGCCCTATATAAAGTGAGCAGAGTTCCTGGCTGTGTTGCAACAATATTATCTATAAATATTAGGCACGATTGTGTCCAATGAGGGTTGCCTATTGTTTGACCCACCGTGCGGTTCGAGAACAAACTTATTTTTTTCAATCTACGTTTAAATTTTAAGCTTTATAGTGTTACAAATAAGGTTGCGTATTTATTTATGTTTACAGATATGTTTGTTTTGTTATATAGTGACGTGTAAGACAGCGTGATCATGTTTACAAATCGCGGGACATGTGGGAACGAGATTTTACAATTTAATCGAGATTTATGCGATGCTGGCAATACTGCCATTTGAAATGTTATAGCTGTTTCTTTCTAATTGTGGGTTATTTTTGGTAGAACGAAATGTGCATGTGCATGGCTTTAGGCATGTTAGCATAAAGAAGCATGCGCAGTTTAGGTGGAGTTCTTCTTTTTTTTTATTACTTTTTAGGTTGGGAAATGGCTACAAAATATTTAGTGTCGAGTATTTCTTCATTGTTTTAATATTATAAGTACCTCTGACGATAATAATGATGTCGATGACAAAAAATACAACTTAACGGGTCAACATCCCGCCCAAGTCTAAGGCGGAGTTTATTACTGAAAATGCTTTGTGTCTTTTATTCAGATATTAACGGCGAAGTCGATCGCCGTTAATATCTGAATAAACGACGATTAGGCTTCAAAAAATAAAACTAGCCATCTACCGATAGCTTTATTAATTATTTTTAATCATATCATAGATACTACGAATAATTTATATAATCTTGTACCAATAGATATTCATATCGCAGAATTTAAAAAAAAAACCTACATGTTCTTAACAATTTAATGTTTGGTCTTATGTAAGGATAAATCTCGAATATTTCACACACCCAAACAAGTTTACGTATGTATAATTAAAATGTAATGTAAGCCACACATAGCAAAGCCGACAATAGATCTTCTTTTATAACTGATAAAACATTCAATTCCCAAGAAAACACCAACATTTTAACAACGCTAACATCTCAATCGACAGAAAATTATCTCCATATGTAGTACCCAAACAATGTCTAATGCATTCCGTTTTACGATCCACACAAAACCGAGCCGGTCCACACTCGAGTGAGTTTTAAAAAAGCAACTAAATGTGCGTACACGCAGGCCGCACAGTGCGCCGACGCGACCCGCGCCCGGACAAAAACGCGCCGTTAATGACTCGAGCGAATATCGACAATTTGCTACGTACGATTGAACAACATCAATGCGATCTATACACCCCTAGTTCTATTCCTAACGGCCACAACATACAAAGTTACAAATGCAATTTTGAACACACCAAATAGAGTTGCAATTTGATCGGTGGATATATTTTGCAAAAATAAAGACATAATCGTCACACATCGAGGGCGAATGCCATAAAATATAATCATTTATCACACGGATGTGTTTGTTATTGCAATAGCGGTTATTGTGGTAAACGTCGGCGTTACCATTATTAATAATCACGAGATGACATCTGCAACGCAGATACTTATTGTTTGGATGAGATCGTAAATCTTCAGGGGGAAAAAAATTGGAACATGTGCGTGAAATAGCCGTGTAGATCGAAGGTACAGAGAACACAGGTAATTCAAACACATACAGACCTTATATTTGTATGTTAGAAACTATTATATACATATATTATTTTAAGCAGTGATAAACAAAGTTTTTAGAATTCTTGCCTCGGTAACGAGGAGAGCAAGTTAAAACCCCGGCTCTCTCCTCTAGGATTTCTGGATTTCATGTGCGAATCTCATTTTAACCACGATTATCACTTGCTACGGTAAAGGAGAACATCAGAGGAAACCTGCATGTCTGAGAGAACCCCTCGAAAGATATGTGAAGTCGTCCAACCCGCACTGGGCCAACGTGGTGGACTGTGGCCAAATCCCCCTCGTATTGAGGGGAGGCCCGTGCTCAACAGTGGGACATTAAAAAGGGCTGGTATTATTATTTTAATGCCGTTTTACTTATATTATAGTAGGTATCATTTATATTAATATCTAAAAGAAATAATCTGAGTAACAATTTATAAGTGTGAAATGATCCAATCAATCATCCCCAACAATACAACTCGCCACACATCCCATCAACAGCCAGCACAACCGAACTGCGTGCGCGCAGCTTTCGCCAAATGGCCGCGCTAATGTCGCTAAACATTTATTTAAACAGGGGACTCGTGTTTATCGTTATTATTAAGTTGTAAGGGATTTAGATGTGACTTCCGCACATTCATCACGCGATGCAAAGCGGATTGAAGCCCAGGGCATGCCGAATGTATTCACTATGTTGCTCTTTTTTGTCCAGCTTTCGGTTCGTCCGACCCACGGTGCATGATAGTTTTATTGCGGGTGCATTTTACAAATTATTAGGCTCTCTTTCTTCGGTGACGAAGTTATATGGCCGCTGTAAAACAATAAATAAGTCGATTGTTTACAGTTTTCGTGGTTTCTGCGTTTTGTTGGGACCCCATACGATGCGCTTAGTCACACTTCAGCCACAATGCGGTTGTAAACCGATGATGGTGTATTAAATGTCATTGAAATCTCGGTTCGGATGCGATGACGAGCTTGTATTCATTTACAAGTAATGTCTTTAGAGCAAAAGGAGAACCTTGTAATTGTTAAGGGCGCACAGTGGGGCATTTGTGGTGTGATCAGTGGGCTAAGAAATTTGGAAAAAGATAATTACTGGCGTAACGTTGTAGCTGTAATCGCTTTTAAGATTTTTTCATCTGAAGCATGACCACAAGTTATTTACCACTAATGTTGGTTATTATGTTTTGGACAAAAGATATTGTTAGACTTTGGACTAGCGTATGTATCGTCCTTTCATACAATATAGATGTCTTTCAAAATAATAAAAATATGTTTATCACACGTTTAAAAATAAACTTACTTCAGACACGAATTTATGAAATTGCAGGGAACACAAATTTAACTATCCCCGTCTAAGCGGAACCTAGAGATCATCAGGAAACTCCAAAATTCGATAACAGTGGTACGAAATCAGGATTTTTTATCATTGTCATCACTAAAAATTTTTTTAAACAAAATGACATAGCACAATTGACACTGTGACTATTTTAATGATGATGACAAATAACAAGCTGCCTCCGGGGATATAATTGTATTGTTAATAAGTACAGTTAATCCCCAAGGAGTTACTACTGGTAATGTTTTCTTCATTAGTTTGCATTTGAAAACGCTGCTTCTGTAGTTGGGAATCCCTTGAGTTTTGAATTTTTTTTAGATTCTGCGCTTTTGTCTGGAAGAGTGATAAAAAAAGAAATTACAACAGTAGAACGAACATATACTCGTAATGAAGAGATCACTCATAAGAAAAAGAACTCATTCCAAAAGTATTCCTGTGCCATGTAGAATTAAACATTGACGGCTTCACTAAAACCTTAACAATACAAAGCTCCAGTCAGAAATTAGTATTTGTATACCGTCAGCTATCAAAACGGACCATAATACGTCACCGATCATAATCTATTCAGAGCCAAGATTTATGTGACTCAAATCATGAAAGTCAACAGCGTCGGCTTGCACAAAACCGACGGATCACTCGCCGACACTTCACCTTTGTCGTCAACACACATTAAAAGCCAGGCACGAAACGATGCAACGCAGAAGTAATCAAAAACAAATCTCATCTTCCACTAATAAGATCGATTTTGTATTACAGAACGAAAAAGTCGGTGTCCTTTTCCTAAAGGGATAAATGAGACGTCGGTACCACACTGTGCAAAGCGGCCGATCCAAAAAAACATTACAAAGGCACAAAGTTTTGGATACAAAGCGACATGGGGAAATAAATTATTTCATCTGTTCAGTCCTTTCACTATAATATTGGCAAATGTTTCCATTTGGGACGAGCCACGCCCTTGCTCGAATCCTACACGAAAAAAAAATATTCACGCCATATATCACAAACTAAGTTAAATCTTATGGCTACGAGTTACAGTATTTTTTTCAATGCACACTACATCGCACAGTGGTCCGCGGTACGTCACAAAGTAGACAAAGTCAACATCTCTTTTACATTTTTTTTTGTAACGCCAACATATATTTTGACTGTGATGTTTTTATTATTTTTGTCCGTGATACCATTCACCGCGCATGGCTATCGGCGCGGATTTTTTATTCAAGGCGGCGTCCGCGCATGTCGAATGTTTAGCTCACGCAGCGCCCTCTGCGTCCGAAATGCATTCCAGGAAAAGCCGACAAAGTGCGGCCAGTAATTATAATAATGGTTGCGATGTTGACTTTTTGAAGTAATCTGGCTTCCGTTCATGGGGTTTCGTCATTAATCAATGATAAAGATGCAGCCGATGTGTAGACAATGCTTTAAGAATATCATTTACTGACCCTTTAGGAATCCTTTGGATAGGTATACACAACAAACCGGCCGTTAATCAGAATGAACTTTTAGATATCCCTGGGACAACTTAGGACATGTACATGTATGTAGATCAGGTAAATACTGAACAACACATACATTTTGACGTAGCCGACACGAGATCGACACTGAAGAAAACATTACCCTCCTTGTGACACAGTCGGGTAAAAGCAGATAACTAGATTCAACATATCTCATAACATTATCCTGATGGTGATAAAACTTAAAATGAAACAACAGCATTGGAAAGGGTTTCTATGAATTAAGCACATCTTATAATACGCGCACTTAGAGTAGCAGCTGGCTGGCACGCTCCATCCTTTTCACACACATGCACCGCTGTATTTGTTTTCCAGAAAAATCAGCGCACTAAAGCTGCATCTATCAATCAGCACTTAGAACCCGTCAAGAGCAACAATACGCGCATGCCCACTGTTCTGCTTCCACGAACGTGCGGACAAAGTGTCCGGAAACAGTAGTTGCGCGGGCGCATGATTGTAATACACGCTTGCACAATGGGGTGAGCGCCCGCTATTAGCCTGGACGCAGGGGGCGACATAAATCAATAAGACGAATGGCAATAGAACTCATTGGTCTTTTTGTCAATTTCGTTCTCACATCTGCATTACATTTGGTTTGTTTTGTCATGATTGTAATTCAATGGTCATTGTATTAAATTAGCTAAACATCAAAATTTGTAGTCCACCCTTATATTTGATTAACTTGTTTCTACTGAATAAATATTACTTATCTCCTTTTCCCACTATAGCTGCGTCATCTACAAAAAGCTCTTTTCAAGCTGAATGCGCTTCTTATAAATACAGAAGGATCTAGAAGAAATGACCAGCAGCTAACCATGAGCCAGTTTATTATAATTTGGCGTAGTTATCAATAAAAAAAGTGCATCATAATGGATTCATTTACATTCAATAAGGGAAAATGCCAGGCTACCACCCGCCGTCTGAAACTTTGAACAGAAGCTATTGATCCTGAAGTCTTAAGCTCCCCACTGCCCTGATACGCACATTTCCACGCCAATTACATATACATAGTCTCAATATAACAATAGTCGGAAAGCGCACAATGAGCCGTGACGCTAACACATTCAGACAAAATTTTGGACAAAAATTTCCAGAATACAGGGTGTTAGCACCGTGAAATTCATTAAGAGCGCAAGACACCCAAGTAGTAGCATAACTAATTACAGGAATGTTTTCAAACGCGAAAATTAACGACGTATTTAATGAACGATTTTAACGACAGGAATGGTGACAGATTTATGGTGATCATGGGGTGATACTTCCACATATGATGGAGTGAAAATTAGTTCCTAATAGCACGTCATCTATACAGTTTGAAATTTGATACTAGATGCAACAAAGTTCGAACTGGTGAGTGTTGGATACATTTGCGCGGTGGAACTTTAAAAAAATCAGAATGAGCAATAAAAATAAATTGTTCCCTTTTCAACCTCAAGACAATAAATCCCAAAAGAATGCATAAGTTTGTTACTATCTTTAATCAAAAATAATAGGGCTCACATATTGATTTACGCGAATACTACTCATTGAATTGAAACTAATATTGCGGATTTTATAGCGTTTATTTTATGTTGTTTACGTTCCCGACATTTTGGCTGCTTTACAGCAACCATGGTCACGGGAGGACTTAAAAACATAAAATAAACGCGATAAAATAGTAGGGCTCAGTTCAGACAATCCTAAAATGTTGTAATCCAGAATAAGTTTGTAATTTATTCTCAGATTTCACTAATTAATAAACACGACAACACATTCAAACGCCGTCTCTCGCTAACAAGCGTCTAAGAACAAAAGCGCACAGTGGCACAAAGCAAGTTGTCGCCTGGACAAAAAAATATCGTCAGCATTAAATCAAGCGCATTCGCAACGCACCATTTAACGTAGCTACTTTAGCGTTGCGTCTGCAGCAGAGCGGTCTATGCCATTGACAAGTGCATGCCGAATTGGGAAATGTGTCCGAACGACCGCGGTGGTACTCTCGCGCGAATAGGAGGTATTAATCGTTTTGACAATGCAATTGTTGTATATTCGTACTCTTAAATACTGTACTATATTGTTGCAGTTGTATGGTTGGCTTCTTAGCTCAGTTTTCGTACTCGAAAATACTTAGCTACATTGTTGCAGTCGTATGGTTGGTTTCTTAACCCAGATTGAATCACTAATAATCTATAGATAGGCTATCCGATTATGGCGCCGCCATTAGGGTGCTTGACTCAATTATCTTCTGCTTCTAATTTGAGCGTAAGCGAAGCTCATTCCACTCCTACCAGCATCTTTCACCTCCTTATACGACATGACACGGACCCTTTCTTTTATCTGACTCATGTAGCTTATTCCTGGTTTTCCTTGACCAAGCTTTTCTTCTAAACTCCGCTCTAAGTTCTTTTTTCATGTATCACAAATTTATTCATGTTTGGTAAAAGCAATAATGTAGAGCGAGAGTAAGGTCGCGTTTTTCTCTATCCCATGCGTTCGAACATGGTAGTGACATCATCCTGTCATTCAGTAGTGTTTCCTTGCTCTAACATTATAACTATGAAAAGGACGGATACTGTCAAAGAATTAACATTTTACGAATCACTGTCATAGTAGCTAAATAGACTTGCAATCATGTCTTCAATCCGGTTCTCAGTCCTTTCGACATTATTGAGTGGCCCAAAATTTCACACTATTGGTCAATGTGTTCCTCCCAAAACTTCTTTAAGATTAATATCCTCAATCAGACACTGTTCACATGAACAGCGGTTGCCCACATTCATTACCGAAAACATCGCGCCATCAGGCTGGTTCGCAATCAGCGCAGCGCCGTATATCAGCGGGTAATGAGTCGCCGCGTGTGACCGGGCCCTTATTTATTGTGGCGCGATTTGTGGGCGCGCGACACGACACAGTTGACAGAAACGATGGAGATAAACGTCAGAAGATCCAAGTAGATATTTATTGGATCTGTATCATAATAGAACAATCATGTATGGCCATTATAAAGGATGAGCGAAGAGTTTGTTAATCATAGAATTAGGATATGGATTTCTGAAAGTAACCATCCTTAGTTAAGCGGTGTAGAGTTAATCACGCCAGGCAGGATACTTACCTTTGGATGCCCGACTTTACTTAGTACGGACTTAACCTACTGTATGTGTTTATAACGTGTCCCTCGTATGAGAAAATTGCAACACCAACAATTTGCGTTCCGAAAAATCTCTTTTTAACGATTAAAGTTCTTAATCTTTGCGAATAAGAATGATATTGTCTTACATGCTGTACTTATTATCGCTGGTGAACAAGTAACCGTTTGCAGTGCCACTACTGGCTGCGAATTGATTACTTGTAATGTTTTATTAAAATGCATGTGATGTGCGCGCCACACGGCGCTGCGTTTTGTTTTTATAACAAAATTTATGGTTTAATTGAACATGTGTAAGTACAGGTATAAGTAGAACCAATTTTTTTTTTCTTGTAATATTTGCAAGGTGCATTAAAAAGAACTCCAAACTATGGTGACGTTATTAAAGCGTTCGAAATTCAACTGACGTTCAGCCAATATTCGAGTTTGGAACATGCTTTTATCGAATGTTCGGTTATTATTACCGAATCCGTTAGTAAGTTTCTTTAAATCTCTTTGGTATGTTCATATTGTCAGAGTGAAACAACAATGCGTGGTTCGCGCCGCCCGGTGGAACGTACTGTATTTGGTCAGAAACAAACACATCTATCCGTATTAACTAAGTATTGACATTCAAATCAGTAGCTCAGCTCATTTATTTTGAATTCCGAACGTGTTAAAGACAAAAGTAGAACAATATGGCCGTTGGAGCAACAGCGAACGCGACAGTGGCGCCGTGGAAGCGCGCGCTCATCTGTCAAAATTAGTCGCCATATTTATTAGGCAAAGACAATGGGGACGACATTGCGTTCAAAATTTGAATATTGGAGTGGCTTATTATTGTAACACGATAGTTTATTATGCATGTTTTGGAGCGTATTCAAGTTCCAGTTAAGTAACTACTGTTATACAAATTTGTTAAATTTCTTTACAATATTTTTTTACCAAAGTGGTTTTGAAATATTCCTATTTAAGTTTTGGTCTAGGTACTTGGATACAACATCTCTGGTTAATTCTATTATACATTGGTAATTATATTAAATGGTACCTATAAAATTATTTTGCAAGTACTCCCAAAATGTACGATATTTTTTTAGTATGGTATCCACAGGTAGGGGTAGAAAATGTAATTCATCATCAGGAGAGCTGAAGTAGATACTATATACATATTATAAACAATGATTTTTTGGAAATTGGTAGAAGTGACTCAAATTTGTAGCGATTTCCAACAAAAAAGAAGTAAATACAGCAATTAACTAAATAGACTGCCCACTAGCGCGTCCCAATAAAAGGAACAAAAATATATTATTAAAACAAAAAAAAACTTGTAACATTTGTGCAAAGTAACACACACAAACTACACGAGCCACTTACAATTAAATTAGGTCGTTTCTCATCCTATTCATAAACATACAAAAATTATATACGTTTCGTAACACACAAACGGACAGTTTTGTCACTGCCCAGTGTTCTGAAATGACGCGCGGACGTAATATTTAAAAGTCATGTAAAACAAAAAGTGATACATTTTTGTCCTTTACGTATTGTGTTCGGCACAATGGGCGATTTTAACATGAGCCGTTTTTAGAACATAATGATAAATAGAAGGCAAATGAGTAGCTTCGCGGCTGTTTTGCTTTAAGGGGTATGCAGAGATATTTTTGCACCACATGGTTCTGACGGTATACATAAGTTATATTTGTGGATCAAAAGGCTAGGTGCAACGACATTAATTTGATAGCGCTTGCGTTATTCAGCTACTTTTTTGTTTATTTTGGTTATAGCATTCGGCCAGTACTCAAATTCAAATAAATTAAAAAGGTAGTACATTAAATAATAGTGTTTATAATGTTTCTAAGTTCATTACAAATCTAACATGTTTCAGTATTCAGCGCTTAATCATGACATCAAGGATATACTAAACGCAATTATTTGTTACGAAATTACAGTACTGACGGCTTGCTGCCATTATGACGTCATATGTGAAGCTAGAGTGAATTTCTAATCTATATCGAAATGATGGCTCGGCCCGTCTGTCACAGTAGCGACATCTATACGTCATTTAGATAAACATCTTAAAGACCGACGATTCATCAAAAACCAAAAACTAACAGTATCACGGAACCAAGTTACGTTTGCACTTGTTTTGATGTATTTTCGACTCTATTACATACACGTTAGAGTTTAAAAGAAAGTAATGTTTGTTTGTTGCGTGGATGTAAATTAACGTGTTAAAAATGTTTTCGGATGTCATTCATTGTCTATCGGAATTATAATAAAAATACGTTTTCGATATAAATCTATGGTTTTCATATTTTAATAAAATCTATATTTTTAAAGTGTTCATTGGTAAACAATTAAGTTATTTTTTTTTTACCTTCGGTTATTACGGCCTGTATTTGATCACTTGGTTCAGAGGGTTCAGAAAGTATGCTTTGCTTATATACAGAATGATTCAGAAAGAGTATATTAACCTTTAAACCTGCCATTTCAGCACATTTTTAATAATTATGTGAGAAGCCATAACATCAAAATGTGAATTTAAAAAATGCTAACTTCTTTTAATCAACATCAAAATTCCGTCTTTACAAAATGCACAGGTTCAAAGGATAGTATATCCTTTCTGAATCGCCCTGTACTTAAAATAGGTAGGCATGTTTATTAAAAAAAAATATTATTATAACATAACCTAAATTCTGAAATCTGTAAACCTCAAGTAAGTTTAAACCTATCATTCAACTTCCACCCCTAGCTAAAAAGCGCCCCTTGTATAAGCTCACCCTCACAGCGACCGTGTGGCCTAATGGATAAGGCGTCGGACTTCGGATCCGAAGATTGCAGGTTCGAGTCCTGTCACGGTCGAAAACTCCTTTTTGTTGGAAACGTTAGAATATATTTTACTCTCTGAAAAAATAAAAAGATTCCCATAAATATCATGTTTAACATAGACCAAATAAAGGATTATATAAATTAAGATCTCCACAGGAAGAAGAGATGGTGTGGGGCTATAACTCTGATAAAGCAACTATTGGTCAAAAATTTAACTATGGACTTTGAACTTGCTTCGAATCCCCCGTAGTTGAGAGTCATGTTCAAAGGATAGAACCTCTATTCTCTATGGTTTAATTACTAGTTAAATACGCGATGGAATAAAACCAAATATCCAAATATACCTCCAAACTAACATTATTTATTCCTCCTATTAGTTAATATTAACCTATTGTACGTAAATCTCGAATTACAATCAAAATTCCACAAAAAAACGTTTCTCAAAAAAAAATAACGAAAATATTGATAAACAGTGAGATTAGCCCGGCCCGGGAAGGGAACCGGCGGCCGATCCATCAAGCCGACAGGAAAATATTTATGTGTAGTGCAATAACGGAGCACTTCCGACTCGACGCACTATCGCGACATCTACTAATGTTTTACTAATAACCTCCTACCTATTGTTGAGGAGTGGCATGTCTAGTATTCAGGCCGGCATGTCAGTAATCTGCAGGCCTATTATGTAACTCTGTTTCAATCATTTCAGGTATTTCTATTAACTAATTATTAGCCGATAGAAATACGCGCGAAGATTGAAACAAGTTTGCAATGAGATTTTACAAACAAATTAGAATACTATTGCAATCTGTTTCAATAATTTCTTGTATTTCTATCGACTTAATTCAAACAGAGTTACATAATATATCCACTGATCACAGTGCATCAAGTGCGAGCTAACTGATACTTTATAGTCTACCGTATTTAGACGTTTTGTGTGGAGAATTTAAAAGCACCTCTAGCGGACGGTATTTAAAACTTTCAATTCTCCATACATAATATCTAAATATGGTAGACTATAAAATAAACGGTCAGGAAAATTGTGTTTTGATAACTCAAATGGTGGAATAAACAGAATTCCCAAAATAACATCTTAATTATAACTCCATGTGATTATAATGTTTAGATCGATTACCGCTGGTGGTTGGCTACCCTCGTCAGGTTACCGCGCATGCGTGTCAGTGGCGGCGCGCGCGCAGCCGCGCGGAAATGTGACAGACCGGACCTGTCATTGTGATGGACACGTTTTGATAAATGGTTATTAAAATATCTGGTACTGAGATGAAGTTATGATTGGCTCTGTCCAGAATAAAAAAAACATTGGCAACAGACAAAATGTCTATAGGACTATCAAATCTCATCTGAACCGTTTAGTAGGTACCAGTACGTAATTTGTAAATATGTATTAAACATTAAGTTTTATCTTAGTAGTTTATTTATCTACTAGCTGCACCGAGCGGTGTTACCCGCGATTAAAAAGTATGTTCAAAAGCGCGATTAAAGAGTGTGTAAACCAAAAAAATTATACACAAAAAGCCCTTTATTAATTAATGATAGTAATGTATCTATCTGGTAAGCCGTTATTTATTTATATCGCGCTTATCTTGTTAATAACAATTATTTTATTCGGCGTAAGCGCCCTCTCCGTCGCTATTCGTCACGCTATCCCTGTCGCACTCTAAACAACAAGTCCATAAACATGGCTCTATCACCACAAACTTCACGCTTATTACCTAGGTATCAAAAGTAAATAATGTAAATACAACACCTCAAGGAAAACAAGTGGTGGCCGGATCAAACGGCGCTCTATCAAAGGCGGTAGAGTTGTAAACATCGGTGCAACTTCCTGCTCTCCCAGTTTAATTACACCTGCGTACTGTAAGCATTCGTTTCCGGTCTTAATATTTTGGTAATACGTTTGAGATTTGTGGAAATTTATTTAATCATATGGGCCGTTTAATAGGAACGGCAGGTTCGCTTGCGACGTCCTATCCTTGCTACGATGGTCGACTATGGTTTGAAACCCAATCTAGCTTGCAGAAGGATATAAAAAAACCTGCATGTCTGAGAAAATCCCTCCAAAGATGTGTGAAGTCCGCCAACCCGCACTGGGCTAGTGGACTATGGCTTGATCCCACTCGCATGGCCCGTGCCCAACAGTGGAAATGAAAAGGGGCTGATATTATTATTATTAATTAAAGACGGAAGACCGGACTGAAAGAGATACACGATGCGTGTATGGTAGCACGTATACTGACTATGTCCTGCATGGAGCGTTTGATTGGTTATCGGCGGCGGGCAGCGCGCGCGCATCCGGCGCCCGCGCTTTGATCCCGCTGGAAACATCCATCATTGCACGCTGAATTTCAGCCCTGTATTGACAGATTTACGATACCGACGCTTGCGCATTAGAAAAAATATTCATTTAATGCATATTATTATGTTAGTGGATTCTACAAACATTCGTGATTTATGTGATTATTTAAATATTTCTTTTGATGGTTCGGTAAAGTTCGGTTAGATGTTAAAACCGAAACCTTTATGGGTATGCTCTGTTATTTTTATCAGCTTAATAATAACAATAGTCACCTACACACACACACTGAATCAGCAATGTATGTTAAAGTCGTTTATTTTTATAATAAAAAACTACTATAACATACGTAATAGTTGACCGTATTACCATAAACTATGCTTCCGCACTGAAGTCACAAAAGCTTTGCATACTAACCTCCAAAATTTGCAATAAAATTTCGTCCTTTTACAATGGCATTACAAAGTACTTTTCTTCATACAAATATTTTGTAATGCTATTGTAAATTTATTCAAATTTAGGGCATAGTATCGACGAGTAATAATCTTATAAGTACCCTCAATTGTGACTGTATGGTTTTATCGATAATAATGCACGCCTTGAAGCCTTACAATGGTGTATTAGCATAAGCTTCTTATTTATTGAATTAGTGTTGAAGAAACCTTTAGTATTTAATCCAGAATCTGATACATGGCTTGAATACACGTCATATTAAAAGGAGACTTGCCTACCCGATGATTTTCCGTTCCAACGTAAAGTTAGCTCCGGTGTAATGACCTACTAGTAACCAAACTAATAACATTACCCGCTTTTTGGAGTAATTGGGTAAATACTCAGAACTGGTCTGCAGGTTCGAGCAAATTCAGAAGATTACTTTAAAGTTACCTATACCTTAGTTATAGGAAGTTCAAATCTAAGTCCACTTTTGTATCTCAATTTGCAACTATTTCGGGTTTACGGAAACTCCTTTATTTACATTAGATAAGTGCATAATTAATAAACTTAATGTCAGATAGTGGTCAAATGCAAGCCTATCTTCAAGAAAAAACACATATAAATATGTAGACAATAATCTAGCCAGATTATCAAATTAAATAATACCTCAGATATCTCATTACACGTAAGTTGGGATAAAGAAATAATGTATGGTGTGCATGTGTGGGTGCACAGTTCATAAGTACATGTAGATGATGTTCTGGGCCACCGCCGATGAAAATATACAAACACTGCGTAAATAACCTGAAAGCACTTCAAAGTGGAGTGCGGTGTGCCGCCGTGACGCGAGGTACAAGCGCTTGGCGAGTTGTAAACAAATAAAATGATATGAAAAAGATTGGTCGACGCAACCGGCGACTCAAGGGCCGGACATTTCCTCGCTCAGCAAGTAGCTTTAACCATTCAGCGAGGAAATGCGGACAGCATCTTAGGTACCCTACCTAAGTAGGTAAGCTTTTCTATATTTTTTAAATTTATATTAGCATTTTAGATATTGTGTAAATAAATAATATATAATATTAAACAAATATTTTACTTAACCGACATAGATCTGAGAAGGCCTGACGTGTCTGGTCGAATATAACATATTATGACACCCGGGTCAGATTCTCAAACAAAACCAATAATTTTCTAACAATCCCATTGATGGATTTGTTTGGGTTGGTGATAGTTTTTCAAATTATTTTTTTATATGAGGTAGTTAAACAGGTAAATAGTTGATGTTTATGATAAGTCTTTGAGCCTAGTGCTTTGGCAATATATATAACAAAAATGTATTGTAATGAAAAATGCGCTCGGGAAAAATTTAAAAAACTAATTTTCCGATTATGATTAAGAACACAAAGGAATTTATTATTGCTACTCGTTCTCGCTTATAAATTGCACCATGCACCGCGTAGAAGTCGAAGCGTTTTGTTTACACACAATATCGCTCATTGGGCCAAACCGAACGAATGCTGCGATAAACACCACGCACCAACACACCAGACAGCGGCCCACAGGCCAATGTTTGATTTAGCTGAACTCTAGTGTTCTAGATATGTAAAAGATCGCTCTTATGATTCCAAGCATGTGTGTAGTGCTGGTTTCTGAAAAACGGCAATTTTTCATTTCTCTTGTTTCTCTAAAGCGTAATCATACAGCGTGCCTACCTTCAAAAATTATGTATGAATATATGGATAAGCAATTTATTGGTGATCTATTGGAAGATCGAAGTATGGGGCATATTGCTCGTAGGCCGATGGCTATTGGGGCAAAAAGGTTTTAGTAGCGACCACGAACTGTAAAACGTAGTGAAGGTCCCGCATAAGGTGTACCGATGATATCACACGCGTTCCAGGAAGCCGGTGGATGCGAGTGGCGGAGGACCGTGATGTGTGGAAGCAAGGAGGGAAGCTTAAGTCCAGCAAAGTACGACTTCTGACCAATGCATATGATGATGCCGATGTTGGCGGTATTGGCATATTGGCGCATTGGCCGCGGTGAGTAGGTTTGTTTAATAGCAAACACAGACGCTGCCGGCGCGTAAACATCGGCCACATCAAAGCGATGTCGAATATGTGCGCACGCGACTGGACTTGATACTTTATGGTAAACAGAAGTCGCGGTCTTCATCTTGCGGTGACTCTCCATTACTCTAGGTAGACTGTCAGCTCTAGATTTTCCTCTTCAGTTGTACCTGGAACAAGTTGGCGATTGAAAAGCTCTATGTTGCCGGTTACTTCCATATTGACTCTGGTTGTTTATCTTAGCTCTGGAAGATTTTCCATCACCTTCGCTAAGGTACAACGCGACATAATTAAGCTATTTAGCATCATTTAAAGGCATCACGGTCGGTGAAGGTACTATACCTAATATTTCTTCCCTGAGATGAAACTTACAAGTCATAGGCAAAACAATCAAGACTATTCACATCCGACTCGATTACGCATCGGCGGATTGATCAAAACCTCTTTGATCTCGCAGATCACGCGCCCTTTACTTATATTACTTACATTTTAACTATAATTAACACATATGAAAACAATTTACCATCACCCGAAAGCCAACCTTATTTTCTTCCAAATAAAACCGGTAGTCAATCAACTGTTACAAGGATCTAGCACGTTCAAACATGGAATCATTTGTAACGAACTTATTTCTATTACGTCATTACTTGTCAGTAATTCTTAATGAATAATGAAGTCTATTTTTCCATTAATAAAGTTCAGTTTCCCTTAAAGCTTGGAGGATTGGTTAAGCTGTTTAAATATTGATGGGTGCGCGTGTGATGTGTCAAAACGGTGATGAGGAGCAGGCGCGCGGTGTAAACATTTACATGTGGTGGGCCACTCGGCTCGATTACCTAGAAGTGCTCGGTTTGACCTGAAAAATAACTAATTTGACAGCACGCCTCATGGGACCTTGACATCATCCAATTAATGTCTTAAAGCAACTCACTATTGGACTTAGCTATAATACAACGCGTTTGCTACCTATAAAATCAAGGGTTGAAGCTTGTAGTATTTTAAAAAGAGGAACATAACTTTGGCACACGCCACAGCTACCATAGAGTAACTAAATAAAAATATTTAGTATTTCGCTGAGATCCTATACACAAGCATTTATATTTTATTTAAATCGGTTCGAACTGTGTAATTTGGTTTTCCATTTTCATTTGACTTGTTAATTTATTATTAATCAAAATACAGAGTGTTTTTCAGAAGCGTGTGATAATACCATTGAACAATGAACGAAAACTTTTTAAATTGCACAGACGAACTAAATGTTGCAAAAAAAAACAATACTGGCAGCTTTGACGCAGTTATTGAAATCAAAATCAGTTCTTTTATATATTACTTTACAGTAGACTTTTTAGCGGGAAGTTGAAAAGTGAAGTTGTCAATTTTGTTTTATTTGCAAAAAAAAATGTCCTTGATAAACAATGTGTAATATTAACCATTGTGTGTTCATAACCGTGCACGAGTAAAGGAAAATCAAATAAAATAGTATAACTCGACTTTTCAAATTCTCCCACGATGTCGGGTAAATTTTCAGTAAAGTATCACACCTTTATTGCCAGCCTAAAATAAAATAAAGAAGGTACTTACTGATGTAACGTCAAAATAGTTACAAAATGTTACGCTACATACGACTCTACTGTTATCGTTTGGGTTGTCTAACTAGATCCCTCACGCGTTGTATAATTCTCTTAAAGCCTTACAGTGGAGCTTAAGCAAAATCATAATAACATAAACCTAACGTTACGTACATGTAAGTGGTAGTTTACAAGGTGGCAAAAACAATCTACTTACAACTGCAAATAATATATGCTTATCTACAAACATTAACTACTCTATCAACTACCATCGATCGAACGGTTCTAGAAATTCTTATCCTAGCTAAATTAAACTGACTTAGATCGTCCAAAAGTCCGATCGCGGCCGGTGGCCCTCCCGGTGTAATATGACTCCTAGCATTGGGCCACTTACCATAATTACACCAATTAGGCGACGCACGCAACCCTAATTTCCTTGTTAACTGTCGTTGTGAAGGAAATGTGATAAGGTGGGAAGCTTTTTAACTAAGTTAATAAAACAGTGTGTAGTGGACGAGGACTAATCCCTCCTGTCTATAGGGTACGCCTAAGTCTAAATGAAAGGTCTTCTTCTTGCTTTATGAAATGAAATAAAAGAAAGGTCTTTTTTTAAGGTCTTAAGTTATGAACAACTGTGTATACTGACAAGAAGTGTCCGGCCACCTGATTACGTAACTTGCAATAGCCTAGCGATAGCAATAATCACGCAATCATTGCGTTCAAATCGCTAACTCGTATTACGTAGCCCTGCGATGTCATACAAATTTGCGATATGAATGACAATATTGCGATTCGTTGAGTACTCCTTGGTAATAACCCCAGGATATCCAGAGGAATATATATGTATACGAATAATAAATCTTCCCACAGCATCATCAGCCACCATTGAGAATCTCTACTATTGACCAAAATAACGTCGAATCAAGTAAATTGTAGACAAACATCCCGCATAATAAAGCGAATCAGCTCTTCTGTATGTCCACAATTATAATTGTATGAAAATGTTACCAAACCGGGAATCGAGCAGCCATTTGTAACAATTCCAATAAACCATGTCTCGTGTCAATAGATTTTATTACATTAGGAATGGTGCATATCAAAAATCACTGCACTCATTTCAGAAATCAGAAATATTTTATTAGTGAGATTTTAGGTAAATAGAGAATGTCTTAATCTAGAAATATGATTCTCAAAAATCTAACCGTTGGGTATAACTATTACAGTTGATTTAAATTACTAGTCAGTTCTTAACTGAAATTAGAAGCAAAATAAATAAATGTTAAAAGACTAAAGTTTATATCTACATCAAATAGGTAGTTTTTCGATTGAATAATATTATTACTGCACAGGGAAGATATATTGAACAGACAAGTCTAGTCAATTAACTGTCTCAAGTGAGTGAATGACTCAAACAAAGTATGAACACTGGGCATGAATACCGACACTACTGTCGAGAAACACAAAACCGAGAGCTGCAACTAGGAGTCGCTACAGTGTACACATTGCTACACTTGGTCTATAGACTGAGTGTCAGTGTCAAGCAAGCATCGTCGTGTATACGTACCCACTACCCTTACACACGACTGATATAAGACACTTGATCCAAATTACGAAACAAAACAAAATACAAAATACGTGATTATAATACAGTGTAATATGTTGTACAATATTGCTATGATCGTATCGTGTGTACGCAGCTTTACGATGACAACAATAACAATAAAAGCATCTTCCAGATTCCGGTAAAGAGGGAATGCGGGAGAGCAGAGGGCAGAGGAACAGAGGGGCGGCGATTAATACAAATTATACCTACTTTTGTGAAACGAACTAGAGACGTAACTTGAGTCTTGTAGGTATATGTGGATGTCTTATGTTGACGCGAGTACTACACATTTAAATAAAACTTAATTTCGGCTGCTTTACAGCAACCGTGGTCATGGGAGGACTGAGGTGTTATAGTTTGAATTGGGGTACCCTCATAATTATTTTTTGATGTAAAACAGCCGAAACGTCAGCAACGTCAAAACATAAAATAAACGCAATAATTTTCGTAAAATCAGTTTTATTCTTGTGAATATAGTTGAGAATAAAAACGTGAACTGGTACAAAACAAAAGTAACTTCATATATTACCTCATGTAGTGTAATTTAATAGTGTTTTTATAGATTACGATATTCAAAGAAAAACATATGTTACGAAAATGCTTCGAGAAAGGGGGATCGATTTATAAAATGCGCATGGAAGCTGCAAATGGCAAGAATCGTTACATTATTAATAGGATATTTAAGAGAATATCCTTCTTTCCTAATAAACCCATTAAACTACAATCTATATCATCGTCCAAAACAATTTGATTACGAGTCTGACCGGAGTCCATACGGGCTTATTGGGGTCCAATTGGCATCCACAAGACTACAATGCGACCATTACTGGTCTTTGTGTACACAATATTGTGCCTTTGTGTACAAATTGTGGTATTGTGTAGTGGTACGCTCGCGATACCCATGTGTGTTGTGTGTGTTGGATGCTGACTTCCTCTTTGAACTGCCTTTGTGATGAGAAGAATATTTACAGACGTGACCTGGCGAAGGTTAATTACCAGGATCAGTCTTTTATTTTATTCGTGTAAATAATCACAGTACTATTGAACCTTAAAAATGACACAAATTAATGTTAAAATGCCCGTCTTCTATCGCCCGCTCGGAAAACTTATTCCTATCCAGTTATGGGCAAGAAACTCCATGATTACTCTTTTTAAAATGGTGTTACATCTTTGTGTAGTACAATGTAGGTCGGCAGCACTTTTAATGGCTTCAGTTCCTTATCTGGGATATAGACTTTCGTAAAATATCCGCCTGAGTGTCACTCAGATCGGCCACCAGTCCAACCTCCCGGCAGAGAAAGACGGAGCTGTAATAGAAAGGGGTTGAAATGATCGTATATAACATCTTAGTATGGGAACATACGATTCATGTTTGCCTGGCGATCAATATTACACAGAGATAGTATTTTTGACCAACACTTTAATCATTGGATACCAAACACGATCAATCATGATGACGTAACGACATTAAACTAATAATTTTAAAAGTAATGTTGATTTATCAGGGCTGTAATATTGATTGTTATTAATTGCTGACTTGGCGGGATCGCCGTGTGACCTGCACGTCATAAACTATTTAGCTGGATGCCGTGACAATTGACCCTGGAGTACTGAAGGGGTGAGCAGAAGATGAGGTCCCAAGTCATGAGGGAGTAAAGGATACTGTTGCATGTTTTATAAAACGTTACATCGAGACCAGTTCCATGAAGATCAGAGACATGCTAAGTATGCCATCGCTTATCGCAATATGCATTGCCGTTTCACAGTCTAGGCCTCAGAAAGAGCTCAATGATAAAGCTGTAATGGAAACTACGTAACTGTGTAAGTACGGATAATGTGTGCTTGTGCCGCATCTAGTTTCTACCCATTGTAAATAGGTAAGGTATATTTTGTATTAATCGTGAACCGCCTTTATTTCATGACTTGCGTCTTACAATAAAGGGTTCGGTGGTGAGCCAGCGATCGTGGCTTAAAGCAATCCGTTCCGGGGACGGTGACCACCGTGACTGATCGCGGACTAGGGTAGGGTCACCGTAACATAAATAAAACCATAACTGTGATACTTAACTGGTAAAGTTAATTAAAGCAATGTAAACGTAGCTTAAGCAAGTAGTACATAAGAAATATCTTAGTCATAGTCTAACACACAAATGCGAATAAATTCACAATGGCGTTACAAAGTACCTTTCTTTTAAAATGCTTTATCACGCCATTGTAAACTTGCATATTTGGGGATAAGAATATAAGACATGTTTACTTAACCGAGAATCATCATCAAATATTCACTTCTAGAGATTTTTGTTTGTGTGTGTGCCGCTCTATTATATTGCAGTGTGTTTGAATAAAACAATCTTACAGATCTCTTTTATCTCCTTGTAAATATATTTCATAACTCCTCTGCATTGCGTAACACATCTACTCATATATTACTGCAGAACATTTAAAATAACTTCCTAACTATTTGAATCACCGCTAACAGCCCTGCTACCACATGAGCTGATCATGCGAAGCCATTAGCAAGGGTGCTGAGCGGGGTCTGTAACGAGGTGGTGTGCGGACAGACGGACAAACGGACGGCGTACGCAGTTATTATAATTGCTATATTAGACGGAGATATGCGGGCCAGAGGCGGTCAGTGAGGGAGTGCTCAACATTTGGGAAGATTTTACAAGAATACTTCTATCTCTGTCATAAAAAACAATGATTGGCTATGGCTTATAATTATCAAAGATCTGTGACATGTGGAAGACTTTGGGACAGTTTAACAGTGTATTTCTACGGTACGGGTGGCTGGTACGGTTTACGTGGTGATTTTATTCATGAGAATACAAGCTTAATACCTGCCTCAGACCTAATATTGCAAGGCAGTTGATTAATTCGCGATTCAGGAAATGAACTGGCTATGAATTGGGTTTTTTAGGAGACGATTAAAATACTTCAGATTGAAACGGCATATCGGGGCAACCAAATTATTTTTGTGCATTGTATAGATAGATAGGTATTGGAGGAAATGCAGACTATTCTAGATATTAAAGTAAAAATCAATATATTCTAGATAGGCTTAAGTATATACATTATGCGTTGACTGAAAAGCTTGGGCTACCTGACAATTATATTTCCAAGATAAGGCCGGTAGTTGTTCGAAGTGTTCAACCCCTGTACTTGCCAAGTTTTGCCCGAGGGTGGCTAATCGCTCCGAGTGCTGTTTCGAATCATTCAATTATGAATATTGACTAAAACATTCCAGTTTACGGCAGGGGGCAGTGGACTAGTGTAAGTTGACGGAAACTACTCATTACTGCGTACACAATCTTTCGAGACAATTTTACGAATAAGATGACGTAACTTATGTCATGATTAGCGCCGTTGGTAAAGACTGTGTGATGATCACGAATATTTGTACCCGAGTCATTAATGTTTAGTATCTATATACGTATTATATACTGAGTTCGCCCTTAATATATTGTACGGTACCCATAATACAAGCGTTGCTTAGTGTGGAACCGTATAGTTGGTGTGTTTATCTGGCGATATTATTTTTATAATTTTATCATATAAATAAATCTTTAATAAGTACATTCGTCTTTTCTATTGTATGTCATGTATATTACCGCCTGACTAAACTGTTGCTTTGTTTTGCTTTGCCTATTAGGCCTCCCAGGTAAATGATTTCCTAGGGTGGTGGACTATGCCCTAATCCCCCCTCGCATTGAAGGGAGGCCCGTACTGATTATTATTGTAAACTGCTACATATTTCTAAAACTACAGTGGCATCTCTAGACGTGTCGATTGTAAATTGCCCCTCATAGCCCGCGCTGCGCCCGCGCCGCCGGCCAGCACCAATTGCGGGAGTTAACCTCCGCGAAGGGGTCACAATATAATCTAATAACCTCGCATTGTGGACAACTGTCTGCTTCTCTTGTTTATTAGTGGATACACACACACACACACGCAAACCTAATATCAGTACTGAGTAGAGACATATATGTATAATAACAAAAATGTCGTGAAAATAACTATCATAATTATTATACTCACACACGAGTTTATTTGGTATAATTATTTTGTAATTTATTTATACTGGTACCCACTTAATAAGTGTCAGAAGTGACCTGCCTCCCTGATTCGCAACCTTACGACAAGTCTTGGATCGACCGATTCGGTTATTAAAAAATTGAAACTTGCATTATGAAATGTAGGTAGTATATAAACACAGCAAGTGGTCGAATCCAACCATTTGGTTACGTAGTCGCATCGAATCTTCGATTCAGTTATAAAGAATGGCTCTGAAAGATCGTCGCCGAAACCAGAAAATTTCTAACTGAATCGGCCGTCTCATTACGTATATTGCCTAGCCTAGCGATAGCTACGCGACAGCAATAATCGCACAGTACTTGCTTTCAAATCGCAAATTGGTATGACGTTGCAATGCTACGAAATACGAATGAGCGAATAAAAAGCAAATATTGCGCTATTATTGCTATCGCTAGGCTATAGCAAGTTACGTATTGACAGAGTCGCTGATGCTGTGAAAAATCATGTCCCTTATTCGGTAAAAACCCTTCTATGGTTAAAATTACCAAAGAATTACTGTCATTTAGTAATAAACATACGAAATTTCAAGTAGATTTCTTAAACGCTTTCACAGACCCAAACATTTTTTTTCATCCAGATACGAACGCATTACCTGGCCCCACCTTTGCCGATAATTACAACAAACATTACGGAAAATATCATATTACAGAGTAATTGTGTAGTACACAAATATTTTAAAAACACTCGTAACACGATACGACAACAAGCCGATGTCGTAATTACGCCAAACAATGACATTTTATCTGATTCCGAGTGTGCTCGAGCGTGCGAGCCTCATTATTAACAGTCTAGGAGTTTTCGAGAAAAAATGTGCGGCGCTGGGTGCATTGTGTAATGTTTTTAAACGATTGACAAGTTGTTAATATTATAGAACAACTAGATGCGCCCGGCGGTGTTACCCGCGATAAAAAGTATGAAAAATTAAAACATCTATCCCACGGGAACCATACATTTTACCGGGATAAAAAGTAGCCTATGTGTTATTCCAGACTATAATCTATCTCTGTGCCAAATTTCATCAAGATCCGTTCAGCCGTTCGGGCGTGAAAGAGGAACAAACATCCATCCATCCATCCATCCATCCAAACTTTCACATTTATAATATTAGTATAGATTAGTATAGATAGTATAGATTGCTCAGCCCAATTCTTTAGTGTTTTTTTAAATTCTATAAATCAAATTATAAAGAAGCAAATGAAAACATGACACCCCTGTATTGAATCAGACCGTGAAAGATTTTTTTGGCGACAGATTAGCTAAGTTGATAGTGACCATGACTTCCACTCTTAGGGTCCCGGGTTCGAATCCTGGTACACAAACTGTGTGAGGAGCACGAATGTTAGTACCTGAGTCATGGATGTATAATATCTATATAAGTAATATATACTGGGTTCGCCCCAAGTCCATTGTACGGTACCCATAATACAAGCGTTGCTTAGTATGTGACCGTACAGTTTGAGTGTTCGTCTGGCGATATTACTATTATTTATTTTAGGTTATTATTTATGGAAAATACTTCTGCAGTTTTCGCCAGACGTCAGTAAAGTCCACCTACCTACTTCCAACAGGTCTCATAATGCTTCATAAAGACATTATTATTTATTACAAGGTTCACAATTAAGTGAATTAGATCTACCTACTTTCAAACGTACAAATGACATTAATAAATTATCGCAGTAATTGCAGTCCTATATCGATTTCTCTTTCAAATCGATAAAATCAAAACGATTGTGATCACTAGCTCGGTTATTGATTCGCAAATAATTTAGTTCCGGCTGTAGGCCAGCAGTTCGTATACTGTTATTAATTAATAAGATTTAATTTGACAGTGGGGATTTTTTAATTAGTAGAAGTTATGTAACTAAGGAAATAGCCACTTGAGTTTAAAACTTTAACTCTAACCCTCGAATTTATAAACGTTTTATAACTTTATCAAACGTCTTACAGTACTGCTCGATGCAACACTCATGGGCGCAGTACTATATGATATTTAATACATGTATAAAACGTCTATAAATTTGGGGGTACCTAAGTGTTTGACGAGAGATTATTCATAAAAATGGTTTATTAATGACATGTTGTTTTGATGTTAAACGTTGTGGAAATCATTATGTATTAATATGAAATTTATCGTATTCAACTAGCCTAATCTACTCTATAAAGTGGAGTAGATAAAGACTCTCTGATGTAGAACTAAGCTCCAAGTAAACTTTAGTGATTCTGAAGATGTATCAAATGACAAACACACACACACATGCACAGACTCCAGAACCGAAATCTAGTGTAACCCCTTGTTAGCAAACTGATAGTTTATTTCCATTGTTTACGGCGCACAACAATTCCGTGAAACTATTAAACCGTGGTGTTGTTTGGACGACGTCTTCATCTCGTGCGCAAGCGCAGGTGCCTGGAACACGGGTTAAGACGTGCACTCACTGGGGTAGACACTCCAGTAGCGAGTTATATAGGTATCTTTTCGATTCTGAACAGAAAGTTTTCTTACATGCCTTCAAAGCTTAGCCCACCTTTAGATAACATTTTAAATGTAGGTACATAAACTATGGTATAATCTATACATATAAATAAAATTGGAGTGTCTGTTTGTAATATTAAAATAACCGCTTTTTACTAAGTGCATTTGGATGTATACACGTTACCTATACCGAAACAACATTTTTTTACAATTTTTGTCTGTCTGTCTGTCCGTCTGTCTGTCTGTCTGTTTGTTCCGGGTAATCTCTGAAATGGCTGGACCGATTTTGACGGGAATTTCACTGGCAGATAGCTGATGTAACAAGGAGTAACATAGGCTACTTTTATTTTAGAAAAAAAAAATGGATCTCTCGAAAAAAAATTAAAACCTATGTTGCAGCGCTGCGCCTGATTAAAGTTTGATAGAAACAATCTGCAATGCGTCCCGCGGGATCAGAACGCGAGCAGGCTGTTGCCAACGGCTAAGTCTTTGTTAAATACCACGCGGACGAAGTCGCGGGCAACAGCTAGTCTAAAATAAATTGGAATCTTAAATTGGAGTGCCTGTTTGTAATATTAAAATCACCGCTTTTTACTAAGTGCATTTGGATATACACGGTACATATACCTAAAACATTTTTTTTTTTCAATTTTTGTCTATCTGTCTATCTGCTTGTTTCGGCTAATCTCTGAAACGGCTGGAGCGATTTTGACGGGACTTTCACTGGCAGATAGCTGATGTAACAATTTAGGCTACTATTTAGAAAAACTTTAAAAACAACGCGGACGAAGTCGCGGGTAACAGCTAGTAGTACAATAAAGTCAAAATTCATTCGTAAGTAACCGATACATATCTAAGACACCGCCAGAGTCCACGACACACACTCTCTTAATCCCGCTTTGCGAAACTGTCTCCAGGGCCGAGCCCCCCATGTGCACCTCGCTGGTGCTAAACGCCCTTCTATACCTGAGAGAGAACCCTGGTGATAGCCTTCCTAGGGATGGCGAACAATCCCTACAAACGTGTGTGTTGATATGCGAAGTGCGAAGGTGTCTGTGATTGCATGCTAGTTATTACTCAGCTCATTGTGAATTAATGCTATTGTTATTAACCAGTTTTTTTTTATACATTATAGGCAAGTATTTGATCTCGATCTCACCTGATGGTAAGTGACGATGAGATCTACGATGGAGCATACTTGCCTAGGTAGGAAGGCGGCAGTAGATAGAGACGCTACATTCACTAGGCACATGCAGCGCAACTGATCTGACCCGCCATCCATGAATGGCAACACCGAACATCATGCCGGAACAAGGCTAGGCCACTTGGCGACATGGCTTTGTTCAATGGGTGGTGACTAGCCACGGCCGAAGCCTACCACCAGTAGGTCCACCTTAAGTTTTAATTAACTTAAGGTGGAGCACGCAACCGGGGAATATGAAGGAATATTCAGAGTTCTATACCCCTGCGCCTGGTAGGCTCAGTTGGTAGTGACCCTGCCATCTGCGCTGAGGGCCCCGGGTTCGAATCCTGGCACAAACAAACTTTGCCTGATAAGCACGAATGTTTGTACCCCATACATGTTAAATATCTACCTATATATGTTTTGTATAATGGGTTCGCTTCCAGCCCATTACGGCACCCACAATACACGCGCTGCGACGTATGCGGCCGAATAGTAGGTGTCTTCGTCTGGCGATACTATTATTACTATTTACGCCTGTCTTTCACATTAATACATTACTTACGCTGCTAAATAAACTTAACACTAAATTAAACGTCGATACAACACAAAGCTATCTCCCAGCCATTAGATGCACGTCGGGGAACCTCTAATTGTCCCCCAATAAGCCGGTATCGCGCATCGATCGGATCTAACAAATTAATCTTTCCAATACAAATAGCGATCTCGGCCGTTCGCTACCTACCTTTACCGCGGCGTTCTCTTTCATCTCGGCAATTGTTGCCGTGTGATGTTGCCGCCGTAACTGGTTCGTGTTAACTGTTACGAAAAGTACGTTAAACAATCTACGTGGGTACTGTTTCAATACTCGGTAGAGTGAGTCTAGGTATTTCCTTGAAATCTAGGAAACATATAATAATAATATCGCCAGACGAACACACCTGTACAGTCCCAAACTAAGCAACACCTGTATTATGGGTACCGACCGTACAATGGACTGGGCGCGATCCCAATATATATATGTATAGCTATTAAACATCTATGACTCGGGTACGAACATTCGTGCTCATCACAAAGATTGTCCCTACCAGGATTTGATCCCGGGACCATCACCACAGAAAGCGGAGTCACTACCCACTGAGCTAATCAGGTCGTCATAAAGACAACGACGCCTGACGAATCGGCAGTCTTGCCTGTTTGGGCAAAAAGGTTCTGAATGGCGACCATGATGCGTGTTTTACTTAGTAACCGGTAACTCACCGGTAACCGGTAAATCGGTTAATTGATTATTACCAATTAACAAACCGGTATTCATTTTTGACTAGCATTTCTTAATTAATTCAGAGCTCTGCGGCAACTATTCTAATAGCTGTTAAAGATTGTGCTCAGATGTAACTGATTTGTCAGCGCATATGTTTTCTTATATAGGTATTACTCAATGTTCTTCCGTATGCCATTTTATTTCTTACATTGAAACTAGAATCATGTAACATAAATCAAAAGATTATCCCGACACCTCGCGCACCTCAACAACAGCATTTGCCGTTCATTTGTTAGGGAAAAGTAAAAACAAAAGTTCTAACAAGACCAATAACTCTTGGCTAAATGCTATGAACCTCAGTACAGCCCGGAGAACGGCGAATGTTTACTAAATAAAACACAACTACAGCTACTATTGATGTAGCATAAACATAAGATAAAAGCCTTTTCGCACCGTCAAAATAAACACCAAGAAAATAATATTATGAACTAGTATAAGTAGAATCTGCCAACATTTGAACAACAGAATTCAAGTTCTTACTAGTCTTATTCACAATACCTAGTCTTGAAGACGTTGATTTGACTCGTAACAATTTTTACTGTCTTACCTACAAGACCCAACTAATGGGGTAACTGAAAACCTGTGGAAACTCGAAGGACTTGAAGAAAGGATGTGAGTTTTGACTTTGAAACGACAAACACAAATAATTCAAATCAAATCATGAACGACTAATAATACGTAGCATACTTTAAACCGCAAATACGAATCCAAGATTTATTAATAGCGCGTCGATAAGACTATCTCGTCGGACCACGACAGATATATTTAACATAAAATAGCATATGTAATTATTATGCTAAAAATATTGTTAGAAATTCGGACTCGACTCGACTCGGACTATAAGAACATTATGGTCAATTGAAAGGAGCAAAGCGATTATCCGAATCGATTGTAATGTCCGAAACATCGGACATAATAGAGAACGACAATCGATATTATATATTTTTTTCCTAATAATCACACACAAATCCTATTTTACGGACACAATGTCGCAAGAAAAACATCCGCTTGAAACGGTTGAAAGGGTTTAAGAAAAGCAATGTGTGCAAAACATATACAGTGCTGAATAAATAAACGTTTACAAACAGATTTTGCAAAAAATCGTAGTTATGTTAATATTTCGGATTTCATTCATCCCTTGTCCGAATAAACCCTTTTTTTTTATGCGATTATCCGTTGACAATACGTGCGTTGAATGGATCGTTCCAATTTCAAAATTCATGAATCGCTTCTGTCATGACAATTCGTGTCAAACGTACCTGATACAAAATGACAGAAAGTAATTTAGCTGTATCGATTAATATTGGCTGCAAGTAGGTACATATTTTTGTCATTATTTCCTTATCTCTCGGTATCTCCATATTATTTCCTTAATATTATATTATTTACCTTAATATGTCGATTTATGAAAGTTCCTACGTCGCTCAAGGGTAACTACCCACTTACTTTACCTTAGTTAGTGGCATTTAACCAAGTCTTAGTTTAGTTGATCAAATCATATTATACTTAAATTTAAGTAGGTCTCATTTTTCTAGATTATTATGATTTTGCAATTGAACAATTTTATTTGATACCTGCCAATAATGTAGGCGTCAATATGAAAAGTGTCACGTATACGTTAAAGCTCTTGTTTTTTTTCGTATTTACAAAAACAATCCGCATTTAGAGCTGATTTTCCAAAACTCCGCCACGACGTTACCATATTTAACTAGAGATTAACACCACCGTTTTGGCGGGAAGTCGTCATTTACCGAACACAGCCGAACCGAACGCGCCGCATAAAACAGCATAAAACGGGTTAATCTTTCGCCGGTAATCCCTAAACATATGTATCTGTCGTTGCGTTTTGACATAGATTTACAATTATTTACAAGAAATGCCCGCTCCACGCGGCTTGTGTGCGCTCACTATAATCCGCGGATTAGCTCGCGTCTTGTTTATGGTGCGCTGTCACCCGCCTAATTGTCTGTGGTCGGGAAAAAGCGCGGGAACGTTAAAACAAAATGGCGACGCTGATTTATAAGGGGTTGGTCGGTTTTCACAATATTTCTAGAGTCAAGATGTTTTGTGTCGAATGAGAGATGTTCCGCGCGGTGGGATTATATCGGTTTCGCGTTTCGTGTTTTTGTTGGCACTCGCCGAGAATGCCTGTGACGTTTAGTATCAAAAACAGTTGGCTCGCTAGCCGTAGATAAATACGCTCGTTTCGTTATAAATATTACTGTACACATCTTAAAAACATTGTGACATTAGCTGGCTACAAATATTTTACAACGAAATATTGGTGTTGCTAAAAATTATAATGAATTGCGACTTACCTGCCGTGTCTGGCTGGTTGGTGATTAGATTCTCACACGTATCGCACTAGATAATAGAATAAAAAAATGGCTTCCACTACAAAGTCATCACTCCGCACAGATCTACACTACGAGATGTCATCACACCGCACAGAGCAACGCATCCGATGAACTGATACTACACTATGTAAAATGAAATAACTTACCCTCGAAAGTTTAGATTACCCACATGTTGATAAAACTTTGGTGTCACAAAAATAAACACAAAAAGTACTAGCTACCAGGTATTCTAAGACGAAAATGTTTTATAATGTAAGTACTTACATTCTCTATTAAATTGGAATCTATAATAGTCGTATGCATGGTTCATGGTTTTCCCTTTTAACCAGGTACATGATCATCCTCACTTCATTGGTATTCACTTATCATCTATTGGCTATTTTAGGGGTAAATAGATAGATTATTAATCATCGGGATTACAACTAGTTAGTAAATTGAATGTGCTTCAACAGTGTGTTTATCAAATTTGACGTTTCTCATTTATGTGTGGGTGTTTTTTTTTTATATTCTTGGCATTGCTACTCAACATAATGCAAATTATCAAAGAATCGATTTTTTTTAAAACAAAGATGTCGCCATGTCTCAAAGCGGCCTAGCCGTGTTCCGGCATGATGTTCGGTGCTGCCATTCATGGATGGCGGATCAGATCAGCCGCGCTGCATGTGCCTAGTGAATGTAGCGTCTCGATCTACTGCCGCCTTCCTACCTAGGCAAGTATGCTCCATCGTAGATCTCATCATCACTTACCATCAGGTGAGATCGAGATCAAATAGTAGGGGATTCTTTTCCTAGCATTGGCGTCATCATGATCATTGTTATCATATTTTACTTGACACTGGCAAAATTGGCACTATTTTGTAGCCTATTGCCAACGTATAAAAAGAAGAAGAACAACTAATAATTATTAGTTCATGTTAAGAATTATAATTCTTAACATGAACTTTGAGACTTAATGAGTCAGATTGAGATTTGTCAGCCCACTTTGTACCGATTACTTCTGATGTTGCGTTAGCTATTTTGGGTGTTGATAAGAATTGATATTTCAATAAATAAAACACAGAAAAAATATTTCTATGAAACTGCTTGTTTGAACAAACTAATGAAACCAATTAATTAAACTGAATTTTACTACGTAATAGTACCTAATTTCTAACTACATCATTGCAACATGTTTTTAAACATACTAACACATCAAAGCAAACAAAGTGGTTCTTTCTCCGGCCCAAACCACACTTTAAAGACATTAAAATCATTTAGGAACTACACAACTGACGTGAGGAAATGAAAATGACATAATTTACAAACATTTCTAGTTTGAACGGAACTTTGAACGAGCGCCGGCTCCTTTCAACTTGGCACAGATTATACTAATTTGTAATCGAAACTAGTTGTAGTCCGGATCCCCGTCCGCAAGGATGTGGATCCATCCGCAATTTATAATTGTCTCCCAACGCTGTATTGCTTAAATGCGATTGGCGTTCAATCGCTAAGAAATTGTGATTTACTTGCTACAAACTCAAATGTCTATTGGACATGCATCGTTCATCGTCTAGTTGCAACCTACAAATGCAGTGATATTGTACGTTGTACAGCAAGGGCAAACCTGTACAAGAAATAAGACTCAACGGTAGTAGTTAGCTTTTTGTATAGCTTAATCAGACGGCGATTATCAGAAAGATAAGTACCTTTTGTACACGACTATTACATAGACAATTAACAAATAGTCGTGTACCCGTGTAGGTTAGGTATTGCAAACTTGCCCTACTAACTATTAAAACATAACATACATATATACCCAAATAAAAAAATAAAATGCAAAAGCAAATAAAAACCAACTCAAGAGCAACTAATCGCAATCATTTAAATAATAACCCCACACAACACGAGCGGAAACTACAAAAAAAATATTTCTCTCATCTTCGCGGTTTCAAATAAATGCGTAACACAAAGACAAAAATAAAGTTTAACCATCGCATAGTCTTCACAAATACCTACCGTATATTATTCGTAAACACAGGTCGTTAGTGAGAATGATCAAATATTTAACATGACATGCCAATAATTCCGCTATCAATATAAACTAACAAAAACAAATGATTGTTCGTATGATTTTCCTTTTTCTATCTTTGCGTAATGTCGCTTTTTACCGTCAATTGAAAAAGTTTTTTTATAGCATTGAGTGTTTTCTTTTCAGTCCATTGTACAGTACCTATCAAACAAGCGTTGCATATGTAGTGTTAGTCCGTATAGTTGGTGTGTTCGCCTGGAGATATTATATTGTATTCATTACTTAATAAAAAAAACGGTTTTAATCTTCATAGTGGTTTTATGTACTTAAGCAGGTATACATAAATTGACATATACCTAAATAGCATTTGGAAATCTAAGCTAGGATTACTAACAATGCCATCGTATTATTCGTACTTAAGTTGAAGTGACAACGACTGTTAAATTCGATGGCATATACCAATCAAATGTAGCACCCAGAACAGTTTCCTTTTTTAATAGCGAGCATACATAAATAACATAAATATCCTCACGCCTGTATCCTGAAGAGGAAGGCAGAGGTGCGTTCGGCACTGTAGTACACATTTCGTCGACGCTATCCGGTGCAAGTGAACCTAATAAGCGGCAAAGAGCGAGTCTATCAGAAACACTTTACCCGAGACGATTTCGTCTACCCAATCATAGACTTGTTAGAATAAAGAGACAACAGACGGTGTACGATATAAGGAAAGTTACAGTTATAAGGAAAAAAACTACTCTAGTCTACCATTTAAACAATTTGCTTCACCAGAGTTTTTTTACGTTGCGTTTTGTCTGAATATTCTAATAAGTCTGTGGGGCCAATAAGCTCATATACCCTGCTAACGTCATTGATATTCGGTCTTGTTGCAATAATATTATGGAATCGTTTGTTATGTATAGCGATGCTTAATATAACGGAATCGTTTGTTAGTAGCGATGCTTGACAAATACATTATTCAGCAAAGATATGATCAACTAGTAATTCGTAAATTTTTTATATTTGATTAACTACTAAGGTACTACTAATGTTCAAGTATAACTTCATAAAAAAAATAGATCTATAGTTACCTCATCCTTCACCGCCACAGCTATCGGATGACGAGCCTACAATCGATCATGTAAAGGTTTACATCTGTAAATGGTTGTTACGGAAGCCGTAGACAATGACGTGTGTGTAAAAAATCGTCTCAAGTAACAAAACTTGTCGTGTGATTTCTTAAAATAAACCCTATTTGACTATAATAAAGATTAAGTTAGCAAACTAAACAATCGCGATTGTTGCACTAATAACGTCACACATAAAGATTATATTCCAATCATATTAATATCAGATCAGAGATTAATTGTTAATTGGCACCCAGTAGCTGCCGCCCACTTTCCATTAGCCGTGACCTACCGTAATGCCGGAGCATAGATGGATATTCCTATTAAATAACTTGGAATTTAAATAAATAGAAAGATCACAGGATATAGTCATGTTTAGTAGAAATTTGCTTGAAGTTATTCGAGGGAAGAAGGTAACACGATGATACAACCTCTAATTAAATATAATTAATAGTGTGGGAATCCGGTTAGATGATTGAATAGTAAATTGTTATTCTTTAATCTTTAAGTTGAAATGTATGATCAGGTGTATTCGCTGATGCAACGCTACTTAGTTGAAAAAAAGGATGCTCAATAACGCATAGGCCTAACCTAACCAATTAAGAACAAGAAAATCAATAGAACCACAACAAACACTTCGTAATAATACGAAACAAACCTTTCGGAAACATCGTTTATTGCTTCATAACTTAAATTAAGCCTCTCATTAAGTTTAATTTTAATATAAATCTTACATTAATAATAAATAGCTGTACCACTTTACAAGAAATGTACACATCATCTATCACAGTCACTGTAGTCCCGCCTCCCGCGAGATACCCTGGAGATATCCAGCCGAGGCTCCACTCGATAAATTCCACTCATCAACTGTGCTTCACTAAATGGGAGTCTGGTTCCTGGGCAGGGGGGCTCACTGACGGCATTATGCCATGAATCCTTCTGTACAGCTGGTGATAGGGGTTCGGCGGCGGCGGTGGAAACCTCAGCAGAGGGCTCGGCAGTGCGTACCTTCCGTACACGGACAGCAGGGGCGGGTACAGGCCCACCAGCGACGCGTAAGGGTTCCCGAACATCGGATGAAGCAACGCGCCTCTCTTGAACGCCGCCAACCGCGACCTGGACGCCGCCGTCGACCGTCTCCTCAACTTCCCAGTCGTCCCGCCGATAAACACATCGTCGGACGACGGATCCAGCATCCAATAATTCCCTTTCCCCGGATCGTCGTAATGCCTCGGCACTTTAACGAAACATTTGTTCAAACTCAAATTGTGTCGGATCGAATTCTGCCATCCTTGTTTGTTCTCCTTATAATACGGGAAATTCTTCATAATGTACTCGTAAATGCCGTTCAATGTCAGTCTTTTCTCGGGGCTACTTCTGATCGCCATCATGATGAGGGCATTGTAGCTGTAGGCTGGTTTCTCGTTCTTTTTGTCTTCTGCAGTCGTCGAAGATCCTGGTGGCGGTGTCTCTGTGCCTGTGACGTCTAGTTCCGTGTCAGAAGGGGACGGTGACCGCGACGTGGCTTCCGGCAGTAGGTTCCGTATGGTGAAGCTGTGTGGTTGAGTCATAGTGGTGCGGCATGGTGCGCCGCTCGGACTGAACTAAGGCATTCTGCTCGCGAGCGGTACAAGCCCCGCCTTATAGCACCTCCCAGTATTAGGACCCCTCCTTCGTTTGCACGCGGGGTGGCTTACTTTTCATTGACGACGGTTTGAGTTTTATTGCTACGTATTTAGAAGTGTATTTGGCTTGCAGAATTGTAAGTTTACGTTTGTCGAGTGTTTTAGCTAGGGAATGCATGGTGTGTAAGGGGTTAAACATTAAAATGATCCGTCACGGTTGGTAAACAGTTTTATAAAATTTTCACGCGTTGTTTAGAGGTTTATTTAGCGTTGCGTACGGTTATTTATTTTGTTATGGCGCTCGTTAATCGTCGCAGGATCAGCAGATGTACTGGCACAACATTAATAATGTGTATTATGTAATGGGTTGACAAATTATTTGTTGCGTCACGGTTGTACGCATCGTTGGACAAAAGGGTTAATTATGTTTTTATTTATTAGACTTATAAAAAGGATAAGTAAGTAATTAATAAAATGATTGTGTCTCCTGTTATGTGTTGAAATAATTAACTATGTTTTTTTTTGTTTTAGTTCGTTTTTATTGGGTCCAAATCTGGTTAGCCATGTTTGCGTAATGCTCTGTGTAACTTATGAATAAACAAACTATAAAATTAACTCTCACACTTAAGTATAAGATATGGATAGATAGACAGAAACAAAAACAATAATTATTTCTTCTTTTTCTTTCCTTTAGGTTTGCAAACGGCTTCAAAATAGTGGCATTTTGCCAGTGTCGAGTAATTCTTGAGGGTAAACATATTCTTCCTTTAGCTGCTGTTCCAGTCTCAATGATCTGCCAACTAGAGGGTTCGATTCCCGGGTCGTATAAAATGCTTTTGAATGTTATGTCAAAATATTCTGAGCTGTACCAGCACCTACTGCATGGAGTTATTTATCTGACTTCATTGTATAAATTGGGATTTATTTATTGTGGTACCTCGGTATACCTACTAAAATAACAATGCAGCTCTACGGGGAATACGCATGTTGACGGATATTACCTTTTTTACCGACGAAAAAATGAAGGAGTTTATTTAAATAAAATTTTACTTAGACCTGCCAGATAGTTATCTATGTTTAAATAGTACCAGCCATATAGCCGATTTGATCGATCGATTTGTATATCCTTCGAGTGTAATTCAGTCATTATTTTCACTTATTCCTACATAGAGTACCATCACCTGAAAGTACTGAAACTCTACACTTGTCCCACGGCTGGCCATAGATATAAATACAAGCAGCGCTACTCAGTACACTTGTTTTGGGCAGTCTCCTCCCCCACGACGCCACGCCCATCCGCTCTATATGTCCTGTATAACTCTACAAATAACTGACAGTATTCAAATATTTTTCTACTGAAGCTTATGAGTAGCGTATTTAAACTGTGACAATAAAAAAGTATATTATAATGAAAGTTAATATCCATAGTAGATACCCATAGAGCTCTTATACAGTGCTTAATAATGTACTTACTAGGTAGTCAAAATGAGCAGAGATAATCTACCTACTGAATCATATCGGGATGATACTAGAAATACTACTTACCTATTAACCAATATTTATGGTTTAAAAAGAAGATTCAAGCACAGTAACAAAGAGGTTACTAAAAAGAGCGATCGCGACTGCATTTTTTTTCACATCTCTACATAGAGCTATTGCAAACAGTAGCAGGTAGAGCTGGGATATCACGGAGTCTGGAGCCGGCGACCGCGGCGCGTGTTTCTGGTACGATTGAGCCAATCCCCGAGGAATGAGGCTGGTGTGACCATGAGCGAGGTAGAGTTCAGGACATTAGATATTGTTGTATATAAGTCTTCGGATTAGTTGCTGTGATGTTGTTATTTGGAAACCCTTTATAGAAACATAAATGTGTTTAAACACCGTTAGTGTTCCCATCATATCTTAGTTTTATCTATAATAAGTTTCATAATTAATTAATATCGCGAATTAGTTAGTGCTATTATTCCGTAACCATGATTGCTGTAAACCAGTCATAACGTCGAAAAATTAAAAGTGATAAAATTCGTTGCGCAGTACTATATGACGTTTGATAAAGTTATAAAACGTCTATAAATTAGGGGTAAATGTTTTAACAGCAAAAGCAGAATCATCCTGTTTGTAAAAAAAAATGCAGTTACAGGAACTTATCCGGTTTTATATTGAAACTATGGCTACAGTAGCCTATGACCGAGCTCGCTGGCGGCCGCAGTACCTACTGTTTAGTAATGCCAGACAAATATTGAACAACCAGACCGGCGGGAACCTGGAGCATTGTATTGATTTTCACTGACTTTCGGTATAACGATGCTATAATACTTCCCTGATATCTTTCGCGTTACAAGTACATCCATAAACAATTGTAGGCCTGTAATTATATTTTTACTTTGACTTTTTTTACTTTTTGAATTTTTAGATGGCAACACTCGTGGGCATACGCAGTACTCGACCTGGGATATTCTTGACCTGGGATCTTCTTGTGAATAGGATTATAGACAATATATTATAGATACATATATTTATAGATATATTATAGATATTATACCAGTCTCTTCACATAAATGGCCAAGAAAACAAAGTAGTATAAACCTCTCAGACAAACTTACTATAAAACAAAAAGCTGCTTCATTACTAAAATTCTAATATCAAATCTGCTGGTCATTAAAAACAACCCAAAATCAAAGTAAACCCCAACACAGTGGGGCGGGGCGCGCGTCACGCGGCCGAAAAAACAACAGCGCGCCAAAAAGTGTTGGAAAGTGTCGCCCCGGGCCGTCGCTCGTTACTGTTTCACAGTAAATACAAAGTAAATAAATAAATACGAGTTGCGCGCGTGTTTTTGTGCAGATTGAAGCAATTACCCGTCCCACTGTGCACGAGCGCGCTGTGCTCGCGCTAAACATTGTTTCGGCTTGTTGGTCGTTCTGTCAAAATTGCTGCCGACTGGTTTTTGAGAGGAAAGCTTTGCGAAATTGTTACTTTTAGTTAGATTTATACTGAAGGAACTGTGGAATAAACAGAATGAAATGGTCTTGCTTTTAATGAGATCTAGCCTCAGACGAATAAATAATACATCTAAGGGTCTATGAGTCTATTCGTCTAACGTCAAATATATAAGGTGTTTATTTTTATTTTTTAAATAGCACGTACTAACTGCATGGTAAAATTGCTGCTAGTTAATTTTGTTTTAAAAAATAAAACACCATACGTAACATGATTAACCGACTTCCAATAAAAGGAGGTTCTCAAGTCGATTGTATTTTTTTCATACAGTGTAATGTGCTCGTAGTACTGTGTAGTTGCTTTTTAATCTGACTGCTTCACGGTAAGAAGCAACGATCAACATTAAAAACAACAGTCGATATCAACATTATAATGCCAAATGACAGGTTGTCAATTTCCCAGGATGCGCTTGCCATAAGGATACTAACTCAAATGACGTATGTCGAAAATAATACGTCCGTGATCCCAATCGCACCTTTAAACCTGCAATAGCTTATTTTTTTATTACATTATAGGCAAGTTTTTGATCTCGATCTCACCTGATGGTAAGTGACGATGAGATCTACGATGGAGCATACTTGCCTAGAAGGTACCTGTTCACTCTCGACATAAAATAACCATGTTATTAACCTAACGAAACTTTGTAAGAGTGGTAAGTTGCCGCATTTATTTTAACACACAAAGCACTTCAACCTCCAAAAACACGCGGGTGTTTAATAAAGAAGCCGCATAATCCCGTGGACGAGAAACAAATAAGATGAAGCCATGGGAGCGAGCGCTGATTGGAAGTCGCGGCAAATAAACATTTAGCCCTTTAGCAATTGTGTTTGTTTAGTGTTTCGTAACGAGAGGGACTGTTGACCCACTGGGCATGACGGCTGCATTCAAAATCGCTAAAGGAAGTATACCTTCTGTATATATTTCTAATAATAATGTTGAAATTGTGAAATCCCTTAAAATACGTTGAATTTATAGAAGTCTGTTGATTCCTATCCTATTGTCTATTTGCTACTCGAAATATATCACATTAAACTCTAGTGCGTCACAGACGAAACAGATATTTTTAATATTTTATAAAATGTTCTTTTTTTTAAATAACATAAAAAGATAAGGTACTTTTTTCAAATTAAGTAATTTGGGAATTGGTTCCATAACAAACTTCCTCAAGATAACTGAGCCTTACACAAAAATAATAATTAAGACCTGAATATATTAACGATAATCGGAAAGCCCTAGGTCTGATGGTTTTAGCAGATTTAACACCGTTTCCACTCGACATCACTTCAGTTTTAATTGAAATTTAATCATGTGTGAATGCCCCGTTTGTGAAGCTCGGATCAAACAGAACTCCTGCGGCACAAGGCGTTGTGCAACCGCCCCAAACGCAGCGCCCTCTGGTGGCCAAATGACTGTTTGCTGCGCCGCGGGATGCGCGCGCGCAGTCGTGTTCAATTTGTTGGATTTACACCGTTTGTTATTATAACATGTATTGTTATATTTTTAAATGTTATTTTTTAAACCAGTAATATTAATGCTCTGTTAAGTCTTACCCGTTAAAACTACGTTTGTAGAAACGCCTAGAGCTATCTTATCTGGTGGTATAGTAAAAGTTATGTTGTCACTCCCTCTCACCCACACCTCACCAGCCATTCACCTTACTACTCTCTCATTCACCTCACCTATGAAGTGAAGTCTACCGACTTGCCTAGATCTCCTACTACTCTCTCACAAGGGGACACTACATAGAGCGAGGATGTCATACTTATTTCTATGGTTGGTGTAGTAGTTTAGGGGCAAATTATCTTTGTCATAGTAGGAGGATATGCTATGTCTATGACCATAGTTTAAGATAGTTTAATTCGTCGTTGATCATTATGCAGGGTTATCAAGAAGGGGTACACGAACGCTTGAACCTAGCGCATTTCTATAATCATTAAGTGAAATCAACATTTCGATTTTCAAAAATACATTGTGTTCCCAATACTTTTTTTTTTGTTTAAATTGCCATATCGGAACTCGTAATTCATTTGCTTCATGTTTAAGAATTCGCTAAAGAAGCGCAGGTTTAAGGTTTCGTTTTCCCTTTCTGAATCATGCTGTATTTGATCCTAAATATGTGGCTCATATCAAGTGTTCATCATTACCGTCCACTGCTGAATGTAGCGTCTTCGGCTGTTTATCCAGGTCTTGTCAAGTAGTGTCCAAAAATCAATGTTAATAAAGCCCTGAAATTCGAAAACCTGAATGCCCCGCCTCTCCACAAATCAAAGATGCTGCAGTGAAATGAAACTCAGCAAGTAGGTGTCTCATCTTAAGGAGGCGACACTCGACGCGCGGCTAATGTTGTTGAAATATTGATTAATATTGTTGCCATGTTGGATTGCCACTCGAGACCGGAAGCCGCGAGCGGAAGGCGCCCTCTACCGGATAATGTCCCCGTTTCCAATAGATACTTTTTCGTCGCCATTGTTAGGCACGAGCATACTCGAAAAATATATTCACGATTTTTTTTAAATAAACATTTTTTTTGTGTTTTTAAGTAAGGAGTATTTTTTTTAGTCCAATCTTAAGCAACGGGTTGTGACCATAATTGGTATAGTAATGGGTTATTTTTTATTGGTCATGACCACGCGGTCTCTGAGTTTGATTCTGGCAGTACTTCTTATTTCCAAGATCGAAATTTTGATGCATCATAGGCTCTTGCTGAATTTTTTATAGCTGTCTGTAATAATTATTTATTAGTTGCAATAATTTATCCTTAAATAAGAATAATACAATTATTATATGCTCTGCTTATTTTAAGTGTACAATGTGAAGTATAGTCGCTGTGTGCGCTTAAAATCCAGGTGCTGCCTACTTCAGTTATTTAAAAAGCACTTGAACCGACCCTGATCTTAAAACGAATGAAAGTCAATCATAAAATCATAGCATTAAAGTGAGAAATACTTTAAATGGTGAAAATCCTTTTAATGAACCAAACTTAATTTAAACAAAAGAATATAATTTTTATGCCAACGCACTAAAGCTTGTTATGGTTTAAATTATGTAAAGTTGAAATACATTGCTCATGTTTTTCAAATAAAGAACGTTGTTCTCTTAATTAATTATTGTCGTCGTTAAAACATTCTGTCAAAAGCGTTAACAATGGCGCGATTTGTTAAAAGATTTTTAGCGGCCACTGTTTTTCAGTTGCTCAATTGAGTTTCGTTTTAAATAACATTTTTAATTTACGTATGTATTCTCTGAAGAGGTAAGCAGTGTGATTAAAAACGTGAGTAGATTATGAATGACTGATATGTATTAGTTTATTATTACTTGTTCATATCTACTTTTATTAAATTTTATAATAAAGACCAGCCAGGTTGGCGTTCAGTATGCAAAATAATTTGACATTTTTTATTGCTTTGGCTCGTGCGTTCAGGTGCGTTCGAAATACCCCGCTGACAACTTTGAGGTTGTAACCGCTAAGGCGCCGTAACACGAATAAAATAAAAAATCTTTTATGTGCGCATACGCAGCTGTTAGTTAGGTACGTACCTACATGATATTTCAAAATTAGATACTATTTAAGTTGTCACGTTTAGTGAAAAGCCCACAGATTATTGTGCACAATGGAAGTGTAAGTTTTCTTGGAATTATCTCAAAGTTATTCGGTTACGCATAATATAGAAATACTTAATAATGTTCCAAATATTACAATTTAAGATGAACGAAGCTATAAGCACCTAAGCTTTAAATGATGTTTACTAAGATTTATTTTATCAATTTACTAACGTAAAGTATAGTAAAGTAACATGATTCTAATAGTATTGTAAAACTCGTAGAATAGCTCAGAACACAAACTTTCTATACCCACTTCACCACCGCCCTTAAAACTAAAATAGGATCAACAGCACTAATTCCAACCACCCTTCCGCCGCTCGATTTCTCCCAATTTACGGCACAAACCCCGCAAATCGCTATAATAATAATCACATTTCTAACATGGCAATACTTTTTTCAACATCTGTCGTTGCCTCGTGTCCGAAAAAAAAAAACATTTCTTTTTTGGCGCGCTCCTTTTGCAGTTTTCGAATTTCGATCGGATTTGCCGCCGGGGGGTCGCCGTGTTGGTTGACTAACGATTGCTTATGCCTTACTATGCCGGTATTACTACACGTACTTACGCTCTTTGATTGTCCGAATGTGACGGATTTGTGTATTATTCTGGCTAAGGAATCGCATTTGAGCGAGAGAGGATTAAAAAAGAATGATCAACAATGGTTTTGGGTGTAGATTACATAGATTCGGACAGTCTCGATATTTTTTTTTATGGGCGACTGGATAAACCTTCGTAGATAAACGACGTTTAAGATTGTAATCTTTAAAAAAGTGCATTAGTCTATGGCAATGATATAAAAACGGCTGTGCTTTTCCCATCCATATCTTGTATCGCGCCATTGGACCTCAGGCCGGTTTCGCCACAAAATGAAATAAGTTAAAATATTATCGACTGGTTAGACTCATTATGTATATCTTAATCATGGTAGACATGAAGATAAAAAAATAGCATAAGAGTTTGTTTATGCATTTAATTTCTTTATGGTCATTCCAATGCAAAATCTGTTAAGATATCAACATTAATTATTTATGTTCTTGAAACGTCTACAATGGAGCAATCGACATTCAAAATAGCATACAACACTATTCAGATCACTCCCAAACAAGTCTCAAGGGTATCGATTGTCATATAAATCATCTGCCCACATTCTTATATCCGATTTAATTAAGTCGTTCGCGACACGATGCTGAATGGGAGCGAGCCTGTGCTATTGAGCGACGACTTGTCGCATTGTTAGCAGCCAGTGGGAGGCAGGCACGGTTCCGAACGCACCTGTCATTTGTATTCCAAATTCGAATTCGAGACTTGGAAACGGACTGTTAAAGTTGATTTTACGTTATTGAACGTTCGTTTCACAGCGTGGGCCTGTGTTAAATTATGCTTAGGTTACGCGACATAAATATGTTTATTAATAAAGCTTGCAAGCTAGTTGTTAAGTTAAGGAAGGTACTCATTGCCCTTAATTGTGGATAAACCATGTTTTTAGCTTTTAAGTTTCATTGTAGAAAGCTACTAAGTTAGCGTCCCAGATGCTCTCCTTGTGATATAAGTATCAAATCCTAGAGATATCTGGTATATTACACGCAGTATTCTAAAACCGTGATATAGATACGATATATAAGTAAGAATACCTATTTAGTTATAAGATAATTTTTATATAATTCTTGTTCACATCATATTCCACAACGTAACCTAAGCATGTCTTCCCGCCAAACATCTCAACATGGCGTCGACGTGTTACAAGTTATTGTCGGTTCGCAACAATGGCGATAATTGATCGCCACGAGACGCATGCAGATGTTAGCGCACCCTTTATTTGTTACTATTTCACTATTAAATATATTTTATGTGTGTATGGCCGCAAAATTAGGTTAGTACCTGTTTACATTATGCATCTACGAATCGAAAATAGGAACTTTTTTTTTAATTTGGCATCACCATAGGTATTTTTTCAGTGTCAAGTAATAAAAATTATTTCTGTTTTTGAGCATTCGCATAGGCCCAAAGGCAAGGCCCAAGTAAAATACCCCCCCCATCCCTCAATCAGTAAAGTGATGGATACTTTACTGAAATATTTTCATGGATTTTTTGTGAGAAACTGAAAAGCCATGTTTCGTCACTCCGTTTCAATTACCTACACTTGTGCACTTTACCGAACCCATACCGTCTTATTCCAAAACAGGATCTAAATAAAGTACTGGGATTGGTACAAGGTTTAAACCATGAACTAAAGAAAACGTTATTATAAAACGAAGTTTATCACCAAACCATGGTTTATCTTTGGTACTAAAGAAAAACCGCCGAGACCCCTAGTTTATCTTCGGTACCAAATTATTTGAGGTTAGGTTGAAGTTCATTTCGTGTGTCAAATACCTAGTAATCTAATAAATATGAATATTGACTTGATTGATTTAATGGATTTGGAAGATTTGGGCACGCTGGAGACGCGCCGGCAATCAAATAGACATCGTCATCGTGTGAATCCTTTTGATTTGAGTGGCGAGGATTTCCGATACAAATATAGGTTCACAAAACGATTCGGAAAAAAGATTGTGGAACATGACCCTCGAGGATGCCTATTGAGTCCGGAGCTTCAAGTGGTTTGCGCATTACGCAACTGGGCTCGCTATGAAGTAAGTGTTATTTACAACTATAACCTTAGTCAATGCAGAAAAATCAAACAATATACTAATACAGGTACATGTTTTATTCATAGATTCAAGACAATACAGCTGATTTATATGATGTGTCTCAACCGGTTGTGAGCAAAACATGTAAAAAAGTAGCAGAAACTTGGTCACGGATGTCCCAAAGATTCCTAAAAATGCCAACTACTTGAAACTAACAGGAGGACAGTATGAGAAAATTCCACTATTGACTGTACTCATATAAGAGTTAGAAGAGTAAATGCTGATGGGGGTCAGTTATTTATGACTAGAAAAGGATTTCCTTGATCAATCTACAGGTAATTTTTACAGTAATATTTTAAGTTGTCTAATATGTTAGTAGGTGAGTACCTAATTACTTTTTATGTAACACTCATCCCAAAATGCTAGTTGCAATCTCAAATATTGGTTAGTTTGTTTGGCTCAATCAATATTATATAAAAATTACTGTTTCTCTGTTTGTAGTTGGTTTCTGTGGTATTGCAGTTACAACACATACCGGGTTAATGTTAAATTTTTATAAACTTTTCAGGTGGTTTGTGACGGTGAATTCAAAATCATGGTCATTGTTACCAGCTGGCGAGGCAGTGTACATGACTTCAGAATATTCAGAAAATATAGACTACAAATCAAGGCTTCGCAACTGCATTTTTTTATCCTTCTACATGAAACATTAGGCTCAGGTCGGAGACCTCATACTGCCTAATCATAAGTGTATATTATGATTTTTTGTTAGTAATGCTCACCCCTTTCTGGTTTTTAATGTTGGCTATATAGACAACAGAAAGGCAATTATTTCAAGTTAATGTAATAAAATAATAGGCATGAGAAGTGAAATTATATGTTTTATAACAATGAAAGATGTGTTTATTGAATAAAATATCTGAAAACATTTTATCCTTAATTACTTGTCTTTTGACTTTCTGACAATGCTTTTTCTAATTCCAGTTTCTTTATTTTTGTGTTTGCAATTTTAATGTTGTATTTGTGCTTCACTTCCATAATTTCAAGCTGTCTTTTATTAAATATGCTATCCACGATTGACCGGTGCATTTCTTCACTTCTGTAAAACCAAATAGAATAATGTACCAAGGTTATTATATTTCGAATATGTAAAAAGTTTGTATAAGAGTAATAAAAGTACTAAAAGTGAAGAGTCACTGAAAAAATATACCTGGAGTGTGACTTGAACCGAAAATCAATCACATAAGCATTTATACAATTACCCCAATAAGTATGATACAACACACTGCACTGTTATCATATTGTAATAAATAATCTGCATGTTTCACCAACTTTATCTTCTGAACTAAAATTTTCGCCCTTCTTTTCTTTTGTTGTTCTATTTTTATTCCCAATTTTCCGTATAAAACAACAAGCCAGAACAATTTAGTATTATTAAAGAGGTGACATAAACATAACATAAACACAACAAATGACAAATGTCACGGCGCGCGCATTTCTCCGTTTCACGCTAAAGCTGGCAAAGAAATAAAATAAATTGATTAAAAAAGGCGCGTCAAATTATTACTTCTGATTGTTCAATATATTAAATCTTAAACAAACAACAATTTATGATATATGTTTATATTAATAAATCATTATTTAAGTACTTGAAATGTGAATATAATATAAACATGTCGAGAAACGGAACGTTGCACTGAATGAACCTTGTATGAACGAACGACTGTTTACCATTTTTCGTTTATAATCTGTAGATATTATTTAGACCGTGGACGAAGTTTGACTTATCTGATCTTCGATTGGTCTTCGATTTGTAATAAGGCATGGTTTTTCTCTGCTTTCAACTTTAAACCATGGATCTTTTAGTTCAGGTTTAAACCATGCCCAAATCATTTTTTTGTAATAAGACCGATAATGTTTAATATTCCACTTATATCACTCACTATAACTCGCAGGAACTTAACTACAGTCAAAAAGCGCTTGCTAGACAAGATTCCATTAAAAAAAAAAATCGGTTTGTTTATTTTATTTGCAGGGTTGCAATCAGCACGTCACGTGCGAGATTATTCATAAGCTAACATGTACTTTATAGTCTACGTATTAAGACACATTGTATGGAGAATTGGCTAGCGCCTTCGAGCGAATGGTATTTTACTTTCAATTCTCCATACGTAATGTCTACATACGCACTTGACACCCTGGTATACGTGTACTATTAGTGCATAGTTTGGAAAAAAATATGGCCTAACTTGTAAATTAACTTCTTTTAACTTATGTAACTAAATATTTCAAACACAAAACAATAGTCTATTTAAATTTAAACTCAACGTTCTCTCCATAAGAAAGCGCATAGCTCAGGATGCTTCATCTTTTGTGACATCTGTTAAGAAACCAAAACAATCCATCAAGTTTGTCCGTACGTTTGTCAATAGCCACGGAACGCTACCGTTATTTTAAATCGTTTCTTTTTCAAATAAGTCGCTTCCATTTTGGAATGTAACACTATTTAAATTTCGAATAATGTAATGTGACATTTAATTTTAACGTTTGTGAGTTGGTACTGATTTTGTGTTTCGAAAATAATTTGTAATGAGCATGAACGTTTGTACCCGAGTCTTGGATGTTTAATATCTATATAAGTATTATATACTAAGTTCGCCCTCAGTCCATTGTATGGTACCCATAATACAAGCGTTGCTTAGTTTGGGCCCGTATAGTTTTTGTGTTCGACTGACGATATTATATTATTATTTGTATATAGAGAAAAAAAGCAGTTCAAACCCACGCGACTGCCAATTAAAATAGGTACACTTATCTTTCGAACCACTCAACCATCAAATCAAACATTCAAATGCGTTCACTATTTACACAACAACGCATCGGCGACGTTCAAAAATATACAAATCCGAAAATAAAAACATTAATCCCCATCCACAAGAGAATAGCACTCATCATTATCAAAACATTAGCGCCCGGTGGACAGCGGGGCGCCAATTATTTCTGCTTGCAACCCCATCACGCGCTGATTATTCGAGCTGGAAACACAGTTACACTCGTTCATCATCGGTCAGTCGCGTGCGGACCTTTGCACGGCACGCGACCCGGAGGGAGACTGATTTTTAACACATTGTACCTACTTATTATCTACCTAAAGGTATTTACTGCATTATTTTGTGACAAAACACTTAATATTTGAAGAATAGGGATATGAACTGCTTCAAAGAATGTTTAGAAATATAAAATACTTATACAGCGCTCAGATTGCGTAGATTGGCCCATTCATAAAGCAGAGATTCTTTGTGGGCCGCACAGAAGTCACTCCGTGAAAGCAGGTCACTCCGTGGTCACCAAACATGAACTGCTGGATAAACGGAATTGAATAGCATTTTTTTGTTTCCCTGGTTTATTGTCTTAATTGATGAAGCCACGCTATTGCATTGTATGATTGGCACTACCACCGTGATCTCAGAGGCGGAAAATTCAAGCCACTGAGCATTGCACACAAACAAAACCCCCATATGTATAGTCCTAAACGGAATCGCGAACTAATCGTATTGTTTTCAATCGACACCGGCTGTCTGAACTGTGTGAACATCAAAAGAGGTAAAACAAAACGCAAGTTCCCACAACCGCGCCCCGGGCGACCCCTGCCACCGTTTGACAATAGTTTTAATTGTTTTCAGAGGTTGGCAGCGCTGTCCTCCGGCGTGCCGCCGCGCCGGTGCGTTCAGTAAACGATACCGTTGCATAAACAGTGTTAATAGGAACGCGATATTTTTTGTATTTTACTATGTTTTTTTTTACTGTGCTTGAATAAAGAATTTTTGCAAATTGTTGTGGTTAGATATTAGTAATGTTATTAGTAAACATACCTTGCGGATATGGATTACTTTTAGGGCGTAGATAACATTAGGGTGAAATTGGTTTGCGGTAGGCATGAGAGGCTTCTCAGAGGATAATGGTGAGGTAATAACTATTGGACTAATTATCCCGTTGCTTCTATACAGATAATAGAGCTATTACAGCGAAAGTTTTTCCCGAATAAGTGATTGCAGCGTATAACAGAACAATGGTATTACTCAAACTTTATTTCAATATCAATTAAGATCCAACAATTGAATAATTTATCCCAAAACTGTCGAAAACCAATTAAACGCAATAATATACGTTCTCACAATTAGTAATGTGCAGAAATTCGTGAATTCCCACAATTACATTGTGATTCGTTTTCGTGAACGCAGCGATCGAACGGCGATCCTGGGCGAGGACAAAGGGCGGGAATGTTGGGTGTTTAATCGGCCAAACGTCATAAACTCAATGACAATGGCGCGAATTCGAGATTAAGGTTATTTGCGTCAAACATGGAGGGCATTGTGCCTGCTCGCGCGCTCGGATGACGGGCGCGATTAATTCCTTAAGTTTTCTGAATTCAATGATTCTGGAGTATCGCTAATAAGCATGAGAAAGAGACGGTGTGAACTGTAGTTCTTTGAACGTATGTGCTCGAAGATCTGAAGTGTTTCGAACTGGAGCTTACACGCTGAATGATTTTGGATTATTCTCATGTACGTATGTGTCTACGTATGTTTACATAAAGACGGAGTGTGAGGGATTCATGTTGTCAGGATTCGCTAGAGTCCACTTAGAGGTGGATTACAATTACAAACGCGCTTTCAACTCCTTTCATAGTGGAGTCATTGTTGCATTGCACTGTACTGCAACGAAACGCCTACCGTTTGTCAAGTTACTCGAAACAGAATGCAACTTACCCACTAAATATAATGCTTTCCTCGAATTAATTACAATGGTCAATTACATCACCTACAAGGAACTTATTAAACATACCGCTGTTGCTTACAACTCAGCTATTAGGTAAAAATTTGATCAACTCATGTGGTGTTGAATTACCAAGCCTATACCTATATCTTTTTCGTATTGACGGAGTTTTCCAGTCCACTCCGATTTGGTTGATGCCGGAGCGATTGTCAGAGGAAGTTACGGTCAATCAAACAGGATCGCCAGCTTATCCTGTCCTCCGAAGCAGGGAGGAGGTCAGAGGTCTAATAGAACCGCGCGGAGATTTATAATCTTTTTAAGATTAAAAATAAATTCTTATTTATAATGACAACTAGCTGACCCGGCCACGCGTTGCTGTGGCTAACACCAAAAATTAAAAAAGTGGAAATAATTGAATTATACGGTATTTCGTTCACTACAAAATAAATTTAATTAATTTTATAGCGTCAACAACACGTGGTAATTATGCTGTTAAAATGTAGCTTATATGACACGTTCGTAGATTTACCATAGCAGCGCCATCTATTGATTACTTACTCAACCCAGTCGAAAGGTATCGACATCTGTTAGAATCATTTGGAGTTAACAGATAATTGTGACTGTCAAATAATAACAGACAAATAATTAGCAATAAATTAAAATTGCGACTATAATTTGAGATTTAAACTATCCTATCTCTCAAGTTGGATCGAACTGCACATGGTGTGCGAATTTTATTATAATCGGTTAAGTGGTTTAGGAGTCCATTGAGGACAAACATTGTGACACGAGATTTATATATATATAGATTGAGGAGTAACACACAAACATAATTTTGATTGATTTGATTTATACAGTCACCCTAATAATTAATACGCAAAGATAGAAATTTATAAAGATTTAAAAATTTGCAAAATTGTCTATGACATTTCAAATATTCTACTCGTCCTCAGCTAAAGCCGGCCCTTGAATAAATTAAAAAAACATTATCGTCTTGAATCAACAGCTCTTCATAGCACGTGACGTGCTAACAGTCGCGGATCGTCCGTATCGCACGTCCGCGCCGCGCCGCCCTCTGCCGTCGAGTGGTGGGACGCGTGCCGAATCGCGCGCGCGCCGCACTCGTCGCGAGTGGCTAATAGATGCACGTGTTGTTGTTTTCAGTCTATTGTTTAATAGATAAGAGGGTATAAAGTTGATGGAGATGCTTCAAGTTATTATCTTCACTGTACGTGAAGATAATAAATAAAAAAATTGTTTTTAGATTTCCTGTCTGTTTGTTCAAGCATCGATGAAAAACTACCAATAGTGAACAATCTCATTGAAATCGTTAGATTTCAATGAGATTGTTCACTATTGGATAGCTTATGGTTCGATATATATAATAACGTAGCATTACACTGTTGCCATTGCGGGCATACCTAGTCATAATTGTGGAAATAAATGTTGTAAATAGTTAATCTAATGTTCTATTATCTTTGCAGTAAATGTAAAAAAAAAAATCATATTTACACCCTGAATTTATTCCATTGGAAATAGTACCTGGCTATATAATTAATTTCCCGAGGTAAAGTAAGATGATACATTCAGCGCCATCTATCAGTGAGTAGCAGAATGAATATATTATTTTCTGTTATTACCAACTTACTACAACTAGTTAGAGTATTTACCTTTTAGTGTCATTATTAATTTCACTTTATTCATTTCATATTAACTCATACTTTTAGAATTCAATATTTATGTTTTTATCTATTACCACTACCGCCATCATATTTTGTAGAAGGAAAGATAAACTTGCAATAAAACATCTCATTATTTTTCTTTCCATACCACGTGAGGTCGCAATATTTCCTTCCGAATGTCACCTACAAGTCTGCAAACAAGTAACACGATCGTCCGTAATCTTAGAAAATAAATAAATTGCCTCCCGAGAAAACCGAATACACCACCAGCACAAGTTGACCTATCGTCATCAACATATTAGTTTATAGAAGGGGTCAATCAAATTTAGAAGTTTTCCGCGGTCAAGTTACGAATTACGACCGGCAGAGGGCCAGCAAATATTTGATGTCGCGTAATTGACACACGAGATGAAACTCTCCTCTTACCATGCCCCTTGATGCCCCTTGTGTGTAAAAGTTTACTAGCTATGAAAAAGGAAACGCTGACCTTTTTAAGCGAAGATGTTATAACATGTACGACCAAAGACTTTCTTTATTTATGAAATTAAATCCGATGAAATAAGTTGAATATGGGCCCACCTACAAATTAGTAGGTATTTAGCCAGTGTCAAGTATTTTTAAGTCAGTCAGTCAGTCAATCTTATTAAATTTTTTTTAAAGCTTTTGGTTTTTTTTTTGTAAATTCGAACAAATGTCATTAAATGTCAATACTGTTAACGAAATATTTTTCATTGTAAAAATATGAACATTCACAAGCTATGGGAGTACAAGGACTACATGAATGTGAACGGCGTGATGTTGACCAGCGAACTAATATCGTTACTGCAGAACTCACTCACTCTACTGCAAGTGGAGAACCATTTCACCCACATTCAGTACTGGGGCCAGATGTACGCCGTAGATGTCGACTATCACATCGCCGTGGGGATAAACAACGATGCGATAGCAGACAGAAAATATTTCTACACGACGGATTTCAAATTCTGGGCCTTGTTGCCTAAAGCCAAGAAAAAGTACAAGCATTTATCCTTGCTCGCGACGTTCCCATTTAGAGGTGAACCAGCGCTCAAACTAAAAGTCCTAGATGAAGCGTTAGAGGATCTCCACCCTGATAGATGTAAGATTATGAGGGAGGAGGCTCGCTTAGCCGCAACTATAAGCAATATCTGTGATGAAGCAGAGGTATGCGCGCGCGGGCAGCTGATCAAACAGCCCGATGGGACAGTCGTTATAAACCCTAATTACTACGGATTAAATATCTCTGAAGCGAAGCAACTCAATTCCTATCTCCACATTCGACCAGCCCAACAACGCTGGAATACTAATCTGCTAACTAGACAGGATTACAACTATAGTATGGATTTTCTCGACTCCATTGATCAGGATATTCCGAGCGGGTGTTGGAACCTCTGTTTGGAGCAATCGGGCAGTGTTGCCTATTTAAAGAATCTTTACTGGCCAGGAATGATGTATTTCCATCGAGTGAAGTCGCCTGACGCCGGATTCTTGTATGTGGGTAATGGACGTAAGAACTTGGATGTGCCTTTTCTTCTTTAGTTTTGTTGCTAATAGGTAACGGTGAATGTTACATTGATATATTTTCATTATGTTCAATAAATTGATTTGATTTATACATGTGTCTTATCCCGGGTTTAAAATTATCCTTATTCCATAGACTTAGTAATATCATAGATCTTTAGCGGGAAAGGGAAGATCTTCCGGCCAGTCGAGTGGTATGCCTGGCGGGGCGGCCGCTATGCCCCTGCGGTTATTGTCGAGATCTTGTATATATATTACGTTCTTCTAAAACTCTTATAGGCGCGATTCAGCATAGTATGGAGAATTCATCATTTATTCTGAATGACCGTCTGCAGCGCCATCTATGTATCTTGTGGCGAGATTGAAGAGTTCGCCACAGATCTATGCCTAAAGTTGATCTTTGGGATTTGAACGGTGACAACGAGCCAATTGACGTAGTGTAGGATTGCCCAGGACGGCCCCCCACAAGGTGAACTGATGATGTCTCATGCTCCACGGGAGTACGGTGCGTGACAGGGGTTCCGAGAAGTGTAACTGTTTTCACGGAGGCAAAGAATGGGCTAGAGTCTGATGGGCTTATTGCGTACTGCGGCCAAACCGCACGATATTTTTGTCTGCAAGGATGGGTAAAACTGCAAACATTTGCTTCTATACGATTTGTACTGTAGTCTGCGGTTGTTCTTACACTTTACTGCCATCGATTCGGCTGGACTAAGGAATACGTCACTCCAGTTGGATTTGTGGATTAGATTCGGAGACTGAGAATGTTGGGTTGTTAGATATTTTGGCCATTGAATTTTGGTGCCTATAAGTTATCAAAATGTACTAGCTATACTGAAGCCGACTTTCAGTAAGTCGGCTTGAGTATATTATAAAAATAAGATCTTACAATTTTTTCAATGCCAAGATACTGGCAAAATGAAATTACCAACGTTGAAGCACAAAGCTAAAAATAAAAAAAAAATATACTTCATTTATTCGTGATTCCTGATTCGCCCTCCACTTCGTTCGTATTTCGATTCGTTCGTAGTTCGTGCCTCGATTATTGGCACCGGCTTTTCACTGGATTTTCATATAAAACTTAAAATTAATTTAAAAAACCCTCATAATTCACTCAATTAAGGATTAATATGTCCACCAATGGCGATAATATCACCGAAGACGCAGAAATGGCGGAGTGTGACGGTGACAAAGTTGTTACCATGATGGATGTTTTGCAAGAGCAACAGGAGTTTGAAGAAGACGCGAATGCTGTGCTGGGAGCCTCTGACGACAAGAATTGCACTTATCCTAAGGTATGAGAGTTAATTCTTCGCAATTACACCTCGAATTCTTAATCAAACATGGCGATGTATGTCTGACGTCGTAACGGAATAATTTAAGGTATTTCACCATATAACAGCAAAGTTCACGTAAATTTGGGTACTCTTTGTTCATCACAGGGCTTCAGGTTTGAACTTAACACGTGTGCTAACTAGTCATAGGCTGAAATCAAGGATTTTCATAGTAGTGGCACAGGTGCTATAAGTAATAACATTCAAACGTACATAGATGGCTGGCGTCTTACAATTCTATGTATTTTATATTTAAATTTGATTGCTATACATGTCTACACTAAAGTTTATGTGATATATTGTACAAAACTGCCTACTACAACAACTGAGCATGTTGCTTTGTGCAGTGTGTAGCCAGCCATAGCCAAACCTTATACCAAGATGTACTGGATATTTTATTATATGTTTTATTGTGTGAAGATAAGGATTCAATCTATAAAATTAATGACCTAGGTTCAGTGACATTACTTTGGACTGCTTTGGAATGATCAGGGCAGGACAGCAAGTCTAATTTCACAATATTTTCTTATTACATAGTGAGGACCGTAATCGTTTTCTAATTAATTAGTGAATGTCTGGAATGAGGTTTTTTTCTCAACGTAAATTACCTATTTTTAAGCCTATCATGGTCCCAGAACAGGACATGCTTTCTAAGAATCAATAAAACATTCAAACAAATCTGATCTCTATTATCAATTGATTTGTACATCTTACAAAAACATTTTCTCTTCCAGGGCTACATCAAACGGCAAGCCCTCTATGCCTGCCTTACCTGCTGCAGTGTAGCCAAAGAGGACCCAACAAAACGTGCTGGAGTATGCCTCGCATGCAGCTTGTCTTGCCATGAAAACCATGAGCTAATTGAACTCTACACTAAAAGAAACTTCAGATGTGATTGTGGCAACCCTAAATTTACCTCCCACCTTTGCCAATTTACTCCCACCAAACCTGATGTTAATGAAGATAATATCTATAATCAAAACTTTAGTGGGCTCTACTGTGTCTGCCACAGGCCTTATCCTGATCCTGAAGCTACATTAGAAGATGACATGATCCAATGCATCATTTGTGAAGATTGGCTCCATGCATCACACCTGGAAGCCACTGTCCCATCAAATGATCACTATGCCGAAATGATTTGCAAAGGGTGTATGGAAAAGAATGAGTTCTTACATGACTATACCGAGTTAGCTGTTAATGTTGAAACTGTTGATGTTATTACTTTCAATGGTAACGATTCTATTTGTAATGGAGATCTGAAAAAATTGCCAGATTCTGAGGTAGCTGATGAAAAGACAATTAATACAGATGATGAAATGATTCACGATGAGATTGATAAAAGTGCAAAACTATTGGATAATGTGGAAACTGGATCCATTGAGATTTCATGTAAAGCAGCTAATGATAAATTAAATGGTATTGACATTGAGATGACTGAAAAGGTTGATAAAAATGAACAACAATCTAAGAAGAATGCAGAAGGTAATGAAACTGTTGATCATATTGATTCCACAATTGAGGAAAGGGAACACAAAGAATTTTTAAATACAGAGATAAGTATAAAACAGGCTGATGATGCAGCTAGCAAGATAGAACATGTGCATGACGATCAAAACATAAGTTTAGATAATGAAAACCAAAACACTGAGCAAAAACTTCAAGAAATTGCTACTGATGCCGAGGAATCTGATGAACAAAAGAAAGATAATTCATCAATTGATGACAAGACCCTAAAACCCAATGACAATATTGAAACTACTGATATGAATTCAACTAAACCAATACAGACAAATTGTGATCTTACTGAAGCCGAAAATGAACAAAGTAATAATAAACCAGAATGTAATAAGGAATTAGAAACTAATGATGAAATCAATACACAAAATGTTACACTGGAACAAGGTGAAGAACAGACTTTAGAAGAAACTACCACTAGGAATGAACAAGAAACATCTAAAGCAGAAAAGAGCACAGATAATTCAGAGTCTAGCAAGGAGGGGGCAAAAAAATCTGATGACCAACGACTTGATGATCTTAATCCAGCTGATAAATCAGAGCCAACGACAAATGAAGAAGAGACTGAAGATCAACAGCTTCTAGATGATCTCAATGAATTGACATCAGATGAACAAGATCCAAAAAAAGCAAATGCTCATGAAGACACTAAGGAAGAAGACAAAGGTGAACCAATAACTGCACAAACAACCGAAGAAACTAAACAAGATACTGAAGAGCGACGAGCGGCGAGTGAAGAAACTTCTAAAGATCAAACTATACCTGAAAATTCAGAGGAATCTGCAGTAAAAGAACCAAACGAAACTGATAGCAATAATATTGAAATTACTCAGAGCAAAAAAATAGCGGACACGTCACAAAATGTACCAACTGAAACCGAAAATAATGACAAAACTGACGCAGTAATGAATGCTATAGATGAGATTTTAAAAGAAAGTTCTGAGGCTAAAAGTGATACTGAAGATGGAACTATCAGCACTACTGAAGTATTAAAAGCGAAGGATGATAATGAAACAGTTGACAGTGTTGTTACAGATAAGCTTGATGATGAGGACATTAGTAAAGAAAACAATAAACCCAGTGATCTGACTGAGCAAACAGAATCTAAAGATATTGAAATGACAGTCCATAATGAAAACAATCAAAATAAAGTTGAAAAAGAAGTAGCCGAGTTCGAAAATAAAGAAATTGTTAAAACAAACAAATCAAATGAGACTGATATCGAGAACATGAAGACTTCTGTTGACGAAAGTAAACAATCTGAAGCTATAAGTGATAAAGAAATGAATGAATCTTTAGATGAAAATAGTACTAGAGAAACGACAATTTCAATTGAAGCAGAATATAAGTCAAATGAGAGTCAAAACATAGATGAATCTTCAGACAATGAAAACAAAGTTCCTATACTAACTGAAATTACTAATGAAAATAAACGAAAACTTGACCCTGAATCTGATGAAATATTGTCTAAAAAGGTCAAACTGGATGAAGAAAAATGCTGCAGTAGGCCTAAAAATATCAAAAGAATTCACAAGGGAGCTACATTCTGGCCTTCCAGCTTCAGGCAAAAGTTATGCACTTGTGGGGAATGTATCTCAATGTACAAGAACTTGAGTGTATTGTTTTTGACAGATAATGAAGATACTGTGACAGCGTATGAGAGCCTGGGCAAAGAAAACATAGGAATATCCCAATACGAGAAAGGTTTAGAAGCGCTGTCATCTTTGGGCAGGATACAACAAATTAATGCTCTAACCGAGTACAACAAAATGCGGGACAAACTATTAGATTTCTTGAAGAGCTTTAAAGATAGAAAAGAGATAGTAAAGGAGGAAGATATTAAGGCGTTTTTCGCAGGGATGAAGCCAAAGCGGGAGCCCGATGGCGTTTACTTCTGCAGATAAATTATTTATTTTAAGCCAGTAACTTTTATATGTTTTTAATAATTTGTGAAACCTGTATGACTGCATTCCGATTGATTTGTAAGCGTTAGCCGAGTATGGTTATATAAGACTCGATAATATACCGCATTTTTCCATATTTGCGTGTTTAATTTTAGCATCTTAATCATCCGACACCCTAAACAGTAGGTACTATTTATTTCTATCTGAATATACTAGACTGATGTATAAGTACTATTATTCTATTCTATTAAAACAATCTTATAAACCTACATCAATCTTATACACGCCTCCAGGATCAAGCTAGCTATCACCTTTCATCAAATGCACCTTTGTTAGTAATTCTATTTGAATGGGTCATGTTGTAGGATAGATTATATGATGGCAAATTAAACTTGATTTTACGTAAGATAATTAACTTTATTATCATAATGTAAGAGGTTAGTGTGCAATCACGCGTACAGAATGTCGTAGTGTCCAGGCCGGTACAACAGGTGCACCAGCGGCTTCGAACCCTCGGGGAAGTCGTGCGCTATCACCTGTATGGAAACAAATTAGATTAGTGGAGACAGGGCAAGGAGCAATCGTAATGGAACTTGAACAACTCATATGGAACATGTCAAGTCATAAACCCATCACAATAAATATTAAGTTCCTTTGGCATGGAGCTGTGACACTTAAATTTAGCACCACACATCCATAATAATATACAACTAGCTGTACCAGCTACAAAATTCGCAGAATTTCAACGTACAATACTTAGCTTAACGCGAGCTAAAAAATTGCGATTCGAAATCAACCAATCTAAGTTGACACTAACAAATACAAGTACACTTTGCAGCTTACAATTTGTAAAATTAACATTAAAATTTAACTTAGAATAGATTTCGCATTAAAATTTAGTTCTTTCAACAGATTTGTAGTTTGAGATGTGTCTGACCTGGTTGCAGTCCCCGCGGTCCATGTATTTAACTCTGACGCCCACATTGAGCGCATTACTCAGGGCTATTATGTGGATGTGGTCAGACTCCTTGTACATTGGTTCCACTTCCTGTGAAAAAAGAACTGTGGTAAAAAAAAATACTGACATACTTTTTAAAGCCCAAACACACGATTTTTTTTTTGTGTTCCATATTCCTAGTAATATATAGATTCATAACACCTAAAAAAACATCAGATGATCAGTATTCCATACATTTCAAAATAATGTGGTATAATGGGTAACATACAAAAAACACACTGGGCTAGCTATTAGGACTGTGGCCCAAAATCCACCTTCCTTTCAAGGGAAGTGGGCCCTGTATTATAGTAATAAGATCACCCTCTTCCACATTGGGACCATCAACATTGTTTGGATGCAGAACAGTGCACCACCCTATGCCGATCCTATCAGGGAATACAACAAATATTGAATGTCATTCTCATGCAGTCCATAGATGTGCTTTTAATTTCTGTATATTAAGTTTCCTTACAGCTTTCATTAATTCTCTTTCACATCACCTGTCTACAAAATTCGGTAACAGTGCGAGGGCCCTCAATGAAGTTTTGGTAGAAGTCCTGCTCAGTCTGCAGCTGGCCCGAGGTGACTAGACGCAGGTACACTACAATGTAGTCCGAGTAGCCCTGCTTGTTGAACTTGTCATGGAGCTCCGTGCGGACTGTTTCCAGTGAGTCAGGGGAGCCGCCCGCCTGTTCACCTACCCGCTGCACCACCTCCATAAACTTGAGGAAAAAGTATTTATTAAATTAGCAGAGGGACTCCCATGCAACAGGGCTTGAAAAATATTTTTACTCGCAATACTATTTCCAATAATGTGTTTAGAAATTTGCTCTTATTTAGTTATTGTTACAGTTTACAATAGCCCAGGAGACAAGCTATGCATTGCTCCCTAAGAATAGTAACAATAAATATAGTAGGTATTTGTATTCAGATCTTATTTGTTTGCTCAATAATGTTGTTTATATACTGATATGTATAAAAGTGAGCAACTAAATATGTACTTATTTCACACCATAATATTCAGTACTGATATTATTTACCTACCATACATTGTTGCAACAACAGAATCAATAAAGAACTTAACCTCCAATAAAAACTTACCGTCTCATAGAAATCCTCGACTGTGAACTGTGAGAACCCCAGGGCTACCAGTATCTCCTTCGAGTTTTTAGCTAGTTCGAAGAACTTATCGTACTCAACCTTATTCGTGAGAAGGTGCTCTAAATACGCATACGAGAACGCACGAAAGAAACAGTTTCCGTCAGGCCGGGTTCGCCTTATGTACTTGTATTTAGAGGACAGATCTTTCACTTTTAAAAGGTACACTGGATCCTCGTTATATTCCTTTTCTAATGATGAAAATGATTCTAAATCGCCGACGAGCGGTATTGTTTCCGAAATCTGCAAAACAAACACCACAATGTCAAACTCGCAAGACTGTTTTCTTGGTATTTAAAAGCAGCAATACGTAAAAACTGGTATTATACTCTCGGTTACCTCTTTCTCTATCTCCCGCTGTTGTTTCATGATCAACTCATCTTGATTTATTGAGTTATCTACTAGATTGCTAGTACAACCGCTACTGCTCGATGCATCGTCCGCCATTTTTACAGAACTATTTTTTATATATATTTTGGCATGATTTTGACAGGTAGATAACGACAAATGACAATCGGTTAAAAAACATAAAAATGCGTTCCGATATTCAAGGTGATGCGTTCACACAAAAACGCTGAATAAATTTTCATAGAGGAAAACTTGTGATGAAAACTTCAAAGGAATATAACCAATAATGTTGTATCTTTGACGAACCCGACGTACCGCAATTCAGAAAAATTATGTAAGTTATGTGTGCCCATTATGTGTGGCATGTTCTCTCGCTAAACAGACGTAGCCGATTTCAACGCAGTTTTTTGCATACTGCACTATTTGAGATATTTTATACTATTGCCAGTAGCCAGATGCATGCATCAGAGGTTATTAAACATCAGTATTTCAGTTGACAACATGAGGGTTGACAATCACAGACCGATAATTTAATCAGTGACAACAATAAATCTTGCCAAGCAACATTGTGATTAAAATCAAAGATCACACACATCATATATCTTATTATTTATTTATAAAAACTTATCAATAATTAATTTGGTCAATACTTATACAATAAACTAGTCGGCGAACATATCTTCAATCTTCTTCTGCACTTCTTTCTCTGTCTCTGAGTTAAGTTTGTCTGGTAGATTTTTGACTGCCTCCAAGTCAGCCGGTTCTCCATCATCAGCGGGCGCCTCGCCTCTAGCCTGGAAGGGAAAGAAAAGCGCTTTTTCTAAAATTTATTACCATTACAAAGGTTAAACTTTACCCTATATGGATGGAATTAAGCTTTTACAATTACAAATCTTCCACAACTATATCAATTTATATATGGCCATAGACTTGTAAACGATTATAGATGCAGGCTAGATACTAGTCTGCATCTGTACATGAGGATATACAAAATAGTGCAATAGCTATTTGGATATCTCATATCAATTGGGCATTTTTACAATTCTTGTATGTTTATTTGAACAGTAAAGAAATCACACTAGACCAATTTCAGAGGTGTTTAGTATTGGATATCCTATGAGAAGCCTCAATAAGTCTGGTATATGGAAATTGAAATAAAAAGTATACCTTCTGTAGTTGTATTTCCAGCTGCATAATCGCACGCTCCACCCGGTAGTTGTCAGAGACCAGCTGCGCCCAGCGCCGGCGCAGCGCCCGCAGCCGCGCGCCACTCGCCGTCTGCGACCGCTTGCGCTCCCAGTTCACTGAGGCTATTTGTTTCCTTCAATAACAGTTTTAAATAAACTTCCCACATTCATAAAAATACATTAGTCTATCATACACTGTTATTAACACTCTTAAACGATAACCTCATTGATAAAATTGTTTCCTAAAATCACTATTCCATCAACATAGCTGCTGACATAATGTCTAATCTAGCTGATATTAATAAATAAATCTTATTCTATTCAAGAGTTAACAATGCATGATCAACATGCTAGAGATAGGCCTTTTTTTACCTCAGTTGACTATGCATATTCTGGGACTTAGTCACTAATGCCTGCAATGTGTTCAGGTAAGATCTCCAAGCCTCTGAACCATACTGCAATTGAAGCTCTAGGTTGAGGACTCGGATGGCCTGGTGCGACAGCTGGGCGTGGGAGTTGTCCACCGACTCCGCCCAGGCTGTGGGCTCACCAAGACGTCCTGTTGGCGGTGGAGGTAACTCGTAACTGTAAAAAAAGTAAACTGTTATTCAATTATTAATCAGTTTCTTGAGGAGCGGTGGGTCAGCCTAGTGAGACGGACCGTGAGAGGCTAGGTTCTGAACTAAGCACTACAAAATAATACTCATCCTTAGGTATTGCCTGCCCACTATCAAGCTTAAATGTGAATTTATCCTCATTTTTTAATGAATGCATGAAACTGAAGAAGTTGTATCATAGGCGGGCTTACCGCTTCATAGATAGAGGCTCCATGGGCAGTCGTTGTTGGACTCGCTCCATTTCCCGCTGCAGCGCCGCAGTCTCAAACGCTGTACTGGGCTCCTGCCCAGCATTTTCTAGATAGTTTTTAGTAGGCCTGTACCGTCTACATTCTTCTTCCACCATAGCCAAAGCCTAAAATTTAAGATAACAGTATATATAACACTGCAAAAAATTGCTATATTCAATTATTGCATGAGGTTATACATTATCTTACCGCTTCCCTGACTCCTGGATCATCGTAGCCTTGGTCAATGTAAGGTAACGCGTCTACTACAACTTCTCCTGCCATTTAACTGTTTGCAGGTATCTACTAAATAAATAAACTATTTACTTTGATGAATGATTTTTTACGAAATACGAGAAAATTAGGTGACTGCATGTAAATAAAAATAACCACAGACGAACTAGACATTACTAAACCTGTCAAAATTACGCTTTGTTTTGCTTGTATATTATCTATGCTCCAGGCTCCTACCTATCTACACCGGTAAAGTAAGGCCCGCCCTTTCATGATCTTCCAAGAGTTTTTATTTTTAACAAGTAACAGCCGCCTAATACATCCCGGATTTATTAGGCCGCCGTTTATTATAATTTGATTTAATAATCTGATTTGATAATATTAAAATCGGACACTCGCCTTACAACACCGCTCTTCTTATGTATGTAGCATTCTGTCAGATTAGGGATATTCGATATGCATCGAAATCACTCGATGTTTACAATGCGATACATCGAATTGATCTGATGTTTTTAAAAGTTATTGATATATGTGATGAATCGATGTATTTTCATAAAATATAGAATCAACGTAACAGTTTGATCCCTAAATCATTACCAAAAAGCTTTTTCGGGTTATTTTTTTTTTCAGATCGACCTAACGAAATGACTCTGACGAGTGGAGGTGTGACCGCGTTTCTAAGATTATGAAATTCCGAATGTACATGACTGCCCTAAGTAGCCCTCGGCATATGTAATATGGAATTGACACTGGCAAAATACCTACGATGATGACGCCATATTAATAAACATATGTTTACCTATTTACTTTACTTATTTCTAAAAATATTAAAATGTTTATTATTTTCTAAAATTATTGCTTGTTTGTAATGTTTATGTAAAAAGTGCCACGTTGATAGGTTTATTTATTTATAGCATATAAATAAACCATGACATTACAGGAAAGTATGCTAAGTCAGGAGCTTACGAATGCTGATCTCTCAAAGGTAACATTTTATCTATTTCTATTATAATACTTACTATGGGATAGCTATTCTCAAATGTTTAGTAGGTACGATTTTCAAATTTTAATTTCCATTTCAGATAGCTGCCCTACAACAGAAACGAACGTTAGCGTTTGTGAATCACTTTGTGTTGACAAATGTACAGTTCTTGAATAATTTTATGCGACAATGTGAACAGAAATTGATGCATTTCGAAAGGAAATTGGAAAAAGTGAATGCTGCTATGATCTTATTGGAATCGAGAGTAAGTGTTGTTAAAGAAAATTAAGATTGTAGTCTCTCTTCACTTTCTTAAAGATACATGCAAAATTCCAAAAGTTCCTATAAACAACTAGATACCCTGTCAGACAATAATGTCATTATTTTTTGCTACCTGCATCATGATTTATCCATGCAAGTTTTGAAATCAGAGTAGTACATTATTGTCTATTCTAATATTTACACATTTATTACAGCTTTCATCAATACCAGAGCTAAATGCCCCAACAGAATCAAATACTCCAAAAATTCCAGAAGCACAACCTTCAGAAGAAAACAACAGCACTGCAATCCCCAGTCCAGAAGACTCAAAAAGCCCACCTCTAGAGTCAAAAGAGCCTGACAATAGTAATGAGACTGCAGTATCGAGGCCTCAAGTGAGGCCAGAATATGACAAATTTGTTAAGATGGTGCAGGTTGGAGTGCCCTTACAAGCTGTGAAGCTGAAGCTCTCATTAGAGGGATTAGATCCTGTTATATTAGATGAGATTTTAAATAAATAAGAGAACATCTGTTCAGTTCATGTCTCCTTATAAGTGTCCATGTATATGTGGTCCAATAACTTTATCCAACCAGTTCTGGTAACAAATTCACACTATATAATTTGAGTAAAAAGGCATGAGTGCAAATGCTGGAATATTCCTCTTATTTAAAACCAGCATGCTTGCTAGCAAAACACATGTGGTACTCTGGTCTTGCAAATTGCTCACATACCGTCTATTTGATAAGCTATTCTCTGACAAAATGAAATGCACATGTGCTGTTGTGTAAGTAATAAGTATTGAAGGTACATAAACTAGCATGCCTGTGTGTGTGCGCCTCGCATTATGGAATCTGATTTGATTGAGACTCATGATGTGGTGCACATTTTAAGACCTAAAGAACAGTGCTAAACATAATACTTTTGTAATGCCATAAGGTTACTTAAGTGTAGTAATTTATAATCAAAATGTCAGTGATATTAGTCTTTACACTTCTATTCCAATGGTAGCCTTACAGATTAAATATATATGAAAGTTTAAGAATTTATGTATCCCTCTATTTTAATAAAATATAATCAATTCATAAATATTGAATAATTGTTTTATTTTTGTAACAAAACAAGACATTACTTTAACCCCTATAATACATTTTTTTTTGTACATTTATACTGGTATAACAAAGCTTTTTTTTTTCTGGAAAAGGCTTTGTAGTAATATTATGAGGTAGTTTTATACTGGTATAACAAAGGTTTTTTTTTTCTGGAAAAGGCTTTGTAGTAATATTATGAGGTAGTTTTTCTAAATAAGGCAGTGTACAATGCATTAAAAATAAAAAAAAACACATGTTTTGTTATTACTTATTTATTATCCCGCCTAGAACTGGATCATCTGTCCCTTCCTTTTCTTGTCTCCGCCGAGCTCGAAGTGCTTGCAACGCTTGAGTGCCACCTGTGATCTCACTTTGCAGTCGGCGCACTCGAGACGGAGCACAATTTTCTTAGTGGTTTTCGCCTGTGGGCAACATTGAAATTAGTAATTGCACTTGAGCCTTAACTTGTCTACACAGGTAAGTTTCTGTTGATTCAATAAATGCTTGATAATGTTAATTAATGACACCTAAAAAATTGCAGTCTACATATTTATACATTTTACATGGTACAAAGCATTCACACTTTCAATCCAGCCCAGATCCCGTTTTAATGAGGTGACTGTATCACTAAAACATGGGCTTGAAGGTATCAATAATACAATGATATGTTAATAAAGGGATAAATTCAATCATTTGCATCACAATGCACACAGTGTATGAGATAGAATGTTGTATGATTGCCATGTACGTTATAGAATTAGCTTGCACCATTTATTCCGCCTAATTTCTGTAGTAAGTGGATACCTATTTTCAAAATGAAATTTATAAGCAAGTTTCTAGTAACGATGTTTACAGATTTGCGCTAATATTTTAGAAATAAAAAAATAGTTTACGATTTCTCATTTAAGCTTGGATATTTTCGGATATCGCAAAGTAATAACCATTCAAGCAAATTTTGAATCTAAGATAACAAACCGGTCATGAGAGGTTAGGGTATTACCTTCTTTTTGAAGATGGGTTTTGACTGTCCACCATAACCCTGCTGTTTACGGTCGTAACGCCTCCTGCCTTGCGCAGCATGCCTTTCCTTGGACTTCTTGTACTGAGACACCTTGTGTACCTTGTGTACTTTGCATTTTTTGCAGTACGTCCTGCGCTGTTTGGGTACGTTCACCTGAAATGAACATTGACATGAAATACACTTGCCATTTACACCACTCACACATCGCTGAATATCTCCGCGTTAGATTACGCTAATTGGTTTTACACAGTTTTAGATTTATAAGGATTTATTTTTATAAAACACAAACCATTTTGGCGTTCGTCTAGCACGATATCAACAAACGTCAAAGAAAGAAAGAGCCCGTCAAATTTTGACATTGACTTGCTGAATACAATATACAAAAATAGGTTTATTTCTATAATCTATGGTATAGGAAATAACGGTTTTCTGCAGTGGGGTTTCTGAAGTTTTATGTAAAAAAAACATGTTTATATTAAGATTGGTGTTATTACAGTGTTCTTTAATGTGCACGGGTGTGAGAATAAAATAGTGAACTTTTCTAGCTCTCCCGAAATGCCAAATATTTTTTAAATAATGTTTCCTCAATTTTTGGATAATAGGTTCATGTATTCAGGTATCCACCATGTTTCCGATAGGGAACGAGGGAGGGATTTTATTACAAATAACATATTCCCTATTCTGTATTCTATTCAAAAATCATTATCTTCATCAGTATTAATTAAAATACTGTAGATGTTTAACAAGATTTCTGTCATAAGATGTTTAACAAGACACTGACAAAGTGGCTTAATTTTGTAGCCAACAAAAAAGGTAATGAAAAGAAGACAGACTAGACATAAAATAAAAAGACTTTTTGGCGGGAAACGGAAAAGTCATGGTGTCAGTTGTGTTTTAATTTCTAAAACTAGTGTTCCTGCGAGTTATAGTGAGTGATATAAGTGGAATATTAACCATTATGGGTTCGGTAAAGTGCACAAGTGTAGGTAATTGAAACAGAGTGACGAAACATGGCTTTTCAGTTTCTCACAAAAAATCCATGAAAAATCTTTCGGTAAAGTATCCATCACTTTACTGATTGAGGGATGGGGGGTATTTAACTTGAGCCTAGCCTTTGGGCCTGTTCATATGCTCGAAAACAGAAAAAAATATATTACTTGACACTGGCAAAATACCTATGGTGATGCCAAATAAAAAAAATAAAAAAAAATAGACATAAAAACTTTACGCGCGAAACAATGTGACAGGACAGATTGCAACTAGCAAGATCGTAGTAAAGTAGTAGTATCTAATTGTATTGTAGCAAATAGATGCAAACGGCACTAACAAATTATAAGAAGAAGTGAAAAGCATTCTACGCCAAAAGTGAAGTGAATCAAATTAAAACAATGAAGTTCGCTATTCCTGAAATATCGTGGCACAACAGGGATCCTGTATTGAGTGTGGATTTTCAGCCAAAAGCCGACGCGGGTGAACCATTGCGACTTGCGAGTGGAGGCACGGATTCTCATGTATTGGTGAGTATTTTAATACCAACGAAAGCGGGGCATTTTATTAGCCTATTTATAGGAACACTTGCTGCTTATTTATAGCTTTACATGATCTGAAATTCAGTGTAAGTACGGAGGTTATGCTTAATAATCTTTATTTTGTTCTTTAGATCTGGTACATATCCACATCAGACTCTGGCGCAGTGAACCTGGAAGTGGCAGCTGACCTAACAAGACATCAGAAAGCTGTGAATGTTGTGCGATGGTCACCCAACGGCAAGTACTTAGCTTCAGGAGATGATGAAGCCATCATATTTGTGTGGAAACAGAAGACTGAGAAGGAACCAGCTCCTATTGGGGACCAGTTAGAAGAACAGTACAAAGAGACCTGGGTTATTTATAAGGTAATCTATGAAAATCATAATAGATTAGACTAATGGGGTATTATTTATTGATCCCCACATTCATAAAAGTTTTGTTCTACTCTCTTCTTCTTTATATAAAACACATTATATATTGTTGAAAGTTAATCAAATCTTCTATCAAAATGTAAATCAGAAAAGTTCTTAGGGTAATTATAAGTATTTTTATGAATAATATATTGTCATAATGCATTATTGCATAATATGCTGTACGCTTATAGTACAGGCTGGATGAGCGGCCATTTATAATTAAACCCTATTTAATAGAAAAAAGTAACAACAAAGCAGTTGTAAAAATAAATACGAAATAATACTATCATGCATGTAAACCCTGAAATGACAGCAGTTTTACACTATTCAAAACATCTTCGCCTTCCAGACACTTCGAGGCCACATGGAAGATGTCCTGGACATCTCCTGGAGTGCTGACTCCTTGCACTTGGCATCAGGGTCTGTGGACAATAAGTTGCTTGTGTGGGATCTATCCCGTGGCAAATACAGCGCCATACTCACCGACCACAAGGGCTTTGTTCAGGGCGTGTCTTGGGACCCTAAGGGCCAGTTGATAGCTACTGCTAGTACTGATAGGTGAGAATTATATTGTTTCCGATGATTTTTATCATATGATTGTGTATAAGTTTCAAAATAACTAAATTATTAAAGTTGGGAGACCAAGATGTCACCGCCAGTAGTCAGTACACATGCAATAGTGGAAGAACAAGTCCTGACTATGAATATTGGATTTTTTTTTTCCGCATCACAGAAAATACACTGAGCGATTTTTGAAAATACTAAGCTTTATCAATATATAGTACACATTTTATAGCCAAAAAACTGTACCTAAAATTCTACAAAGTGTATTAAAGCTAGTGAATTTTGTAATACAGAATTTTTGGTTATTGACCCATTTCACTTTCTACTTTGCAAGAATAAAAAACAATTCCATGTGCACAAACTCATCTCCCTATCATTGCTCTAGCTCGCATACTTGATAAACAATGTTATTACAGAACATTCCGTACATTCGACATCGCAACGAAGAAGGTGTGGTCCCGCAGCAGCAAGGCGGCGCTGCCGGTGCCGGCGTCGCACGCGCTGCACGGCGCGCGCGCGCGGCTGTACCACGACGACACGCTGCAGACGTACTACCGGCGCCTGCACTTCAGCCGCGCCGGGCTGCTGCTGGCCGTGCCCGCCGGCCGCGTCGAGCCCGAACACGCCGTGCCCGACTTCAAGCCGATCAACGCGGTCTATATTTATACCAGATACTCGTTGAAAGTGTAAGTCGGGGCTCCTTGATAACAACACTATATTGAGCAGTATTAACATTCGCAATATGCATCCTGGTTGAACGTGGAGGCTCAGATATTTGTTTCCTTGTATTCATTTTGGGGAGGATAAATAAATTAACTTTAATTAATAGTGAAACTGGGAAGACCAAAAAACGCAGTACAGAATTCTATTGGCGTATTTTGTGACCTCTCATAGGCTTTTTGACTGCATCAATTATGAAATCCTTTTACACAAATGACAGGGCTACAGTCTTAGAAATAGAGCAGTCAATCTTGTTAAATCTTACACAGACGGCAAAGTGTACTCATAAATGGTACTAATATGGTACTCTCTTGTTTTTATTATATGATCTGCCGTACCGTACAGTACGTATAGAGGTGTGCAAGTGATAGTGTTGCGTCCAGGCCGGCGTGCGTGTTGCCGTGCGGCGAGCCGGCGCTGGTGTGTCGCTGGGCGCCCCTGGCCTACCGGCGCCGGGCGCGCGGCCCGCCCGCCGCGCTGCCGCTGCCGGCGCCGGCCCCCGCCGCCGCCCCCGCCGCCGCGCCGCGCCTGCTGCTGGCCGTCGGCACGCGCCGCTCCGTGCTGGTGTACGACACGCAGCAGAAGACGCCCATCGCGCTCATATCCAACATACACTACACCAGGTCAGTGCACTGCTCCGACTACGCCGACGTCCTAGTTACCCGAACATATTTAGGCGACTCATTATGACCATAAATCAGGGACCCCCGACATAAATGTTGCTTGTATGAACTTATTTGTCCAGCCTCAGTAATCCTCCCACTGATGAGCTTAAAGAAACTCCGCCTAATCGACTGCCCACCTTGATATATATACCAACATTCATACTAATCTCATGTTAGTCTATTGAGAATGATACATTAATAATTAGGGTTATATAAAGTAATATTATGATTCTGAAAAGAGCAAACGACTTTGAAGCCAACAACTCCCATCTCCAGGTTGACAGACCTGACGTGGTCGCCGGACGGGCGCATCCTGGTGGCGTCCAGCACGGACGGCTACTGCTCCGTCATCAGCTTCGCGGCCGGCGAGCTGGGCGACCCGCTGCCGGATGACAGCGCCGACCCGCTGCCTAATGACGTCAGCGCCGACAAACCTGCCGCCCCAGGTACAACATCGACTGTAAACAGTGATCTGGCAATCTATACATAAGATAAGTATACTTATTTTAAGTCAACAATAAAATAAAAACTTGATGCAAACAATTTACTATGTCCGCAGTACCAATGGAAGTTGAAGAGCATCCAGCAGAAACAAAGGAAAAAACACAAGAACCGAAAGCGTCTAAACCAGTCGGCGCCATGGACTCCTTCATCAAATTCAAATCTCCTTCAGAGAGATCGCCCAAAAAGATTGCGCCAAAAAGTGAGCCCCAACAAAAAACACCCATCAAAATAGACGTTCTAAATGAAGTAGCCATGCCCTCGTGGTCAGATAACAGTAGTAACGAAATCATAAAACCCAGGGATACTGCCAAAGATGAAGTAATGGTCATTGAAGACAGTGAAGACATGAAATTGGTTTACGAAGAAACTCAAGGACCGAAATCGGCGAACCAATCACCGGAATCTCCTAAAAATATCGAAAGTAATAAATCTGCACAAACCGAGGGTACTCCGAAAACTAAAACGTTAAACACTACCCTCAGTTCTGTTAAAAAGAGTCCGAAACCTACAACTAGCGAGGCGAATGAGCATAATTTCTTCAGACAAGCTAAAGTGACTGATGTTAAAGAGCCGGTGGCTGTGAAGGCTGCGCCCAGTCCGAAGGCGCCTCGGAGAGTTAATTTCGTGACTTTGTCAAGCCCTAAGAATAGCAAGAAGAAGTGTTAAGGAATTGTTGTGTAAACAGGCTTATTTTGTGGCAATTTCTAGCGGCAATCAATGCTAAAAGGGTTGACGATAATATTACAGCAATAGAGTATCGCTGGCAATATTGCTGAGTTGATGGAGATGCAATTTTTATAGCCCTTTTAAAGACAGGAACGTCTGATATGAAATCTTCCATGAGTATTATGTGTATTGAAGTATTTGTGCGCTGTGAGAGTACACTACTAGTAGATCTAATACTTATATCTCATATTTTTATATAAAATGTTGTTGGAAAAACTTGTAAATAAAAGACGAATGTTAAAGTAAACATTTATAATAAATATTTACAATTCAATGCGTTGTGTTATCACATTTCAAATAAAAGGGAGTATATTTAACAAAATATATTTTCATCCATCGAAACTTCATACTTACCTACTGATCGGGGACACATCGAACTTCAAATAAAATTATATCGAAATCGACATAGCAATGATCTGTAATAATCCCCGCTCGACTTAACTTCACACAATAAACCTAACAATAGAAAATATGGCTCGTACATACCATCTAATCTGCCAGACAGAGATGAACAAAACTGTAAACTATCAGGGCCCCAAGCCTGCTAACACAATCGAACATCAACCGCATAGTAACTGTCACTTTTGACAGATATTGTATGGGATATGTCAAAAGTGACAGTTACTATGCGGTTGATGTTCGATTACGAATGGATTGTATTAGCAGACTTGGGGCTCTGTATTTTGTATAGCACTGCACTACTCTGCCGGGCGTAAGACCCTAAGTCCGATATTTAAATATATTTAATAGATTTGCCAGCCATTTAATATTTGGGCCTAAAATTAAATTTTAATTAGCAGCAAAATTTCGCTTAACAATCCGATACACTCAAACTAAATTCTTGATTAATTAAGGTTCTATTACAGACCATGCTCGGTATTAAGTCAATATAGGTAAATGATATCTACGTATAAATCAGCACGTATTTGGCTACAGTGATAGCATAGTGGTTCTCACATCGGGGCAACTGCTATCAGCAAACACTACTTACTACACAGCTGGCAATGCCATGTCCCCTCTTTACTACGTTGTACCATTATGGTACCGTACCGTTTTTACACGACAGAATTGTTTAAATTGTAAATCGGGATATAGGTTTTAATAAGTAAAAAAAACATTTATTACTAAGGATCACTCAAAATATTCGACATATTAGAGCCCAGGGGATTTCTATGAAACTATTAGAACTACGGGGCAAGTTGCTACACTTAAGTTATGATTGACTCGTTACATAACGTTGCCGCGTGTAGCTTTCCCGAATAGCAAAGAAACCCTTCTAACGCATCGAGTTCGCAGTGGAAGACCAGAGGTCTGCTCGCGCTCAGCCTTTACATTCTACAATTCTATCAAAGGAATAACGTGTTTTGGGCGAAAATCATTATTTATTTTGCAGATAGATTTATGGTGATGTCATAGTGAGTGTTCTATCGGTACAGCCGCGCGAAGTTGCGCAGTAACAGGGTCATTTCCTTGCATTTCTCGGCTCTGAAACAATGCGAAAAGGAGTAATGTCAGTTTTGAAATCAAATTAGGGAGTGTTTTCGCCCCAGATTTACGGCTGGATAACGTGATAGCGTATTGTCATAGTCGTGTCAGGGCAGTCGCTGACAGCCCGTACAGATCACCTGCTGCCGGTGCCTTCCACGTACTACTGCCTGCTGCCAGTACGTGCAGGACTCACCTGATGGCGTACTGATGGAACTGCCAGCACTGCTTCTCGGTGGCGTGCGCGGGCCGGTCCCTGGGCAAGCGTTGCAGCGCCGGCTGCAGCCAGTCCACGCCGGCCGCCTTCTGCCACTCCATCAGCTCCATCATCACCTCGGCCACTTCAGCGAGCATGTAGGAGTGGAGGTCCAGCACGCTCGCTGAGATGATCGCGTACGTGAGGTCCGAGCCGTACGTGGAGAGCGCGGCGTCGGCGAGGGCTGGGAGAAAGATTGGATTATATTCAATATGTACCTTTACAGCACAGGAAAAAAAAAATACGCGAAAGAGCAACAGTCACTCGCTTGGTGTATTTAGTAGACTCATAACCGAATAACAACCAAATGTATCAACACTTGGTGGTCGCTGTCATACTAAACAACGAAGTAGTTGCGTGACAAAGTGTCGCTTTACGCTATTATGAGTACCTAATTTATCATTGCATAATCATTGTCTTATGATTACTAACAAAGAAACCATATTTGGACTAACTCCATTACAAAAATACAGACTCTTGATGAAAAAGTCGAAAGGATATAATACCGTTTGTAGTGTCACCACCGCTACGAGTGGTGCAAGTACAAGCTTTTCCCACAAATGGAATGGTGGTCACCTTTGATCTGTGGTTTGTCCGGGCGCGTCTTGTTGGCGAGCTTGGCGAGGTCGTACAGGAACTTCATGACGGAGGAGTTGGCCTCGCGGTGGTCGAGGCTGCAGGCCAGCGCCGCGCACTGCACCACGCCGCCCAGCGCGCCCGACGACATGAACTCCAGCGGGATGCGCTGCAGGAACCTGCACCACACAACACATCTCACATTCACCTGACCGCTTTTATTGAGGGAATTGATGGAGCGAATCTAATATATTTGAGGAGCTCCGTTGTTAGATTATAAAGATCACATTCGTAAAGCAATGATAATATCTCATGTACAATCACGCTACTGGCTTCCATTCTATTAAAAAAAATACCATTCAAGTATGTTTTTTTTATACATATACACATGATTATTATGGCTTAATAAAATCATTATATATTGTTATACCTTATTCGTGTATAGGAGTTATATGTAAATAAAATGTATTAAGGAAGCAGTTTCATTCAAAATAATTTTATAATAATAATAATAATTTCAGCCCTTTTTAATGTCGATTAGGGGGGATTAGGCCATGGTCGACCACGTTGGCCCAATGCGGGATGGCGGACTTCACACATCTTTCGAAGGGTTCTCTCAGACATGCAGGTTTCCTCACTATGTTTTCCTTCACCGTTTAGTAATTGATAATCATGGTTGAAAATGAGATTCGCGATTCAAAATAATTTATTCCCAGCAAATACTTACATAAAAAAAAACATAATTGGTATTTCAACTAATATTGTTAATTTATAAAAATATTCAACAATCGATTTGTTAGTTGAATGGATCGGGTGTGAAAAACAATCGTTTACACAGAATTGTGAGTTCAAGGTTTTCCTTGGAGCGCAAATTTTGGCTGAAATTATTCTATTCGAAAGATGGCAGATACAGACCTGATGCATAGCCGGAAGAGATCGTCGACGGTGTCGGGGTTGTCGCGCAGGCCGGCGGGGCGCTGCAGCAGCGCGAAGGCTTGCGGCATGAGGTCCTGCAGCAGCGCCACCAGGTGCGGCACGGCGGGCGGCGCGGCGGCCAGCTCGTCCAGCAGCACGCTGGCCAGGTACAGCACGCACGAGTGCGCGCGCGCCGCGTACACGCGCCGCAGCCGCTCCGCCAGCGCCGGCGCCAGCGCCGCGCAGCCGCGCCCGCCGCAGCGCAGCGCGAACCGCAGCGCGCGGCACACGCGCTCCATCACGCGCCCGTCCTGCACGTACCTGCAGCGCAAACACCATTTTTTTTATTTTTTTTATTACGTTGTAGGCAAGTATTTGATCTCGATCTCACCTGATGGTAAGTGACGATGAGATCTGCGATGGAGCATACTCGCCTAGGTAGGAAGGCGGCAGTAGATAGAGACGCTACATTCACTGGGCGCATGCAGCGCAGCTGATCTCAATCACCGCCATCCATGAATGGCAACACCGAACATCATGCCGGAACACGGCTAGGCCGCTTGGCGACATGGCTTTGTTCAGTGGGTGGTGAAGAGCCACGACCCAAGCCTACCACCAGTAGAGTTGTCACCTGGTTGGCACCACCCGGGGTCACGTGTAGGGTATCTCGAGGGTACTTAATTCTCCTACGGACGAAGGTGACTCGACCCCAAAACAATACTTTCTGTTCACGTACACCATTATTGCACGTGTCATGGATAGCGGGTCGGATCGGTTGCGCTGCATGTGCCTAGTGAATGTATCGTCTCGATCTACTGCCGCCTTCCTACCTAGGCAAGTATGCTCCATCGTAGATCTCATCGTCACTTACCATCAGGTGAGATCGAGATCAAATACTTGCCTATAATGTAATAAACGTCAAGTTCAGACCCCGTTCGGAATGCCGTTCCTATGGAGAAGAATGGGCGAGAAACTCCATGGTTGCTCTTTTTTTAAAATAGATCTTTTACATTTTTGAGCAATACATTGTTATAAGTATATGAGAACCATGTAGGAACGGCTGCCCACACACACCGACACACCGCTCGCATATATCAACTAGCAGACACTCCAGCCGTTCCCAAAGTGGGCGATAACGCCCCCTTGTGGGCGCTGCAGGACTAAAGGGGGGCAGTAAGAGACCCAGAAAAATATGGGTGCGTTGTGGCTTACTATAATTATTAATTTAATTTAAAGTTATAGTGATTTTTAAGTGGGTGAAAAAGGGGGCGCTAAAAAATAGGCAGTAGACAAAATAACTTTAGGAACCCCTGCTTCACTCGGACCGCAGTCAATCACAATCAGAATATTATTTATTCATGTAAATCTTTACGGATGCTACTATGACCACCTGATCAGCGCAGTAAGTAGTGACCCTGCTCTCTGGGCCGAGCGTCCCGGGATCAGAATCCTCAAGCCATGGATGTATAAGCATTATATTCTGAGTTCACCCTAGTCCGTTGTACAGTACCCATAATACAAGCATAGCTTAGTATGCCATCGTATAGTTGGTGCATTCATCTGGCAGGTTAGTTCTGAGACTGTCCAGCAAGAAACTAAGTGAGCTTGTTCTTTTTTTACAAAATGTGTGTGTGCGTGAGAGTGTTAGTGTGTGTACGTACTTGTCCATGGCGTCCCTGAGCACGGGCCAGGCGTCCCCGAGCGCGGGCACGCAGGGGTGGTGCGCGGCGGCGGCCAGCGCGGAGGCCGGCACCTCCACGCCGCGGAACAGCGCCGCCAGCCGGTCCAGCCACGGCACCGGGTCCGAGCCGGTGCCCTTGCGCGGCTCCGCGTCGCTCTTCAGCAGCGCCGCCAGCCCCGCCGTCTGCACCGCCACCGCCTCGCGCATCGCCACCGACAGCTGGACCACACGCTCGCGTTCAAACCCCCGTCCGACCGGCCACCTACCCTCGCCGGCCGTCTGTCACTGCAGCGCGCGGCGACGCGGCAGTTGTCGCCGCAACGCGTTTGCAAGAGATAGAGTTACGCAATAAAAAGAGACGCGCATAGGGTACGTAATAATAACTATTAAACGGCGGCGATGATCGATCTGAAGTGCACTTTATAGAGTTGTAGCAAGAGTGCCTATTTATTGAAATGTTTTTGGGGAGTGAAATTTCTGTTCGTCCAAACTATTAGTTAATGTGGTCCCCCACACACACGTAGTGCTGTTTCACACACCCTTTCTCCCATGTTGCGGCGCATCAGTAATCGCACTAAGCAGCGCGCTGTCTTCATGATATTTGATTACTTGACATGACGCAAGAAAAACGATCGGTTCACAGTTTGTATAAACACAAATGGCGGAGGCGAGCGCGCGCATGAGTGCGGCGGTGTGTGTCGCGGGGTACCTGGTCGGGCGGCAGCGAGCCGATGGCGGAGGCGAGCGCGCGCATGAGTGCGGCGGTGTGTGTCGCGGGGTACCTGGTCGGGCGGCAGCGAGCCGATGGCGGAGGCGAGCGCGCGCATGAGTGCGGCGGTGTGTGTCGCGGGGTACCTGGTCGGGCGGCAGCGAGCCGATGGCGGAGGCGAGCGCGCGCATGAGTGCGGCGGTGTGTCGCGGGGTACCTGGTCGGGCGGCAGCGAGCCGATGGCGGAGGCGAGCGCGCGCATGAGTGCGGCGGTGTGTGTCGCGGGGTACCTGGTCGGGCGGCAGCGAGCCGATGGCGGAGGCGAGCGCGCGCATGAGTGCGGGGGTGTGTGTCGCGGGGTACCTGGTCGGGCGGCAGCGAGCCGATGGCGGAGGCGAGCGCGCGCATGAGTGCGGCGGTGTGTGTCGCGGGGTACCTGGTCGGGCGGCAGCGAGCCGATGGCGGAGGCGAGCGCGCGCATGAGTGCGGCGGTGTGTGTCGCGGGGTACCTGGTCGGGCGGCAGCGAGCCGATGGCGGAGGCGAGCGCGCGCATGAGTGCGGCGGTGTGTGTCGCGGGGTACCTGGTCGGGCGGCAGCGAGCCGATGGCGGAGGCGAGCGCGCGCATGAGTGCGGCGGTGTGTGTCGCGGGGTACCTGGTCGGGCGGCAGCGAGCCGATGGCGGAGGCGAGCGCGCGCATGAGTGCGGCGGTGTGTGTCGCGGGGTACCTGGTCGGGCGGCAGCGAGCCGATGGCGGAGGCGAGCGCGCGCATGAGTGCGGCGGTGTGTGTCGCGGGGTACCTGGTCGGGCGGCAGCGAGCCGATGGCGGAGGCGAGCGCGCGCATGAGTGCGGCGGTGTGTGTCGCGGGGTACCTGGTCGGGCGGCAGCGAGCCGATGGCGGAGGCGAGCGCGCGCATGAGTGCGGCGGTGTGTGTCGCGGGGTACCTGGTCGGGCGGCAGCGAGCCGATGGCGGAGGCGAGCGCGCGCATGAGTGCGGCGGTGTGTGTCGCGGGGTACCTGGTCGGGCGGCAGCGAGCCGATGGCGGAGGCGAGCGCGCGCATGAGTGCGGCGGCGGCGTGCGGCGCCAGCCCCGGCTCGTCGGCCGCGCGCGCCGCCACCAGCAGCGCCGCCGCGTGCTGCGACGCCTGCTGCCGGCACGCGCGGCAGATGTTCTGCGCGGGGGGGGGGGAACATGTCACCACATCAGAGATCGCGAATCACAACCTTATAAATCCCTAACTACATGAAATTGCATATTCCTCGCCAAGTCTGGCTACAATTTTGGAGCGCAACCAACAACTTGTGGCGTACTGCAGGAAATATCCCGGCAACTGTATCGCGGAGCAACTGAGTCCATATACGTGAAGCAATTAATTGCAGCAATAAATTGAATAACGAATTTACGGGCCCATTCACACCGACCAGATTGGTCATATTGCAACTTGCATCATGAAATGTGCTCTCTAAGTATTGGTATATATGGAGACTACTTTAGACTAACAGCTAAGTAAGACTTGTGTCTATAGTTTAGTACACCAGGTCTCCACCCTTGGGCTGGTCGGAATTGGTGATGGTTAGAAGTGGGTAATATGGTTTGTGAGTATGGCAGTGACCTGCAGCGCAGTGGCGGCGGCGGCGGCCAGCTGCTTGTCGTGCAGCGCGCGGATGAGGAACTGCAGGCTGGGCTCCAGGCACTCGGGGTGGCGCTCCACCCACTCGCACAGCTCGCCCAGCAGCACGATGCACGTCTTGCGGACGGCCGCGTGCGCGTTCTCCGGCATCGACAGTATCGCCTCCACCACTTTGGGCACGTATTCATATTCTTCACTGCACGGAGACACAGAAAAATGTCAGAGGCGATTTAAACTCACATTTTTTTTTGTACGGTTCAGATTGTTGACTCTACTGAAAAGAGCTGGCAGTCGTTTTAACCAAATTCAGAAATAGAGGAAGCTATCAATTTGATGACTTATTTTTTTATGTTTAGTAACATAATATATCCAGGATTTTTCCGAACATATTTTGATTTATTTTTTTAGTTTGATAGCGGGCAACTCGAGTGGGTAGCACAAAAAAAGTTCTTTTGAAAAGCAACTACCAAGGAGGTTGTCAAAGGTGTTACATTTTTTTTATTATACATTTACAAAAACATATTTTATTATTTGGGTTAATTAACTTGAAACATGGTGTAATTTCTGAACAAAACATCTTGGGCATGGTTGAACCTCCGGGCTGTAGAAAAAATATGTCGAAACAACCTGTTCTCAATAATTCATACCTGGAATGAGTGGAATACTCACGGTAATATATTCTTAGCGACCGCTTGCATTACAAATAGGGCGGCCTCGCTCTGCTCCCACGAGATGTCGGCGTGGAGCGTCGCGAACATCTGGCGGAACACCGAGCTGGAGCCGACGATGAACACGACATCCTTGATCAGGCCCGTCACCTTGCCGCGGAACTCCTGGTGGAACGAGGGTGGTTGAAGTGACGCGAGTGGGGAAACGAGTGACCGCTGAACTTCTCCAGTGTCGGTTAAATGTTATAGTCTAAAAGGGAATAGAAAATACTTTGAGTTGTGTTCGGTGGAAGGCGGTGATTTTTTTTTGTCTACATATTAATACTGATGGGAAAAATTCACTTAATAATCCCTTTAGCACCTCGAGATAAGATTATATGCTTCTGCTAGCAGCGTGCGGGCTCAACTGTGTGACGTCGGTAAACGAAGTTGTCTGTAGGATCGAGATTGATGAGTTTGAAGTTTAATGAAGAAAGTTGTATTTTCAAGATGCGGGCTCAAGACTGCAAACACAGATACTTGATATGATAGTTGCAACAGTTCTATAGTCTTTTGCTCAGCAAGGCCAAAAAGGACAAAGGAATAAAACAAATTGTCAACAACATAGGAACATAATGTCAAAGGGTCATTCATTGTATTTACTGCAGTAAATTATGTTTTATAAAACCTATATGAGTTTAAAAATATATTCGCTCAAAAAAATATATCTTTCAAGGTGTGAACGTACACTGAACTCGTCATCTTCATCTGGCAGCTGCGTATGGTCTGGCTCGCACTGGCAGTGTCTGGCCAGAGCCTCAATGAGCCGTTCTATGTGCGGCTTGAAAGAATCTGTTAGCGGCTGGTAGTCTCTGCGGTATACTTCCTCGGAGAGACGGTACCAGAGGTTGAAGGTTATTTCTGCTACCTAATAAATAATGAAATAACATGTATCACCCAGGTCTCCACCAGGCCTTAATCTGTAGGAGGTTTCAGATTATATTCCATTAACACGTTGACTGCGTTAAGAGGTCTAAAAGATCTCTAACGTGACTTCTGGCTGAGTCCTCTGAAAATGGCACCGCACTCAACATGTTAATATGATGTAGTGGAATTCTCAAATTGAAAATTGCTTCAGCAAAGGTAAGTGAGTTTTTTATAAATGGGGATGTAAATTCAAATTCATAACATTTATATTTAATGGATAATAATATATTTCTCTTGCAGTTGTCTTCTGATAGCCAAATCTGTGAATATTTTCAAAATTGATGAGTCAACTGCCTATAATAAAGGAAGAACAAATTTAAGTTACAGTATTAGATTTCTCTTCGAGGGGTAAAATCTAACTAATCTTGAATGTTGAATACCATGTACACATACTGTGACAAAATCAAAATATATTCAGCAAAGTGAAATTTCCAAACCTTTGTATGAAACAAAATATAAATGATTCTTTACATTTCATTAATTTAGTATTGTTTTGTACTTTTTAATAAGCTTGCAAGTGTTGAAAACCTACTTACCTCATAATCATGATGTCCAACACACACCAGCGCTAGCTCCAAGGACCTTATAGCAAAGTGTGTGTTCCCGCTGGCCGCACTTGCTATTATCTTATTCAAAAATGTCTCAGCAAGTTCGGTAAACACTCTTGCATAATTTGTGGCCTTCTCATCCTCCTCATGGGCCACAGCCATGTGGTAGTTTTCCTCCAGCGAAGATACACTATCAAATAACAGTCTCTCAACATCTTCATTATCACTTTTTTCCAAACAGTGGAGTAATGCACAAATGCAGTCTGATGCAGCATCGTGTAATGTATTTATGGTATTATGATCCCTTAAAACCTGTAAGCTGGACCCAATCACTGCATTCTGTGGCACTTCTTGTATATTAATAGCCTTAACTTGTATCCACGCTGTCATACATTTGATTACTTTCAATGCCACATCTGTGCTCTGAGAATTACTTATATGCTCTTTGAGAAAGAGAGTCACAATATGAGCACTAGATCGCAACTCGGATTTGATATCTTCCCTCCTGTTCTCACCCAGCATCAAGCTTGATGAGTCCACTTCCTGTGGTAAGACTGTCAATATTTCCAGCAATGCGTAACTGCTTTTGTTTGATAACAATTTTATTAAGTCATCAATACAGTTCTGCCATGATGGCATTTGAAGAGCCAGAGCTGCTAATGCTAGGCACAGTTGTGTGAGAATAGAGTGGCTTGTATCTGAAGTGGTGCGTTCCAAGTGGGCTATGAGAGAGTCCCGGAGAGAAACCAATGCTTCCGGTGGCAGCTCAGACAGGTTGTGTTGCACCTTTGTTCTCATGGTTTGAGCAGCAAAATAGCAAGAGTTTAGATCTTTTTTTTGCTGTAGAAGTTCGTCGGCTATCTTCCATGAATGTATCTGAAATGCAAACGCCACCATAACAGCATGGTAATATTCGATGTACGACACGAGCTAATTGTAAATATTTATGATTGTACTTACAGATTTCTGAATATCGCCTAGCCATAGTGACGCCTTTTCTTTTTCACTCGCATTAGGGTTATCGTATAAGGCGCTGATGGCCTGATAAATATTGTCCATTGTGGGCGCATCCATGATGACAAAACGTTAATACACTGTATTTATTAGCGGCACACTATCGTAACACTTTTTAAAACATACAATGTCATTTCTAAAAACGTGGAAAACGACCTATAAATGAAATAATTCGCAAACATGCAAGCAAAAGTCGAATGAATGAATACTTGACCACAGAGAAAATAAAAATCACTACGTGCTAGGCTAAGGCACAGACTAATAAAAGAACAAGCTAGGCTAGCGGGTGATGTCTGTGGTGATGAGCTGCTACTAGTACTAACCATAAGCAATGAATTTATTTAGTAGTAGCGTAGTAGCAGTTGTGAAAGTATAACTAATTTCAATTTTACGTGTTATTTACAAATTACTGGTATTTCAAATCAAAAACTTTTCAAATCAAAGCAATTAAAATGATGGATATTGAATATTTATGGCCAGGAAACAGGTAAGACTATGCACAGGTTTTGATTGAGCTTTTGAACGACTTAACTGCTGTCAGATTTAACTTATGATTACCCCTGTAGGCTACCCATTCCCGTTGCTTACCTTTGTATTCAGCTAGGATAAACGCAAAACCCGATAAAATCCATTCGAAAAGGATCCCCACGTAACAGGGTATCTATATTTTAAATCAACGCTGAAAATATTTTACACGACACTGGTAAAAATGGGACTATTATGTGGCCGATTGCCAACCTACAAAAACAAGAAGAAGGTAATGTTACGTTTTTAAACCTATCATTCGATGGATATGTAAAATTTAAAGGAATCTCGACCCCTTGAACGACTGCAGCTCCTTGAATAATTTGTCGAGGCCCAGCGTAATGTTAAAGTTATGGCAACATTTGGATAAGCTGTTATCGAAGACAACAAGAATGCGTTAGAAACTGTGGTTCAAAAATTAAATAGCCTCTCGAAGCTATTACCTATTGAATAATATTTGCAAAATAAAGTGACAAATGAACCCTTCAAAGGCTAAAAAATCATTTCTATATTATAATCAACCTGAAAAAAACTGCATAAATATCTGATTTTTATGGACAATTGTCAGATAACATTATCGATCGTTTCAATGTCAGTGTCATGCACACTTGAAAGTTGAAACTTCCCTCGCAAGCGCATGGAATTTATCATCTGTTGACCGCCGAAGGATCGATAAAACAAAGATAATAAATACAATATCCTCTACAAATGTTTTTCACAGGGCCGTCTATTATTCGTGGTATAACTGCACTGACTAGACAGACGTCTGTTCGATCGCTACACAACACGCACATAACCATGGCACCAATAAAGGTAAATAATTTAGTCGGTAAGATTTTAAATTACATAATAGCCGGTTTATTTACCGAGTGTTGCTTGCAGGTCGGTGATAACTTGCCGAAGGCGGATTTGTTCGAGGATTCACCGGCTAACAAAGTGTGTATTTGTGAGCTGACGGCTGGTAAGAAGGTTATTTTGTTCGCGGTGCCGGGCGCATTTACGCCGGGCTGCTCGAAGACCCACCTGCCTGGATACGTGCAAAATGCGGACAAGATGAAATCTGAGGGCATCTCGGAGATCGTGTGCGTGTCAGTCAATGACCCGTATGTGATGGCGGCTTGGGGGAACCAGCACAATACTAAGGGAAAGGTGGGTGAACTATAGCTATATGTTCATTATAACTCTTAATTGGGAAAGGTTACCTCCAAAATTATAGAAAAGTAAAAAGCTTTTGTCAAATTGGAGGAAAACTTTCCATCAGATGCAAGCAGGCTTATCTACTGAAATATGCTTTTGTAATTTGATTAATATGCAGGTAAATAATATTGAGTCATCTTTTTTTTTTGCAAACTACTAAATAAAGTTACTGTCATGATACAAACACTTGGACACTAATGAGAACCAATGTAACTGTAGTTGTGTGGGAAACATGGCTAGTGAACACGGTTCAAACTGGTTAGTGAACCACTGCATATTTTAAATATTTTTTCTATACATTAACGGAGAAACCTCATTCATGGTACCAATTTTTCTTATGTATCAATATCAAAATGTTGCATTCTATTACATCAATGTCACAGATAAAGCAAAAATAAACTCGAGTCCATGACCTAGTATGTCAGCCAAGCAATTATTTTTTATCTCTCATAGTTTTACTTTGTTTGCTTGACTATAGAGTTTAACTTTATTTTGTTTATACTTTGAAATTGTAAATCACATTGTGTGATAATACATACAAGTATTTAAATACTTTTTTAATGTTACCCAGAGACCTTTCAAAATTCATGAAGATAGAAAATAATGGATTAGGACCTGTTATTAATCCCTTAACACCCTTCATGGTCTGGATATCTCAATGATACATGAAATCTTTAGTGCTTGCTTTGATTGCTCTACCTAAAATACTCTGTGTCATCCTGTATTCAGGGAAAGGGTTATATTCCTCTGGAACGGCATTGTGGTACAGCGTTTGTCACTTTACGTCCATACTAAAATTTTACAGTAACAGTATCATTGTCATACTATTGCAATACAATTGTGTTAGTTGATTTGAAACTGATAATATACAGGGGTTGTTATCTGTTTTTTTATTACCTTTCCAGAATATATTTGTTCTATAGAAACTATTTAGTCTAATGAATCCTTCTTGTTTTTTTACCTTTCACCAATGAGTTTTGTCCAAAGTGTGGTTAACACTTCGAACAAAACTTGTTATTGAAACAATATGCCGCGTGACCTCCGGCCTTTCATTGTTCAATTATTCCGAGCGAGTCGCGCGCGACTACTTGCCGCTTGTTAGCTACCTACTGTCTTTCGATACTTGCGATTCGATTATCGCTCGCAATTTACAAGATGACTGTTAAATATTATTCTGTGGCATTATTCAATCATTTTAATGTCAGAATCGTTCGAAAAATTTATACCTACAGCGAACCCTTGCACGACGGTAATATATTATTTATTCGTCGAGCGAACCATAGTAATAGTACCCACCATGTAGGTAGGTAACCACTTCTGGCTGTCTATAATAAATAGTTTCGTTCGTGACAAATCGCTTTGCGTCCTTATTATGTTTTCGTTTTAAGTAGTAGGTAGTTTTATACAGGCAGCAGACGGAAATTACGAAAATAGATTTCCCTTTATACAATATTCATGACAAATACACAATCGTCGCGTCTGCAAACCTTAAGCCTGTAGGTAACAAATGAATCGATTTCCCTACACCAGGGATTCCCAAATTGGTCGATATCAGTTTCCCAGGAGTCGACATAAATGAAAACTGACTTTGGGGTCGACGAGGTCTAAAAATAGACCCCTATTAATTAACACAAGTTCTTATTTCAAACTTTCAAGAAACTGTATAAGTTGTGTTACGTGTACCGACTTTTTATAACAATGACTAATATTTTAGTAGGAAGTATCATTGTTATACCTTTAAAAAACTCAACAAGTTGATCGTCGTTGAAGTTCGTAAAAGCTGAAATTATTATTTTGTATCAATAGAACAAAAACTAGAGATAGGATTTTAAAGTAATTTGGCTATGGAGGTCTGAGGTATCAGTTCATTTTGGAAAAGGGGTCTCTTGGCCAAAATAGTTCGGGAATCACTGCTCTACACTATAGCCCATAAGTATAAGAATAAGAATCGTTTATTGGGACAATTATGGGACACCAGCTTAAAAAATATACACAGTTCGTAGTTTATAGCATATTATCTACAATTATTGTTGGTCAAATCAAAGTCAAAGTCAAATCATTTATTTCGTATAGGCCTACGGGGGCACTTACAAATTGTCATTACATTTTTTTTCCTTAACTCTACGACCGGATCGGAACGCAACCTCAACTGAGAAGATCCGGAAAGAATCTCAACCCTCATAAAAGTAAACAATGTATGTCTGCCTCAATCATTTGAACGTCCAACTTCGCCCATTTATCATCGACAACAATCAGAAGCAGATCAATCAATAACACTATCGGTGATTTTGTTGTGATCGTTGTTATAAGAAACTTCTTAGTATGTTTTTGGACGTATACGGACAAAGTTTACTTACATTTACCAATAAAGCTGCGTTTCCGCTGGCGTTGCTGTGGATATGGAGAGTTTCCATCAATCGACGTTATTTAACGCTGTCAAAACTCGTACTAAGCCCTCAGGGTGGTAACGATTGGATCTAGGCAGGTGGATGCACGCAACATTATTCTAGTATGGATTTGCCAACCTCGTTACAAAGTAATTCTACAATTAAGATTTCATTGTTATTTCAATGCAAGTTAATTGTGTTAGCAGAACAGCCGTTACGGCCGTAGGTAAGGTCAGGGTCTCACTTGTATTAGGGAGGATGTCGTGTTCCAAAGTTGAGTGTTAAATACCGATTTCCTCCATTCCCTTAACAATATGATAGTATAATAATACACCTCTGTAACCCCTTCATGGATTACCAGGCGTGTAGTATTTACGGGGCAGTATTGTCGTCACCATGTCGGACCGTTTTAGGCCAAATAGTAGAAATTGCAATAAAATTGAGAATGTCAATACGAATTACGTACTGTATTTTTGAGCCTATACAAATTTCAATGCCGTTCAATTAAAAATCCATTATGTGCCATACGAGGTGTATGGAAAGGCGGAACGGTTTACTCAGTCACGTAGTTAATTAAGTATTTTGTTAAAACGCGTTGTAACAGTTTATAGTTACGTGACGCATGCCCCTACCATTTAATAACGATTTTGTTAGTAGGTGTTGTAACTGCGTGTTATTTTAAGGAGTTCGATTGTTTTTAAGGTTCCGTGAACGATTTATAAAGTCATTCTAGTAGTTTAATGCCTCAAACACATGAAAGGCGCTTTGCCGTCGACAAAGGCAACTGCAGCGGCTGACACTGGTCTGCTGCTACTGACTAGTGCCGGCGGCGAAGGTGGTGTGTTTGAGGCTTAAGACTAACTTGATCGTGTGTTCTTGGTATATTAAAAAAAAACGCATCGATATTTTTTTTCAACACAGGTTCTTATATAGTTGTACCGCATGTATGTCTGTTCGCGCATCATCGCGAGAAATACACCAGATTTTAATGAAATTTGTAATGATGTAGTGGCGTTGTTATCTTTATCAAATACATACGTTTGTTATTGTATCATTACAAAGCTATAAGTATATTGGGAAGGAGTAACGATTCATATTTATTTCATATTATGAGTTTGTAATAGAATTCTTGTAATGGGTTTTGTACAAGAAAATAAATAATCCTGCTACATGGAACATTCTAACTCGGTACCGCATTTTCGGGCCCATGCGTACTGTATACAAACGGCCGGCCCGCCCACTATAACCATGCGGACTTTTCTCCTACATTTACTTTTTTATACCAGATATATATTTTTTTATATTGTTTCTTTTTTCATCAACAGCTCCGCATGCTCGCGGACCCCAGCGGCAACTTCATTAAGGCCCTCGACCTCGGCATCAATCTGCCCCCTCTCGGCGGGTTCCGCGCCAAACGCTTCTCTATGGTCATCAACGACAGCAAAGTAGAGGAACTGAACGTCGAACCCGACGGCACAGGCCTGTCCTGCTCGCTCGCAGACAAAATTAAAGTTAAAAAGTAAATAATTATTAAGCTTTGATATTGTGATCTAACGCACCTAGCTTTACACGGCTCATCGACGGTCGAGCACCTTGTGATATCAACAAATCAATTTATAAATAGAATTTTATGTTTCAATTGTTTTTTTCATTTTCCTGCCAAATTCTGCTCCAGCTGTAACCAGAAAGCCTAAGAACCGTAGATAGAATGGCTGTGAACGAATTTTGATTGGGTATTTCGACTATCAGTCATTCGATAGGTGTGTAAAAATGTAGGAAATCGCGATGAAGTGGAATCCCACTGAACGACTTCAGCTCATTGAACATGTCCGAGCCATGCTAATATCACACTGTTAGTCCTTAACGTGCTATGGAACGTTTCACTCATTGTAGTCGAAAAATCACAATTGTTGTGAATTTAGCTTGCAGGTAGCAAAATCACAGTTACGTTATAGCGTAGTTCGAGATCATGTCGATAAAATTATTGTCTTTAATATTATTTCGAATTGCAAAACTGTTGCCCAACAAAACATTTGAGGGTATTAAATCCTCGTATTAAGCAAAAAACAGAATTATGTAAACGTGGTTCAGGTATAGTAAATAAATTAACGCTAATTACACCGTTATGAGTAGAGAGATAATAAATAACTTGAAAATACTTTTGGCATAATACCTGTGGTGACTATCGACCGTGATGCCAAATGCTAAAATATGATAATTTGACAGAGGCTGTCAATGTCAAAATTTGCCAAAACAAATTGTCCGTGGGGTCGTCCTCTTTTCGATGTTTATTTTTATAATTAATTAACTGAACATGCCATTATGACCGAGAATTGTTAACATGTATAAACGGGTACATTACTATAGTACAATTCTATTTATGTGTTCGCTTATTTTTTTAGTGCGAGTAGTATTTACCGAGATATTTGAAGATGAAAGTGCTTTGGTCGACGAATGGCTCGACCAAAACGATCTTGGAGAATATAAGAAGCTTTTTAGAGAGTATGGTAAGTGTTTGCTAATGTGATTGTATTAAAATCGGCATACAAAGTATGTAAACAGTTGTAAATATATTTATCGATGGCGCTGTTCACGTGCGTTCCATGTATGTAGTGCCTATGTTTTTTAGCGTATTTCTTCTCAGTATCTACGGTTGTAACGTGTAAAGAGAGGCTAAAAAGCCTTTTTAGCAACAGGCTCCTAACAGTTTTATGGTAATCATCATAGATAAAAAAAGTAAACATAAAAAATCAATAAATCCAACTATGCAAGAAATTAACTGAAAAGAAAAAAACGAAACAAAAAAAAGTCCAGCAGTCTGAACCCATTATTAAGAAGATTTCAGCTGATCTATATTTTTAATGAGTCCCTTCTGTTAAAGTCCGTACCTACTGGACTTGTTTTTTCTTTTCAGTTCATTTCTTATGCAGTTGGATGTTTTGATTTTTTAATTAACTTTTTTATTTTACATTTTTTATTGACAATTTCTCATGTTAATACACATTGTGTGATTATATAAGAACTATATCACAGCTTTATTATAAGTATTATTAACTTTAAATAACAATACACACGAAAAATTGTTTTATGTATTGAATATAAAATAATAATATCGCCGGAAAGACACCACCATTAAGTGTTTCATCCCTTTTTTCTGATTTCCCTACCTACATGGTTCAATGGTTAGTACGTCAGGCCACCAATAATTAACCTTTTGTGAATATGAATGTAGCCAGCGGCAAATTTTAGATCCATACTTTTTGTTGTAATTGTGCTTAGCTTTTTCCAATTTTCTTGAAGAAGCCACCCTCTACGAGAATCATTCAATGTTTTGTAAAACATAACTGGTTGGCACTAATCACATTTAGTATATCAGGTAGTACATCCAATACAATAAAGAAAGGAACATCATTTCCAATATATAATGCAAACTTTCTAATATAACAGTATCTTCAACATTTGTCCTAAATTAATATTATAATCCCGAATTTCCAATCAATTTTAAGCCAGAATCGCATAATACGAGTTAAACAAAAAATTGCCTAAAATCTATAGAAGTTTAAATCAATTTATAATAGCCTCATTTTAAATGGTAGTAAACATTCTAAGTATTCGGGGGTTAATGTTTATCTTGACTTGGCTTGGAGGTTTTAATCATAATCCAATTAACATGATAAAAGGGAATATAACATTACATAATAATAATATCAGCGCCTATAGACATCCCACGGGTCCTAGCGTCGGTATGGGGAGCCCGTGACGTAGCCACCCGCCACCCCATTGGCCAAACTCCCTCCCCACCCACAAACAAATACAAAGACTGCCGTGCGGTTCAGTCAGTCAGCTCAGTAGCGTCGCACCCATCGCGCTGTGCGGACGTCGCTCTACTCATGCATATCAGTACACATCATTATGATCGTTATAATAAAAGTCTTGCATAAATATATTGTCAAAATTAACAATAAATACGTATTTTCAACAAAATCTGGTCGATATTAGTTAATTTTTGATTCAAAGAGCGGTCGCTTTTTCGTTGTCGGTTCGTCTGGTGACGGCGGCATATTCGCTTAAGATAGTTAATGTCCGTTGGATTTTTAAAGTTAGCACGATGTGGCAGTTCGAGGACTCGGAGATTTACTCCATAGGGATGATCCATCCCAGTCACAGTCGGCACTCTGGCCTCTCAATGCTGTCTGGGATATCGCAGTTCTCAGGTAGGTTCAATGCTAATTTCTTTTGCCGGAGGATTGCGTCTGCATGCGTTTTATAAGAATAAATGTTTAAATCACTGTTAATATTAGAATATCGCTTCGATAAGTGATTTAAAAACTATTTACAAAGGGTTGGTCTTATTCAAGAGTGCATTGAAACTGCAGTAATTATTTTACTGCCAAGATTAAAACATGGGATATCTCGAAATAAATAGATTGACATAACACAACAATGGACCACGAAATAAAATATCAATATGTAACAATTACAAAAATGTATGATGTATCCCATATTCCTGTCAATGTTTAGACCCCAGTCCCTCGGCAATGTTGTTAACTTCAACGAGAAAAGCATTCGGCGGCATTACATTAATAGTCGGTTCCAAACAGTCGTTAAACAATCTGAAGTTGGACCGTATCCAGAGGGACCAGGGTCGGGAATCAGTTGCAGGGTGCTGTAACGAGCTTTCAGCTGAAACTCATTGTCTTGTTAATCCGTCGGTACGTTTAATTGTACAACGTAATGCGTTATCCTTTGTGTACTTATTTAGATTTCTGTAATCGTAATATCTAACATTGGTAACGGGTTTAACATAGAATAGTAAACTCTGAAAGTAAGCAGTTAATTGTCTAGCGGCGGAACATTAAAACTCTAGATTAGACGCAATTATTGGTATTCATAAAACTGTTTAACGATCGAATAACACAGAGCTAACACACTGTTAGAAGACATACTCCTCAAATTGCGATTCAGATTCCCACCTACCCTGTCCGTTAGACCATTGCTCTCAATGGAGGATTAATCTTTTGGGTTGCACTTTATGTCCAAATAAGTAGATAACTCATGTACTGTCAGCTCCACTATAGTCATGGCTAAGCTGAGCAAGGATTCTTGGCAAGAGTTCTGACATCGGCCTCTCTCATAGAAAGTCGAAGAGCAATGGAGCGAGTCCTCATTCGGGTTTTCAGTTTTGGTTGTAGATTACAAATTCTCCCCAATAAGGTATATTATTATCACAAGGGACAAATTGTCTATACATTTAGGTTATCTGAGCCAACAGCAAACCTTCTCGCAATAAGGGCACGCTGTGTTAGATATTTATAGCCTTATTTGTCAGAGACGCTCGCTCAAAAAATAAAACACAACACTAAAATTATTTCCCTTTGAGTACATTTTCAGAAAATATATTTTCGTCTCATAAAGGATGCCTTTGTTTTAAGACTGGTGTTAAATATTTTGAAGCTTAAAAACAGCTTCCGGAGCAATTATTAAGATTATTAAGGTAACCTCTCTTGTGTTGTTTAGCTTCCTACATCGGTCCCAACTTTCATTATACGTACTATTAACTAAGTCTGGTGTTTATATTTCTACACTGGAGGCGCTTCTGATGTGATTTTCCACTAAGAATACCTTGCGGAGTGCACTTCAAGCTCGCTTTCGGTCTCAGGGCACAGATTGATTTATTAATATCGACCTTATAAATTGAACTTCCTCAATTAAACATAAGTTGTAAAATAAATAACACATTACTGCTATAATAAAACTCAAAATAAAAATTAATTGCCTATTTTTATTAGTTTGCACGTATTTTCCGGATAAATAAAAAAAAGTCATGGTAAGTACCACTGCATGCAGTAAATTTCCAACTGCAATTTGTAAATACCTACCTGCAAATAAGGAGAGGCGTAAAATAAGGGCGAGAGTGGATGTGAAAGACACTGGAGAGGAGAGGAGAGGAGAAAAGTTTACGTTGCTAATTAATGTTAACGCCAAGGAACATGAAATCGTAGGTCAATTATATCGAAGGCACCACTAATCACTCGAAACATTCTTCTAACTTATAATGTTGTTCGTTGTTATGATGATATAATCATTTAAAAAGTCGTTATAGCTGCTACAAATATTGAAAAACATCCTACGTTAGACTATTAATATGATGCAACACAAATCGAGTGTAATAGGTGATCTAACATATTTCCAGAACAAGCAGATAATCTTCAGTGATCAATAATTGAAGAAACATGAAAAGGAAGTTCGGAGCCGCATGTTAGAGTCCATTGTCTAGGTGTAGCAAAGGTTTCTACAAGCCTTGCGTCCGTCTCTGTAATCCTGGTCGACCATCGCCTAAATGCGGCTCTCAATGCTAGCACCACTTGGAAATAAATCATAATTCCAACGCATACTGGAGCAAGTTCGGATTGCGACCGAAGCCTGCAATTTAACATTGCCTGATTACTTTGCCGTGCGCTAACTTTACCTTACTCTAGAACAGCTATGAATGAGAACTATGTAACTATTGGTATAGGCAGAATCCAGACTTAAAACGGAGTATTTCGTCTCAAATTCGAAGCTGATACTGATCGTACAATTTGTGGATTTTTATGGAGTATCAAAACTGTAGTATGTAACTGACGGTATTTATGCAATATGATTCCGTCTAAATGAAGCATATTTTCGTCGGCAAAAAAGTTAATGATGGAAATATTTGAGGAATACACATTTTTGTCTCATAAATATGGCGCTTAATCTCGACGGTTGTAATGTTTGCTGCAGATTACAGATAAAATGTTTGCAGGTGGTTGGCCGACATTCGTAATTATGTGTATGTATTGTACGAATGCGACAAAATGCAGTACTTTCGTACGTAAAGATAAAATTTTTGGGTAATTTAAATTTTCGTTCTTGATATTCTTGATATTGGTAAAATTCATTGCTCTTTTGTTGGGTTTTCGAAAATTGGTCCTTACCAATCTTACCCTTTTATAACCATCAGTATGCGACATAAAAAAACGCCAGACATAATGATGGAACGTAGTATAACAGTATTAATTACATTATTAAACATAGTGTGTGCTGTGTCCTTCAATCATATCACAATAGCTTTCAAAATGGTACGCCCACCTGTCCAACTTGAAGCACATGCTATTAAACAACTTTAATTAAGAATATAATAAGGTGTACATTTTAAAATTGCACTATCCTCATAACTCTTTTTACCAGTGAAAAATTTTATACATCAATTTTATTACGCAATTCAGTCTTGTTTTATCGTAATACTTTGATATCATCCCATCACGAACTTTGTTACGTATCTGACTAGCATTAGCTCGGTAAGCAAATTAATTCATGACAGTATCAACATTACGATCTCATTATTCGTCGACAGACCCTCAGAGGATCTAATTATTACCAAAACGGAGCCCGGTGGTGCACGTCCATCTGCAATAGCGCGTTGGATGTGTGCCAAGCCATGCTCGCTCCCCGTAACATGTTGTGAAATATTCGCACCACGATAAAATATTGAACAACTCCCCTCGTAATATTTGGTTATGTTCACGTATTGACAGGTACCTTTGAAAAGGGAATTCTATAAACTGACGTTTATCAAGAAGAACCTGAGTTTGTTCGAGCATTCTTGGCAACTAATCAATAATAGTATTCGGTCTTTGTCTGGCGAATGTTTTATTTACAGATATATATATATTATGCTGGTACATTGCAAGGGTAAACTGAGAAAGTCTTTTGTTACACATAACGATTTTGGTAAGCTAAGTTTTATGCTCTTTGTTATTAGTAATTTAGTAAGTATAAATTAAACTGATTTTTATTTTAGCCTTTTCTTTTACTTGGTCCTTGTCTAACAAAATTTGGGTATTATTTATGAATGGGCTTGAGCTCGAAAACGGCCTAAATAATAGACGTCGATTATCCCGATCTGAAGCAGCTCTTATCGTGATCTTGCACATCTACATTTAACAGCCTGTGATGTTCGGGTGCATTGGCATACCAGAGTCCACCTGTAGCCCCGGGGTGGCCCAGTCGCGGGTCACCGGCCTGGTTCCCGCGCCCTACTTCCCACCCAGGCAGCAACAAGTGACGTATGATTATGTAATATAGTGCGTCGATGAGTTTTTGGTGACAATATCCATAGAAGTATACAATAATTGCATATATTCAGTCATAAGAGTACGCGAGTCATGGGGATGCATATCGACATTTTCACCCCCCTTTGATATAGGTATGTTGTTTTAATTTTTGACCTGGAGCTAGTAAGTTATAACGTTTAATAGTCATAACTATAGTTATTTTTTCACTGTTAGGAATGTAGGGTTACAAATATTGAACGGGAATGATCTTTTCAACACCACTAATGTTAGCGTAATTTTGCAGCGTAGAATTTTTGGATTACATGTTATTTTTAGTAATTATACGGAAGGTTTAATTACTTTTTTTTTACAAACGTGTGACATGGGTCAGTTTACGCGGCGGTTTTTTAAAGTCATTAAGATAAAGAATTTTGTGTGCTTGGAGTTTTTTACTTGATCTTGGATTTACGAGGGAATTTTTAAAAAGCTCCATTTCTTGCTCAGCGCACTGATATTGTCCTCCCATGCGCTTGTACCATCCACTTCAAAATTAGGTAAATATTGCATTGCTGAAAAATAATATGTAAAACCTCTGAACGGACACGTTAAATAAACATAAAAAGTCAATTCCATTCCATATGTAAGCATTAACTAAGGTGTACTAAGTCCAAGGTCAGTTCACAACAACGGTAGGTACAAAACCCAACTTAAACTGATTCGAGAGAATGGAATTGAAACAGAAGTCGAATGCTATAACAATTTAAGGAGGCGACGAACGGAAAACAATATTTGTTCAACACGATTGAAGGGACCCGAGTAAATTTTATTTGGACGGACAGAATTGAGTTCGGATCGTATTTTTACGACGATTGATATTAGAGGGGCATTCGGTACATCATTACCATGTACTCTTTTTAAGTATTCTGTGAGGACTTTTTCAAAAGCTTGTCTCACCTGTATTTTCTTTTGCTTTGACAATACGTCGGTGTTCCAGGCTCTGTAGCTTGGCACTGTAAAAAGGGCACAGGCTATAATGTTATCGCCTTCGTCTTTCTGTGGCGTTATAGTTTTAATAGATGATCTTGGTATTTCTGCTGTTTTTGAGATGCATGGTTCAGTTTTTAGTCTGGTTCCAGGTTATTAGCCATCACATTTGCATTATGTTACTATTACAAAACAACATTAATTGTTGTTCTGTTGTGATTCTTAAAGCAATTCTTCCGGCCTCGGCCCCGGAAGTTCAGAAAGTACCAATAAAATTATGGGGTACACGGAAAATAACTTTGTTATCGCGCATTGAAAGGCTTCGGTTTTATTGTGACCAAAGTCTAGCAGTTTATGTGCCCTTGAATAAGATACGGTGATTGCTTGAATTTGTACTACAACAATAACGATTCTTTCAGTTAATTGTATAATCTATAGATATAAATAAAACAAAGTCAGTTACACCATATTGATTTATTATATTTACGCGAATACTACACATTGAAATAAAACTATTTTTAAGGATTCTAAATTGATTCTAAAATCCAAAACCAAGCGTACCATTGCAAGACCTCAAGACACAGTGAGCTCTTTCTGCGTAGAACCGGACCGCAAGTAACAACTAAATATGAGGGTACCCCCGTCAAACTATGACACTAGGACGTCAACCACCTCAGTCCTCCCGTGACCATGGTTGCTGTAAAGCAGCCGAAACGTCGGGAACGTAAAAATAAAAAATAAACGCGATAGAATCCTTAAAAATAGTTTGGTTTCAATCAGTTACACCATTTATAACTCATGAACGGGTGGGGCGAGTTCTGTAATCTTTGATTTTTTGAATCTGTCTCCACCGCAATTAGCAGAATAACTATTAAAAAAATATAATTAATATAAATAATTTTCTCATACATTTGATTCTGAGGCGGTACGTATTTTGCCGCGACAGCAGCTAGTGTTAGTTCTTTGACGAAAATAATTCAGTTACTCAACAGCAATATTCAAACTTGGTAACAGTGAATTTTGATTCGAATTTGGAAAGTTTCCGCACGTGCAGCCGTATACGAGAGGTGTTCAGATTTAATTTACAAAAGGTATGAATTCCGTACCAATCACAGCGACTGTTCCAATTAAAAACGGAAAGCAGTTCGGAAATAAGTCGAGTGTGGGGCGCGTGAAATATCAAATTACCAAATTGCGAACAAACTTCATCGCGGTAGCCGAGGACTTACTTTGTCTTGGATTGTAAAACATTTTAGAAATCATTTGAATGGTTGCTGTTCCGAGTATTTCTCGGCCATTTTCAAGTTTTAAAATAACTCCCTTTACGTCTGCGATTTTTAAGGTATCGCATTTTCATTGAGATCGGCCAAAGATATTTCGTGAGGAGTGTGGAGGTGTGTATTAGTTTAATACCAAAACAAATAATAATTGTATTTTATGATTTTAGAGAAAATAATTTATATTTTTGCAGATAAATGAAGACTAATAGTTATAAAAAGCTATAATCTTTTAGGATGGCAACAATTTAAAGATTAATTTTCATATAGTCAAACACCCTCTTGTTATTTGGTGTAACAGTAACATGCATACGTGCACTGTTTACCCTTAACGATAACGCAATTAACCCTATTTTTGGGCAATGTACACTACCCCTAGTTTGCGTATTTATCGTTGTTATTGTTTGTGAACCTTATGAATAAATGAAAATAAAAACCGCTCAAGAACTGCTTAGATAGTCTAACATAGGAATAAACTAGTTTTGAATCTTATTTGACTTCGAGAATTGTGTGGCGTGCTAGCTGGTTTCGTGTTCAACCGTCCGATACTATCTACATGGTCTCTCTCTATTTTTCCAGACTATACGAGTATCCCAACATCGCGTGAGACATGTAATTTTAAATATTCTGTATACTGAACTTTTTAATATGATGGTCTCAAAATATTGTTTTTTTTAAAGGATTTTCAACTTGCAGATAATTACTGACGCTTGTGATGATGCAGATGCATTTGCTCCTGTAAATGGCTTTTTACTAGCTCTTCGAGCCAAAATATAAAATTTAGTATAATTTTACGACAAAACCTTGCATTGTCTATTCGCTATAAAATTATATTGGTAGATGATGTAAGTAATTAATAATGTTTTTTCATAAATCGTTACAGTTACCTCTACAACGTTTGTACTAGCAATGCTAAATTATATATGACAACACTAACATGTAAGAAATATGATTTAAACAATACCGTGGTGGATATTAATAGTACCCCCTCCCCGATGGGTGAAAGTTTCGCCACGGCTTTGAGGCAAAGCAGTATTGCAGAGGACCTGCGCCATTAGACTTTCTAAGACTTCTTATAAACTTACTCCCCTTATACATTAACTCGCTTAGAGTTGTAGCGACCTCTTCAATCTCGCGATAAGCTACACAGATGGCGTTGTAGACACAATTCTCCATATAACCCTGAAACGCGCTATGAGAGTTGTCGGAGCACTTAATATATATACAAAACCCAGAAAGAAGCGTCGAGGCATACCACCGGCCTGGCGGGAAGATCTTTCCTTTTCCGCTAAAGAGTCATGGAGACCATTATTACAAACAATCAGTTGGCAACACTGGTGGTGATTATAACCGTCTGATATGATATTTATTCATTCATGATAGCGTGTAAAATGCCGTGTGGTTGGGCACGGTGGAATGCATGTCGTGTGTCACGCAGCTTGGGTCACGGTCATTTACTTATAAGGATTGTCTAACTTTGCCCAAAATTATCCACCATTTACATCAGCTGACTGCGGTATTGAATTATCTATGAACGTTATTTCCATGAAAACGATGAAGTATGTCCTATATTATAAATGGTGATGAGGAGATTAGCGGCTGCCTTAAAGAAACAATAAGATTTTCTTAGATGTTTTTATTACGTAGATGAAAGACGGTTGCCAAGGCCATCGTAATTTTCTCTTTATACATCTTCTCGCTCGAACTCATTTTTGTGCCATTATGGTAATACGTGTTTAGCTGTTATACATCCAATCATAGATAATAGAGCATCATTATAATATGAATAATGTTGCTGTACGAGCGACTAGTTTCTATCCTTTACACACACCACTATTAGTAACGAGGTCAAAGTCCAATCGTCTCCAAGCAACAAATCGACAACAAAGCTTTTCTCACAGTAATTTTATATTATTAATGGTTTTTGCAGTAACATGTCATCGTTGTATATAAATATTATAAAGTGGGTGTTGTTGAAAGTATTACAGTGGGTGCCATTAATACTCACGTTGATTTATTTAAGCTATTTTTAAATCATATTGTCTTATGTTTAACATGTGTTAAACGGTTGTGTAATTGATAAACAGATTTGTGTAAAAGATTAAATATTAATGGCAACCAACGTGGGACCACCAACAGTATTGACTTATTTCAATTTAAATATAAATTTAACACGGCAATGGGCCAGTAAGTATATCGATTAGTCGTGTAATGTACAAAAACTATTGAGTGGAAATAGAAAAGTTAAAAGTCACAGGATGGGCGCCAATTAAATCAAATCACAATGGCATAGTTGGCAGCCAGCGATTATTAAGAATTTCCTTTTAGAACAGGTTTTAATAATGTTTTATATCATTTGGCAGGAATCTCAACACTATCCGGCTGCGCTTCCCCGGACCAGCTGGACCGCTTGCCCGAGCTCCCCGCCGCCGAGGAGAAGAGGCTGCGACGCGCCGCGCAGGTCTTGCAGCAACGGCTTGTATTACGACAGTGGCTGGCAACGCATAAGCTGCAACACACATACACTAAGTACGTTTATTTAAAGTCTATTTCGAATAAATCACTAAGCCTTCAATTCAAAATACTTTATTAATTGATTTAGTTTTAACTACTATACGACTTAATATTATTTAAAATGGCAATACGACTACAGAGCGTTTAATATAAATTTGCTAAGTTTGTCTTTCCGAGAATCGAGATTCCGGAGAATCTAGATTGACTGGTTCAATTACTTACACTAACTTGAAGTTCTTGGCTAGATAACCAGGAGTTACGTTTACAATGTTACTATAATGTATACTATAAATGGGTTAAATACTAATAGCTTTGTATTTGAAAGAGCACTTAAAAGTTCAGCGCTTATGGGATGGTTATAAGGATTATTAACGTAACATTACTATGAATATTATGAATCATCATTAACTTGCGACTGATAACCCACCCAGATATAAAAGCAACCAGTGCGGACTGCAAAAATCGTCACTGTTTTTTTGAATTAGCATTTTTATATTTGGCCACGATATTAAAAAGCGAATGCATGGATCCAGCACTCACTATAGATCCATTCACACCTGAGGTGTTCCAGCCTTTGTTGAAAGTATGTCAATTTTGATACAAACGATGCTTTGTTCGCTTTCATTGTGGCGGTGGAAACGTCGCCCTTCGATATATTCAGGCTAGCATAGTGATGCCACGTATCTTATCTAGAAAGGTATCTCTTACAAAATTATTTGTCTGTATTTTCGATTTAACTTTGTAGTAGAATCGTGCGACGTGAATGTATATATGTTTTGTTTTAAAGAACTTATTATTGATGAAGAATCAAATGAGACTTAGACAAATGGTACTTAATCGTGCAAGAGAAATTCAAGTAATACTCAGCGCAAGTTTCCAACTCAAAAAATGTGGGACCCGCAGTAGCAGCATGAATATGATAATGGCTGACAATTTCGCATAATCCGTGCGAAATGTTAGCTCACTAAGCCAATGTTCGCAGCCAAATTTATATTTCCACAGATAGTGCAGAAGGAATATTTGAGCAAAAATTTGAATATATCCCCGTATTCTGTTATCGCCTGCGGCAAATCCGATCTGCGTTGCGCTTACAATATGTATATATATTGCTCGAATCTTATGGAGAATTTTACTAAAATTTCTCACTCCTAAATAAATCCAAGAAATAAGTATGTATAAAAATTTGATGTAGATTTTTTGTTAAAAGCAGTTGTCTATGAACTTGGCTTCTTTTTGGGTTGGAATCTCGTGCCAATGTCATTTTTTATACTATTATACCATGACCTAGATAGAAGTTTGTCCTTTTTTTTTATATTTTTTTATATGTATAAATATTTTTTTTTTTAAATTTTACGCCAAAACACAATCATCCGATGTTTTAACGTTCCGACGCGTTTTCATATTCATTGTTTGGGTACATCCCACGCTCAGCGAAGAATATTGAAAATGTTATCTTCGGGATCCCGTCACTTAATATTAGAGCGAAATTCTCGAAGGTTCGTTGTATCTCCAGCAAATTGCTCCAAGGTGGTAGTCGTTTTATTTTTCGCGCTCCCAATATGAGGTCGTGCGGACGTAGATTGTACACGATAGCAACTATCAATAAATATCCACCTGCCTGCCGCAGTCGGACCATCGTCCGCGGCAAGTAGGTCAACAGCTACCTCTGTAGGACCACTTACTTACAGCGTCGAATAATCTAACAACCGCCTTTATGGATGTGTTTGAGGAATCTCTTAGTTAATCTGAAGCTATGAATGGGCCTCGTTTGCATTGCCAAGTGATGAAGCCGGCTCGTTACTTTCATAGTCCTTGCTGGGATAGTTGCGGGTCGTTATAAAAATGTCTTTCTCAAAGTAATGATATGCTTGAAGTCGTGTAATGGTGTCTGATTATGGAGTAACATCAGTGTGCCTCAGACTAGAAATATACATTCCCATGCATTAAAAGTTAACGCATGTAAATTAGGCAAATACCTTACTTTTTTTTTTGTAAGCTAGTCCTACATTTACTCCGTAATGTTTCTAAATATTTTGAAAAGACTTTGAAATATCACAAAAGAGTTGTAATATTTATTTGGGTTTTCAGCTAAGCCCGCGACAGACACTATTTATCTCAACCATCGGTTCGCCCTTGGCATGATGTATGGCGATTTTTCTCGCTCCATTCAATTCCTGGCAACTGCAAAAGGCGTTTTTACATTCGAGAGCTATTGATTCACTTAGGGAATTCTTGCGAGCGCTTCTCCGTATAGTTATATTTTTTAAGTTTATTATAATATGCTTTTTATTCGGTACATATCATCTAATAAAGACCCTAATCATAAAGTGGTTAGTGGTTGCTTGGATAGCGAAATTGGTATAATACTGTCACTACTCTCTATGAGGATATGTCCGATCCAGGTCATGCTTGTAGGCCCCGTGTTTGGGCTGCACCGAGTTAGTATGTGAAATTCATATTTATGGCTCATATGGTTAAGAATTTTCTCGTAAAACTCCCGAATTATTAGAAAATTTGTTCAAATGGTGATCCTGTACAAATATTAGGAGTTAACATCGCTCCGTGCAAAATCGTTTTAATTAATATAAACCATACCAAAACACGAGAATAAAGTCATTGCAATAATCATCATGCTACGAAGCGTACAGTGCCTTCCTCGAGTACTTCCACACATCCGTAAACAATTAAAATGTAACTTATATATTGCACTAAACTAAACCGTAAGTTTGATGCGAACAACTTAGCTACAATCTGGCTATAAAAGTATATCTTTATAAGGCACACGTATAATTTAATTTTGACGAAATCAAATCACATGATTCAATTAAAGCCAGCCATTCACGTTGCGATAATCCGCAGCTAGCGACCGTCTGCCGCGATCAGGTGCCACATTGAAGTCTGACATCGATTGTCAGATAATTTTGTTCATCTTAGACATTATGTACTGGGATCGCCCCCGGGCCCCAGGTCCATTCTATGGTATCCACTATCCATACTACAAGCGTTGCTTAATTTGAAACCATACAGTTGGCTTGTTTTCGATTAATTCATGACAAGTTTAATACCGATGACGCGGCTGTAACCCAAATGTGCTTAAAATATCTCCCCATGGGGCTAAAAGGTCGATTTATAAAATAGAAGCGGAATTTTGCGGCATCTTTTAAATAGCGTATCATTAACCCTGTACGCCGATGTTACCCCCGACCGGGCTGTTCGCGGCTCGTTTATCAAATCCTGTCGGCGCCCATTAGCGGTGCCCTGCAAGGGTCGATCAGGCCCTTCCGTTCAACCCGCTCAAAGCTAACCTTGCGACGTTTTGTGGAACAGTTATGGACCTTGGGATAGGCGACAACGCTTACGTACGACGCCTTTGATTATGATTGATTTGTACCCTGTCTAGATAAACATAGTATTCCTTGTCAGGTATCTCACCTAAAATAAGAATATGTGGACATTCATGCAAAGTTCTGCTATAGGGGTGTTTTATATTTTTATATAAATCTTTCTAGACTTTACTTTATTTTGTAGGGTCAGTCCAGTCTGCCCTGACCAGAAATTAACTGACTGATATTTCCACGGAGCGACTGCCACTCACTTTAGAGACCCAACTAGTGAGACTGTCGGTTTTTAGATTAAATAGTGTCATCTATATTTTAAACCTTTAAAGGCATTAAGTAAGAGTCACATTCGTCAGCCATAAGGACGTGATATACCCGAGCTCTACAGCAGTACCCATCTCCGCAGGCTCCTCAGCCTCGATGTCTCCTCTCTCGAGGACGTGTACTGGCTCGAGGACACGACCGCCCACCATGTGCTCGACCCCAAGGACTTCGGCGCCTGGTCTGCGGCGCGCCAGAGCCTTCCTACTGGGAAGGAGGCGCTGCAAACCTTGAAAGTGGACCTGTGGAGCACTGTTGTAAAGACAAGCAAACATCAAGACGCCTGGACCTGGGGTGAGGGTTATAAATAAACATGATTTGGCAAACGTGTACTGAATCTGACTGTTCTCTTAAATTCTTTTTGTACTTACTTCGTTAGCATTTTAACAATAGAGTGACGACGAGGGTTACTGTTCAGGACATGATAAAACAGCGACCATGGACGTTTTTACAGCCAAGATGTTACGCATCATATTTAAGTCTCCTGTTCACAAAGCACTACGTTCAATAGTCAAGTGTATAAAGTTTGAGGGTATTGCTCAGGGGGCATGCTGATCGTGTCAGTGTCAGTCTGCGGCCTGGTGACCCTGGCCGCGATGACCCAGCCCTCGCTCGCTCCAGAAGCCAAGCACTCGCTGCTGCAGTACGTGACCGGCAAGTATCTGCACCCGCCCAGTTGCAAGGTAAATAGCCCGCAGGTAATTTTGAACGCACAGTTTATATTTACGCACGAATTTTAGAGTTAAATACATTTATTTTATTATTTGAAAACGTCAAGTTTGATTCACATTTTGTGTCACAATTGTGTACTTATTTGAATGTTTTTTAGCTTCTTATATATAGAGAAGATAATGTAATTCTAAACCAAAGTGTTTTATTACGTACCCAAGCATTAATAAAAAAGTAATATAAAGTTAACCAATGGAGTAACCGTTGAGTACTTTGCTAGTTTTTCTTAGTGAAACCGACGCTCTGTACTAGTTATAAATTCTGAGACCTCATAAGTTATGTGAAGGCTTTCACAAATTCATAATTCTGCAGATTTTCCTATATGGAATAGTTGTTTGCTGTGAAACATACGCAGTTTTCTGGGGGTACTATCGTCTTATTTTGGTGGCAGGTGGAGTGGGGCTGGCTGGAGCCGCAGCCGGTGGGCGAGACCATGTGCTTCACGGTCTTCTGCTTCCAGCGGAACGGACAGCCGTACCCTATCTGTGATACCGACGAGCTGACTGTGTCCATATCGCATGGCACTAGGAAGGTATCTTTAGATTTTTTTCTTGTTGGTTTTCTTTTATTTTCAACTCAAAAATGAAGCTATTGCTCTCAGTGTCGTCATTTCTTACTTGTTGCCTTTTGCACGTTCATGCTTTCGATTGTCATTTCGGCCAAATAGTCTAACATCTGGTTTAAGCTAGTTTTATTTGTATGTATTATTTCAACTGGTCTAAGCCTCTAGCGATTAGACTCATCAACGCGTACGACTTATGTGCTATTCTATTTCTGTCATTAATTGTCCTTGTTGGAGTGTAATGATGAGTATTGCAGTATATAACACTACTGCACCAATATTGACTGGATTTTCTGTATTGGGTGGCCTATTGTTGGACCCAAAATGTGGGGCATATCACTATACTATTGCCATTGGGGGGGGGGGGGGGGACTATTGTCTTCTACGGTTTCGCGGGGTCGGGGGGGGGGGGACAGACAGAAAGACTGGAGCCTGGGAAGACAGACGAGAGTCTCTCTGAGTCAAGAAAATAAACGACAGTTGCTCCGTTTCGGTAATCAGTCGAATCATATACCTGAATGGATCTGTACCCGACGTGACGAAGAATGATGATCGTTTCAGGTGACGGCGGTCATAGAGCTCGGGTCCGGGGACCCGACGCAGGCGCACACCGCTCGTGTCAAATTTACCGTCCGTACTGCCGGGGTATACACGATTTCTATTATGATCGGTAAGTAATCAACAACTCGAAAGTACTGAACCCCAGGGTTGCCACGTGTGAACTGCAGTGTTCCTGTTTGGTCCTATCAAATTAGGGGTGACCCTATTGCCGTTATACTGGACATTCTGCCATGAATGTGAGAGTGAATTGAGTTCTCCACCAGGCTAGCGCAGTGCGGTCTTTCAAAAGGCGTGCAGGTTTCACCGTGCTATATCGGCAACTATTAATCAACATTATATTTTAGGTGTTTTAAATCATTTCGTCTTCTCAATCCTTGTCACAACTTACAGGAAGGGTCTGGGTTCGATCCCTACCCTGTCTCTTAAATAAATTATAGTACGTGAGCTTATTCCTAACATTTTGTTTAGTAAGGGTTTAGGGGTCTGCTTGTTGGGTCATAAAAGCACATGCTGGTAATCTCGTTTAAAAAGGGGGAACGTTATTAGTTTCAACATTGTATTGAACTTTAAGGCCAATTAAACAAGTTACATACATTCAACTCTATGTAATGCTTTTGAATTTGTTACAAAACGGTTAACCTGTATTCTGTTTTAAAAATATCTCACATAATGTCAAAGATATCCTCATTGAAGTAAGTTAAAGCAATAGCAGGGTCACTATCTTTCTCTGTCGCACACGCATTGATTAGGCCGATGTGGTGACACGCCAGGGCCCCAAGTTTGCTAATACAATCTATATTAATATGTGAAAGTTTGGATGGATGGATGTGTATTACTCTTTCACGCCCGAACGGCTGAACGGATATGGATGAAATTTGGCACAGAGATAGATTATAGTCTGGAATAGCACATAGGCTACTTTTTATTCCGGTAAAATGTATGGTTCCCGTGGGATAGATGTTTGAATTTTTCATACTTTTTATCGCCGGTAACACCGCCGGGCGCAGCTAGTCGATTCATAATCGAACAGCAACCGCATAGTCACTATCACTTTTGACAGATATCCCAAACAATATCTGTCAAAGGTGAGAGTTACTATGCGGTTGCTGTGTCAGCAGACTTGGGGCCCCGGCGGTGGGTGAGGCAAGCAATAGCGAGTGGGTGTGTGTGGGGCAGGCGGCGCGGCGGCGTGCGGCGGGCCGCAGCGCAAGTGGTTCGTGGCGGGGCGCGTGGCGGCGCGGCGCTCGCGCGTGGGGCGCGGGGCGCGCGCGCCGGCCGCGCTGCTGCTGGCGGCCGGCCGCGCGCGCGCGCTGCACGTGCACCCGCGCGACCAGTTCGACAACCCCGCGCCGCTCGCCGGCGCCGACGCCGACGCGCCCGCTGTCAGTACTCCCACATGTACACTCAACACGTGTATCGCTAGTTTTTCGAAGATAATTTTTCGTTACGATTGGTATAAGTAATTTTGTAATCTCAATTCCAGTAGATTTAAAAAATATATATTTTACCTAGTTCTTATATTTAAATGATAACATCAAATGTATGAGAAAATGAATTATCTTTGTACATATATTGATTTCTTATATTTACGCGAAAACTACACATTGAAATGAAACTAATTTTAAGAATTTATCAAAATAAAAAAAAAACGCCATAAAATCCTTAAAATTTGTTTCGTTTCAATATCTTTATTATAATATCTTTTTGTGAAGTGATTATTTGCCATATTTAAATTACTATTCTGCTATTCGGGGCGGAGACTGATTCAAAATCAAAAATAAGAATCAGCCCTCCCGCTTTTGAATTATAAATGGTGTAACTAACACGACTTTGTTTTATATATTATATATATATATCGATATAAACTATTTGATGACCAAATGACCATTATTAAGTACCAACTTCTGCACCAGTGGAGGTAATTCGCGCTATCCATATTCTAATTCATTCTTGCTGAGATGCATAGGCGGAGTCTTAACGTCTATTGGTCTCCAGGGCTTCTCGGTGAAGTTGAACCTGCTCGGCTACGAGGTGGACGAGCAGCTGTCGTCGTCCGTGAGCTTCCAGTACGACGCGGTGAACCAGCGCGTGAGCATGGAGCTGTGCTTCGACAGCGCCGGGGTGTACCACGCCGCGGTGCACTACGACGCCGTGCTGCTGCACAATGGCGAGTTCGACTGCATCGTGCTTACTGGTGAGTGGGCCGGGGAACCGGCTTTCAGTGCACCAGCTATATGAACCAGTAGCTCAGTTATATGAACCAGTAGGTCAATTATATGAACCAGTAGGTCAGTTATGTGAACCAGTAGGTCATTTACATGAACCAGTAGGTCAGTTATATGAACCAGTAGGTCAGTTATATGAACCAGTAGATCAGTTACATGAACCAGTAGGTCAATTATATGAACCAGTAGGTCAGTTATATGAACTAGTACGTCAGTTTTATGAACCGTGGAAAGGGTAATTAGCATTGGACTGGAAGGTAAAGTCCGTTATCAAGAAAGTATACTGTCACTGTCATTCTAATAGGTATATAAAGTGTGTCGTGTGGCCGAGATGGAAAACGCTCACGTTGCAGAAATGATCCCAAAAATATCTTATAGGATAATTAATACTAGCGACACCAAGAAAGCCAATTTGTCTTGTCTGGTGTGAGTGGGAGAGAAGGCCATAACGTTACAGTAATGCTACGTACCAAGATGCTGATTGAGTTGTGGTTGTGTTGCAGCCAGCGACACAGCAACGGTGCAGCGCAACCTGTCGTCGAAGCGGCACAACATCGTGTTCGAGGCGCGGCTGCTGGCGCCGGCGCCGGCCGGCAAGCCGCGCCGCGTGCTGTGCTGCCTCAGCCCCAAGCAGCTCATCATCAAGGACTACTTCCTCAAGTTCATCCCCAAGAGGATCACCAGCTTCAGACTATGCCCCTCCACTAAGGTAACACCAATCACCTGCTATTCCCAAACTGTTTTGGGCAAGAGGCGCCTTGTCCAAAATTAACTGATACCTCATTACCCAAACCCCCCCCCCCCCCCCCCCGATAGCCCAATAACTTTAATAATCCTATCTCTAGTTTTTTTTCCTTTTGATACGAAATAATAATTTCATTTTGTACGATCATGTGCACCCTTATCGTTTTTTTGTGTTTTGTAAAAGTACCATAATGATACTTCCTGCAACAATATTAGTCTATGTGTTGTTATTCCAGACTATAATCTATATCTGTGCCAATTTTCATCCAGATCAGTTCAGCCGTTCTGGCGAGATTGAGTAACAAACATCCAGGGTTGGAAAAAAAACGGGTTTTTTTTAATTTTATAAAACAAACAGTTCAAATTGTTTTAAACAAGTGTTTTATTTCTTTTACATGTTTTTTTTCCTGTTTAGTTTAGGCCATTAATTTCAAATCAAATAGACCTATATTAATTCATTTCTAGACTAGGTATTTTCAAATTCGCCATAGTAAATGAAATATTTACAAAAATCGTGCGTACCTATCTCTAATCCGTACTAAACGCTTTACATTCATCCTGTATGTTCTAACTAATGTTCATTTTAATAGGGGAAACCCCAATATTTAAATTATTTAATATTTAAATAAGGGGAATAACCACTAGTCCATTGAATTACTTTCTTTCGACGGCCGACGTAGGGACTTTCCTAGCGGGACTTTACCGGCGGGGAATTAATTACCTATGAATTCTATAATTTGATTGAATAAATTACTTGCCATAAAAGTAATATGTTTTATTTAATTACAATGCCAAAAGAATTACATAAGTACAAAAAAATAAATAGCATAGACTCAACTGGTTATATGTCAAGCTATTTAGAGTCCTAAATGTTGATTTATTTGCATTTATTTCCATTCATTTGCAATGAAAAGTAGTTTTAAAGTTTTTCTTAATGTTTTATACATTGTTTAAAACTTGTTTTCATCTTTGTTTTTAAATGCGTGATAAAAACGCGGTTTTAATTCAAACTGTTTTAAACACTGATTTAAACAGGTGTTTAAAACAACTTGTTTTAATCATGCCAACCCTGCAAACATCCCATCCATCCAAAGTTTCACATTTATAATATTAGTGGGATGGAGTGGGATGTTGTCAGGTGTCTTTATCATACAAAATAATTATTTTTATGGTTATTATTTATGTTATTATGTCTGCCTCTCTATACGAGCTATATAGATCCAAACCTTTGGAAGGCTTGCGCGGGGACATGGGTCCAACACTGTGAGGCCTTTTGGAACGAAGTTCCTTATCGCGCGTCATGAAAGGGGGCTAGACGGAAAAAAATCATACAAAAAATTAAACAGAAAAATTAATCAGAAATGTTGTAATGACTTAATGTAAGCATTTTTATAAACGAAAGTATAGTTTACTATATAAAACCCATGAACATAACGATACCTCGTTCAAAAACATGCTAGCGACATCTATCGCTGACAAAAATAATTGTTATCTTTGTCGTTTGCATTTACATAATGGTCAGTATTTTCGAGACATTGCACAAGTGCATCCGTGGCGCAATTGGCTAGCGCGTTCGGCTGTCAACCGAAATGTTGGAGGTTCGAGCCCACCCGGGAGCGATATATTTTTGTTTCCCAAAATTATTGATTTTTTGTACATAATAAATAATAAAAAATAATAAAGGAACTTCGTTCCATCCGGGTGTCCCTTGACACCTCTCAAGTTTTTTTTATTATTTATTTATTACTATGGATTGGATGGACATGGGGTGTGGGGGGATGGTGTGGGATGGGCGCTACATTGGGGTGTGTGTGGTGCAGTTGACCTTGAAGCCGCGTCCGGCGGGCGCGGGCCCGGGCGGCGAGTTCAGCCTGGAGGACGGCGCGCAGCCGCGCCTGGAGCTGGCGGCGGCCGAGCGCGACCTGCTGGCCGCCACGCTGGCGCAGCTGCTGCTCGCCAACTGCGGCGGGGAGGACACCTTCAAGGTACGCCACGCACACACCACACACCACACACCACACACCACACCGCGCCTGGAGCTGGCGGCGGCCGAGCGCGACCTGCTGGCCGCCACGCTGGCGCAGCTGCTGCTCGCCAACTGCGGCGGGGAGGACACCTTCAAGGTACGCCACGCACACACCACACACCACACACCACACACCACACCGCGCCTGGAGCTGGCGGCGGCCGAGCGCGACCTGCTGGCCGCCACGCTGGCGCAGCTGCTGCTCGCCAACTGCGGCGGGGAGGACACCTTCAAGGTACGCCACGCACACACCACACACCACACACCACACACCACACCGCGCCTGGAGCTGGCGGCGGCCGAGCGCGACCTGCTGGCCGCCACGCTGGCGCAGCTGCTGCTCGCCAACTGCGGCGGGGAGGACACCTTCAAGGTACGCCACGCACACACCACACACCACACACCACACACCACACCGCGCCTGGAGCTGGCGGCGGCCGAGCGCGACCTGCTGGCCGCCACGCTGGCGCAGCTGCTGCTCGCCAACTGCGGCGGGGAGGACACCTTCAAGGTACGCCACGCACACACCACACACCACACACCACACACCACACCGCGCCTGGAGCTGGCGGCGGCCGAGCGCGACCTGCTGGCCGCCACGCTGGCGCAGCTGCTGCTCGCCAACTGCGGCGGGGAGGACACCTTCAAGGTACGCCACGCACACACCACACACCACACACCACACACCACACCGCGCCTGGAGCTGGCGGCGGCCGAGCGCGACCTGCTGGCCGCCACGCTGGCGCAGCTGCTGCTCGCCAACTGCGGCGGGGAGGACACCTTCAAGGTACGCCACGCACACACCACACACCACACACCACACACCACACACCACACCGCGCCTGGAGCTGGCGGCGGCCGAGCGCGACCTGCTGGCCGCCACGCTGGCGCAGCTGCTGCTCGCCAACTGCGGCGGGGAGGACACCTTCAAGGTACGCCACGCACACACCACACACCACACACCACACACCACACCGCGCCTGGAGCTGGCGGCGGCCGAGCGCGACCTGCTGGCCGCCACGCTGGCGCAGCTGCTGCTCGCCAACTGCGGCGGGGAGGACACCTTCAAGGTACGCCACGCACACACCACACACCACACACCACACACCACACACCACACCGCGCCTGGAGCTGGCGGCGGCCGAGCGCGACCTGCTGGCCGCCACGCTGGCGCAGCTGCTGCTCGCCAACTGCGGCGGGGAGGACACCTTCAAGGTACGCCACGCACACACCACACACCACACACCACACACCACACCGCGCCTGGAGCTGGCGGCGGCCGAGCGCGACCTGCTGGCCGCCACGCTGGCGCAGCTGCTGCTCGCCAACTGCGGCGGGGAGGACACCTTCAAGGTACGCCACGCACACACCACACACCACACACCACACACCACACCGCGCCTGGAGCTGGCGGCGGCCGAGCGCGACCTGCTGGCCGCCACGCTGGCGCAGCTGCTGCTCGCCAACTGCGGCGGGGAGGACACCTTCAAGGTATACCACGCACACACCATACACACACACTTTGTACACAATCAACGGACATATATTTACCAGTATTTCCATGTATGTACCTTTAGGAAACTTTAGGAAGAAATGTGAGACTTAAAAAAATATTTCTGATTGAAATAAAACAATTTTTAAAGATTTTATCGCGTTTATTTTTTTGTTTTTTTTGTTACGTTCCCGACGTCTCAGCTGCTTTACAGCAACCGTGGTCACGAAAATCCTTAAAAACAGTTTTATTTCAATTTGTAGATAGTATTCGCGTAAATATAAGAAATCAATGTTATTTCACCATGTGTACGCTTCAAATTTGAAATAGTTGAGAGCCGTTGATAACACGTTGCAAGTGAGGGATGCGACTAGATATTATGCAACATAATATAGTTATTTTATGATTTATTTCCTTTTCAACGAATATGGACGGTTATATGCATAGTCAGAATCCTCAACTCCCCAGAAATCGAAATAATCTTTGTAGGCTACGTGCGTGCGTGCGTGCGTGCGTGCGTGCGTGCGTGCGTGCCTGTGCGTAAGTGTGTGTGTTGGTGTCGGTCATAAGGAGTATGTTTCTTCGCTACATATAAATAAAATTGGAGTGTCTGTTTGTAATATTAAAATAACCCCTTTTTACTAAGTGCATTTGGATGTCTACACGGTACCTACACCAAAACTACATTTTTTAAAATTTTTGTCTGGCTGTCTGTCTGTTTGTTCCGGGTAATCTCTGAAATGGCTGGACCGATTTTGACGGGAATTTCACTAGCAGATAGCTAATGTAACAAGGAGTAACTTAGGCTACTTTAATTTTAGAAAAAAAAAGGATCTCTCGAAAAAAAATTAAAACCAATGTTGCAGCGCTGCGCCTGATTAAGTTTGATAGCAACAATCTGCAATGCGTCCCGCGGGATCAGAACGTGCGAGCAGGCTGTTGCCAACGGTTGAGTCTTTGTTAAATACCACGCCGACGAAGTCGCGGGCAACAGCTAGTTCTGTTATATAGTAGTCAATAATAATAGACCCAATTAAAATGATATTTGTGATTCCAATGCGAGTGAGAGAGATGGTGTGCGCAGACGGTCGTCGTATAAGTGTGGTTGTGGACGTGCGCAGAACAAGCAGGAGTTCTTCTACAGCTCGGTGCGCGCGGCGCACGCGCGCCACGCGCACGACAAGCTGGCGCTGCGCGTGCGCCGCGCCGACCTGGTGCGCTCCAGCCTCAAGGCCACGCGCCACTTCACCGTCGCCGACTGGTGCAAGAGCTTCGACGTCACCTTCCAGGGCGAGCAAGGTACACACTACAATACACTTTTATTTTAATAACACCACTTAGGGGCAATTACGTCACACGAATTTCATGAATTTTTGACCCCTCCCCGTCCTTGTCACAGGTGCTCACATTTGTGAGAGCCCCCCTACCTAGTGTGATGTGATCACATATTTTGCAATTTTACATTTAGAAATTTATGAAATTAAAACAGCAGTGCTCCGAATTTTTTTTTATTCCCATTTAAATTATTATTCAATAAAATCAATAGTTGTAATACTTAGATATAAAATATTGTTACGATGCGTATAAAAGAGGTATCGATAACTCGAGAAATAGTTATCGAAGCTTCTAGAAACAAAAACGCATTGTTGGGTCCAAGGTCCCCTGTCGATCTGTGAAGAAAGATCTAGAATCGTCAACAATGTTGCAACCGGCTTCCAGAATATATCTCATATTATTTTTATTAAAATTATTATTAGTAAACAGAAGGCGAGGACAATGCAATTCCTGGAAATGGGAGTTCTCGGAATAATACCGATTTCACGAATGCAGCTACGTACACTAGAACATTCTAGCGCCTCCTTATTACCGTGTACATAAGGTTCATTTTCCTGATGGAACATTTCTGTTTAGTGGGTTTTTATCGACACCTTTCTGGAAAGATCCACCCTCGCTATTTTCGGATTATAAATAGTGTGCAGGACCAGCGACGAGACAGTTTCTATTTGAAAGCGATTGTGAGTACATCTCTCGGAAGCGAACTAAGAAGACTATACCGGCGACTCTAGCGAATACTGTGGACTACTGTGTTTCTAAGTGATTTGGTGAATTGTGATTTGAGTGTTTACTAGTTAGTGTTCTGGTGTGTACTATTTTTGCCTTCTGTGTGGAGAGCGATTAAAGTAATTTTCACGTAATCGGCATTTGATTACCCCCGCACGTAACAATATATAATATTGAAAAAATGTGATGTCACATAATTTGAAACCCCTCCCCGCCCCTTGTCACACGATGTCACATTTCGTCGACCCCCTTCCTCCCCCTTAAAGTGTGACGTAATTTATGAATGGCCCCTTATGAATACCTACGATCTACCCCTTACAGTCTAGATCAGGGATTCCCAAACTATTTTGGGCAGGAGACACCTTTACCAAAATGATCTTCTACCTCAGACTCCCAAGCCAAATTACTTTAAAAATCCTATCTCTAGTATTTTTTTCATAGTGATACAAAATAATTACGTAATAGGTAATATTTTCATCTTGTACGATATTTACACCTCGTCGACCCCACCCATCTTTGGGTAGGTATTTTGCGAACGTCAAGTGGTATGTTTTTTTTTTAATGGGAGATAACTCGCAGAACCGATGGCCGTTGGGGCAGAAAGGTTCTAGAATGGCGACCACGAATCGGAAAACGAAGTGTAAGACGGCCTCCCACAAGGTGGACCGATGATATCACACGCGTCGCAGGAAGCCGGTGGATGCGAGTGGCGGAGGAGCGTGATGTGTGGAAGTCGTTGGGGGATGCCTATATCCAGCAGTGGACGTCTATCGGCTGATAGATAGATAGATAGATGATTCATGGATGGCGGGTCAGATCAGTTGCGCTGCATGTGCCTAGTGAATGTAGCGTCTCGATCTACTGCCGCCTTCCTACCTAGGCAAGTATGCTCCATCGTAGATCTCATCGTCACTTACCATCAAGTGAGATCTAGATCAAATACTTGCCATAATAAAAAATAAAAAACATAGAAATGGGAGATTGTATGCAGGCCAAATCCGTAGACTAGGCCTCATAAACAGGCACAAACGTGTATGTGTTGAGTGAGGCGAGTGCATGTGGCAGGCGTGGACTGGGGCGGCGTGCGGCGCGAGTGGTTCTCGCTGGTGTGCGCGCAGCTGTTCGACGCGCGCTTCGGCCTGTTCGCGCCCTTCCACGACTCGCCCACCGGCCTGGTGCACCCCAACCCCAACAGGCCGCCGCATCTCAAGGTGACCGCACGTCGCATTCTATTCACGAATCGATTTCGATTGGATTGCCAATAGGGTGTTTGTGTTTTTAATTGGCCCATCCTAAAAGATTATAGCTTTTTGTAACTATAAGTCTTAATTTTTCTGCAAGAATATGGATTATTTTCTTTAAAATAAATCGTAATATAATATAATGTTTATTTTTGGTCACGGTCACGTAATCAAAAACGCTCTGGATTGCTGGTTCATGCGTTATGACGTCACACCGTCTTACTCAGTGTCAGGTTGTCTATACGAGTTTGATAATATTTGGGGTTTTAATGTGTTTGTAGACATTTTTTTTCACAAGGATTATTTACATTACACAAAAAATGTGAAATTTTAGTGCAACTGGAACCCAAGATCTGGGCCTGTTTTTTAGATTTTTTATTGATGGGATAGTAACTCTGGCGATGGTGGAAATAGTTATACAGTGTCTGTGAAACAAATAGGGGAAGAGGAACCCACCACTGCCCCTCGGCTTGTCAACTTTTCCAATTACAAACCAAACAAGTTTGATGGATAATTAAAGAAGCCATCAACACCGAATTCCTCTAAGATGTTAGTCGAGAACCTGTCTGTCGCGAGTCGAGTGTCCAGAACCCAATTAATATGCAATTCTCCATCGATTCGCGGACGTTGCCAAGCTCAGGGGCAGTGGTGGGCTCCTCTTCCTCCATTTGTTTAACAATGGATTTCCGCCAAGTATCGCCTGGTTCTATCAATGATATAGTGTAAGTGGCGTATGGTAGTAACGGTAGTGGTTGACGTGGTGGTGTGGGTGCCGGCAGCTGAAGCACTTCGAGCTGGCGGGCAAGCTGGTGGGCAAGTGCCTGTACGAGAGCGCGCTGGGCGGGCCGTACCGCCAGCAGGTGCGCGCGCGCCTCACGCGCTCCTTCCTCGCGCAGATCATCGGCCTGCGCGTGCACTACAAGGTACTGCACCTCACTGGTACTGTACGACACTGACTGAAGCGGGGTGCTATATTTCTTATATTGTATCATTTGTACCTGCAGTACTTCGAGCAGGACGACCCCGAGCTGTACCTGTCGAAGATCAAGTACGTGCTGGAGACGGACCTGGACTCCGAGGAGTCGGTGCCGGAGCTGTACTTCGCGGATGACGTGTACGACGCGGCCGGCCGCCTCGTGTGCACGCACGACCTCGTGCCCAACGGGTCCAACATACGGGTAACAGTCAACCGTCGCGCCTGCCATCCCCGAAAGGGGAGGAGGAGGAGTCCTGGACTGCACTCAGACTTCCCCCAATGTTATAGGGTGTGAACGCATTGCCATTAAACCGGCCGTTAATTATGGAAAAGATTGTGGCCTTAGTACACTCTATTTGCTTGTGCTGCGTGGTGAATTACATTTTGCTTACAAAACGATTAAAAATCGTTTCAAATATTTCTTTTATATGATATATTATATATAAGGAATAGGGAAAAGAAATACATTAGCAGTTTCTCACAAGGAGTGACAAATCTAAGTGGTTTATGGTAGAAATGATTAGTAGAATGAAAGAAAAAGGTAAAGAAAGTTCGATATGTTCTTTGTTTGAGACGTTGATTTCAGTTGCTTTGTTGACTGACTGAAAACCTATTTTAAATCAATGTATGGTGGCAACGTGTTAGAGTGTTTTGTCAATGTATGATTGAGTGTGGTGTGGAGTGTCGGAGGCGTCGCGTACCGCTGTGTCTCGCGTGTTACCAGCGCGTGGCGCTTGGCGCAGGTGCGCAACAGCTCGGCGCCGGCGTACGTGGACGCGCTGGCGCAGTGGCGGCTGGCGGCGCGCGTGCGCGGCGAGACCGGCGCCTTCCTGCGCGGCCTCACGCTGCTCGTGCCCGACAACCTGCTCGCCATCTTCGACGAGAACGAGCTCGAGGTACCCGCACCCGCACCCCGCGCACGATCCCATCACATCCCGACACATCCCATCACATCCCAGCACATCCCTTAACATCTCATCAAATCACATGTACCCATTGCGATTTGTCACTACCCCACAGTGTTTTGTTTTTACCCCAAAAAACTGACATCGTTATTTAAGTCATGAAATATACCGAGCTTTGCATTTTGAATGTTAGAGTAGAACTCCCGGATTTCAACTACGTAGTTTAACCACCTAGTTTATCCAAAAAAAATTTGCTCTTCACCTTGAGCTCGAAAATTGAAAATCTAAAAAAATAAACCGGGCATGGTTTTTTTTTAGATTTTAAATTTTTCAATTGATGGTTTAATTCGTTGAAAACTTTTGAAGCAACTCAGAGACAATATAAAAAAAATACTAAACACATGAAAAATCGCGATAGTATATTAACGATACTATCACAATTTTTAATGTTTTTAGCATTTTTTTTACTTGTCTAACCTGAAAGATAACTTCCATCTATTATAGGACAAAATCAGATCGTAATTTTATGTGTTATTGGGCTTAGCTCAAGGCATCTTTCTGTCCTAATCCATTGATACTTATACATACATATTTATTAAAAATAAGAGATATTTCGAATCCAGTATTTTGAATGGATATATTGATTGTAATTAAAGATATTGCGTGTCTCGTTGTCTGTCTCCGTTCAACATATAGTTGTGAATCAAATATTGGCGCGACTAGCCGTTCGTTGCGATAATGTCGAGTACTGTGGTATAACCAACGAAAGCCGAGTCCAACTCCGGGTTCTGAGCAGTGTTATTGTATATAATATAATAATAATTCCAGCCCTTTTTATTTAATGTCTCACAGCTGGGCACGGGTCTCCCCTCAATGCGAGGCGGATTAGGCCATAGTCCACCACACTGACCCAGTGCGGGTCGGCGGACTTCACACATCTTTCGAGGAGTTCTCTCAGGCATGCAGGTTTCCTCGCGATGTTTTCTTTCACAGTTTAGCAAGTGATAGTCATAGTTGAAAATGAGATTCGCACATGAAATGCCAGAGGTGCGAGCGGGGGGCTTGAACCTGCAATCCTCGTTACCGAGGCAAGCGTGCTACCAACTTGGTTATAGTGGTAGCCAAGTTGGTAGAACGCTTGCCTATACAACCTTACCTATACAAACACAAAGCAGTGGCTCTGTGTGTGTGTTGTGTGGATAGCTGAGTGGCAAGTGCGTGCCGGCAGCTGCTGGTGTGCGGGTCGGGCGAGCTGGCGGTGGCGGACTGGCGCGCGCACGCGCTGGTGTCGGGGCGCGGGCGCGAGTGGGAGCGGCTGCTGGGCTGGCTGTGGGCCGCGCTCGCCAACTTCACCACGGAGGAGCGCGCGCGCCTGCTGCAGTTCACCACCGGCTGCTCGCAGCTGCCGCCCGGCGGCTTCCAGGCACGTCGCCACACACCACACACCACACACTCTCACACTCACAGTTTTACTCTTTGTAGCTTGGCAGTCGCCTACAAAATAAAACCGTTTTGCCATAGTCGGGAAAAATGTCTTCTTTTCTTTAGGTTGGCAATCGGCTACAAAATAGAGCCATTATTGCCAGAATCGTGTAGGTCTTGATAATTGTCATTGAATTATAAGTACCCCTGATGATAATGATAATGTAGATGACGGTGATGAGAATGAAATGAATCGCCTAAAAGCTGTGGATACTTTACTGAACATTTAACAGACATCTTGGGAAAACTTGAAAAGTCAAGTTATACTATTTTATTTCAATTTCCTTCGCTCGTGCACGTTTATGAACACACAATGGTTAATATTCCACTAGTATTACACATTATTTATCAAAAAAACATTTATATTTTTGGAAAATAAAACAAAATTTACAACTTCACAGTTCGAAAAACGAATGTATTCTATTCAATTTCAGGAATTGAACCCTCGCTTCCAAATCACGGCGGCGCCAACGTTCGGCGCTCTGCCCACCGCCCACACGTGCTTCAACCAGCTCTGCCTGCCCGACTACGACAGCTACGAGCAGTTGGTGCACGCCCTGCTGTGGGCGATCAACGAGGGCGGGGAGGGCTTCGGGATGATATAAACGCATGCACCTCTAGGGAGGTATGTTCAGGGCATGGGCCTGGGCCCCAAGTCTGCTAACACAATCGATTCATAATCGAACAGCAACCGCATAGTAACTGTCACTTTTGACAGATATTGTATGGGATATCCGTTAAAAGTGACAGTTACTATGCGGTTGCCGTTCGATTATGAATCGATTGTGTTAGCAGACTTGGGGCCTTGATCGGGAAGAATAGAGCCTTCTGAACGTGCCACAGAATTTGTTCGGGCCTAAGTATTCATGCAATGGAGTTAACTCGCACAGCGCAGTTAGTCTAAATCGGAGGGAAACGAAATCGAAAACTTCCCGGGGCGGATTCGCCCAGTCGCTACATAAATTCTTCGCTGTGAGTGGTGACGAGTTTGATTAATCGATTTTAGTCGCTATATAAAATCGATTATTCAAACTTATCGGACCGTTATTTCAAAAAGCCCTTTGACAGTTCGTCAGGAGCGACATTGACATCGGAAAGTTTCCGATGTCAAATAACAGAATTCCAGCGATACGTGTTTAGAAATACTAATATTTTCACGACATTGTGTTTGGAGCATTTAACAGTTGTAATATTGTGAAATAAAAAAAAATGGCATCACCATCTTAGGCATTTAGCCAATGTCCTATGTTAGGTATAGATATTGCAAATCAAGGCTTTTAGCATTATGCCGGAGTCAACCTAGTCATGTATATCTACGCCATTGGTGTAAGCTCGCGTTTTAACGCGGCGTCTGTAAATAAACTAAGTCCTGCCAAAGATGCCATCTGTCGGAATTGAGAAATGTATGACAATAATAAGGTCGTTGGCCAACATCCATGTTTATTGTCGCTCGTATCGTTAAACCCACGTTAGTTTATCAGACTAAGGTATACCGCACGAATTTTAGCCGTATCTAAAACTAATTAATTTTGAATTTCAATTTATCATTATCGAATTAGTCGCTATGTCGCCACTACGCCCGTTGGTGCTGACTCTAAAGAGTTGACGGAACACACTAAATCGATCAGTCATTGTTTGACATGTGTTGCCACAGAATAAAATAATCGGCGGATTTAAATAAGAAACATACCGTTTAAGTAACGTAGAAAATACTATAAGTCCCATTGTTGGAAGTTAGCCTCCCCTACCGTAAGAGGGGTAAAATATTTCGGGGGTAAAGTATTGTTAATTGAAAAAAAAAATTAAACCAAAGTTCATAAATAGGTTATGTATACAGTACATAACTGCAAGCTTGGGGTAGCATTGAGGCTCAAATTAAACAACTATTATACGTAAAAACTTAATACTTACTTGTTAACTAACAAGTTAGTTTAGAACTTACGAAACTTTTAGTACGTAACCGCAATTTGTAGAGGCTTCATTTAAGTAAGTATACAAACTAGAAATGAGTCATTTACTGTAAACATTATGTAGTTAATTGGGTATTACAAAATTTTAAAATATATTGTCAAAAAATAAATAACGAATAATCTTCGTAATTCGACCAAATAAAACTTTCGTCCTTATATGACACTAAATATATTCTTAATAAAAAACACAATTAATTCAGTTAACCTTTGCCCCTAGTTTTAAATATAATTCCCAAAAACTAAATTTTTTTTTTTTTTATAAGTCCGGCCTAATCTATGACTCCATACTGTAATGATGCATTTAATACTAAATAAGTTATCTTTAAATAAATTAATGTCGGTACCTTTGTTAAAAATAGTGGCTGTATTTCATGTAATTGTAAAGTGTAATCCCCGAATTTATAGACGTTTTATAATTTTATCAAACGTCATATAGTACTGCGCAAAGCAAAACTCGTGTGCGCAGTACTATATGACGTTTGATAAAGTTATAAAACCTCTATAAATTTGGGGGTAGAATGATATTCAAGATATGAAGTTAGCAATTCTAAGCTTAAATGACTCCCGCGCATAATATTTATGATCTCTTTGCTATGCACTTAAACTAGGAAGGCACTTATTTTTTATCGTCTCTCGTAAGAATATATTCATTTTCAACAACAACAACTTAACAACTTCCAGAGGGAACTATTGGAGGTCAATCAATGTTTTTTTTTTCGCGATCGACGGCGATTGTGGCTCGTTACGCCCGTCATTATGTCCATGCTTCATTAATTATATCTAAGTACATAGGTATATTATTATTAATTTTAAGTACTTAATATCGACTAAATCGAACAATTATCGGTAAGTAGGTAACTTTATTATTCTAGTCAGTGATAATTTAAGTCGTGCAATGTTTTAATATAAGATTATGAGACATTTGTGAAACGGTCTGTCTATGCATGTGGAACAAAAATGGTTGGTATAGCTTGCCAGAATCTTGTAGGTGCATCTTAGTGCGCGAGCCCCAGTTTCCAGTATCGCTATCTCTCTCGCACGCAGACAATCCACGGGTTGTCTGTATTCACATAGTGCCAATAATGCATTGGCTTAATTGATAGCCTCAAAAATGACTTCGTGTAAATCGTGCATAAGTATTCTCAAGCCAAACGCAAAAACAATTCAATATTTCATAGATCCTACTATTGACGGCCTCTGTGATTATTAACGAAAATGTGAAATTGTGTTCACTAACCTGCCTACAAACAAACACATTTCATGTGTCAGATGTTACGCGCTCAGCTTGGCGTCAGTCTGGTCCAATTCCAATTCCATTTAAATTCTGCCAACGACAAGGGTAGAGGAGTATAAAAAAACACAAAACAAAATTCGGTTACTGATCGACGATTATCCGGTAAGTGGAGCATTAATTTCAATTGGACATACCGAAAATTTACAAAATACACATGTTAGTAAGGTCTCGTCATTAGCAGACAGCCGAAAATGTTATGACATTTCAAAATCCGTCAGGCTAGGGTTTCATCAGCCTCAGTCGGTTTGACTGTCAGTCTGACATCAATTTACTCAGAGTAACGCCTGATTGAGTGTGTAACACCCGAAGGTGAGTTATCAGAAATGTTTCCAACATAATAATTATTATAACTAATATAGCTTTATAACAATATAATTCGTTGTCACATATGATGTGGTATGGTGCCAGTACAGGCGTGATGAACCGCCATTATTATATCACCATTATTTATCCGGGGTAGCAATTTAAATATTTATGACGGAGGCGCTAGGTCAGGGCGGGAGATTCAACATTTCGATGGTTTTCATGTTTTTTTTACGAAAACTGGAACATCTTTACGATGTAATTTAGTTTTTGTGACCCCGGCATTGTGCATTAGATGCCTCAATGTACTAAGTTTGCGTAAAATGTTACCTAAAGTCATAAAATACTCCCAAAGTTTGTATGTACTTCTATTTTTATTAACATTGGAGTGTTTTTTTTTAATTTTAAATTAATTTCGAAGTAAATTGAATGGATAAATAAATATATTACACATTAATAGGCGTTATATAGTACTTCGCACATGATTTTTGCTTTGCGCAGTACTATATGACGTATTTTCGTGAAAAAAACCGACGCGACGGTATCTTGAATTTCGCGCGCTAACCTAGCGCTTTCTCACTAGTATAAAAGTTCCTCATTGAATGACATTAGCTGCATTCAAAAGCCAGTCACTGAATGGAATATAATTCAATCAATAATAATTAAACTGTTAAGTTTAAGTGTAGGCAAACGATATTGTTATTAACGATCTTATATAACTAAATCAAAATAAGTTAAAATTAGCATCTTATCAGTATGTTGTAAACAGGTAATTAATAAATACCCACTATCTTGTTATTCTCTATATTTTGAACGTGCCGTGTAGTAAACAAGATAAACGATCATGTATCGACTTGTTTGCAATATTTTTTTAGGTATATAAAGTTGACAAAATAATAATGCTATCAAACTAGAACATTCAAGCATAATAAGTCGTAAAACTAAGTAAATATCACCGTTTGATTGAACAGATAACAGCATATGTCTACAGAAATAAGTAATTACATTGTCAATCTCGGTACCCGTGCGAGCTGAGTTTTATATAGGTAATTAACCCAGGAAACCATAATTGAAAATACGTGATTGCAAAATAAATGTATACTAAATCATAGACTTGTTAAGAAGTTCAGACGTAACGTCGGCACCAGCAAAGTGAAGCCACTTTCGTTGCAGTTGTAGTTGTAAACGTTACCGCATACAAAACTATTTGCCTCGTATTTACGAGAATTTTTATGTGTGCGTGAGTGCGCGTGTTTACATGCTAGATCAATCTTTGTAGACTTCACTGTGAACGCCATGTCTGATCTCAATAGAAAAAAAAAAAACTAAGTTATCGTTTTTTAGTTAGGTTATCGAATCCGATGATGTTTGCTTTAATAAGTTATAGTAATTATCAATAATCATATTGTGTTTTTTTGGCGGAAATGGGATGGTTTTCTAGCCAGGCGCGCACGCGAGGCGGCCGCTATGCAACGACTGTTATTGTTGGGATTTTGTATACCTATATGTAACGTTCGTCGACAAATCTTATGGCGCGTTTCAAGATCGTATGAAGATACATCACGTTTTTACTGATTGTCATCTGCAACGCCACTTGTATAGCGAGGTTGCTACAGGTTAATGATAAATAGGACCAATTATTTGAATTGGCGCTTTAGTTTAAGCGCACAAACACTCTCCGTCGCTGTTCATTACATACGAAAGAAAATCATGTTATCCCTTTCGCGCTTCCAAGCGTGGGTGACCTCTTATATAGCTTAGGGCTGCACAGCAAGCAGGAATGCAGGCCTACATCGTTTCAATGCCTCTGTTAACTAGCATAGCGCTACGCTTAGTGGTGTTGGAGTTAGATGATAACTCTTGTAGACAAACCTACCTATTAACGTACTTTGAGTTTCGAGCGTACATATCCGCATACTGATAGTGATGTTATTTATTATTCATTCATTCATCAAAAAAAAATGTACCTATTTGTATTTGGTTGAATGTTTGTTATCATTTGCCAGTATAGTTGCGCGTGTCGAGTAGGGATGTCGCTATACACATATTCGAACACTCGTTTGGTATTTGTACTGTCAAAACTTATACTAAACGATACATTTCGTAGCTTACGAATTGTTTCTACATTCATTTAATATAATGTCTTAGATCTAATAGATTTACGTACCTATTTTATTAAGTATCCAATTATATCTTTAGCCCTCCCCAAGTGATAGAAACCATTCCAAAATGTTGATATTTTGTAGTAGACATTGTTGATTAGAAATGTAAGACTGAAATAAATCGATCACTTCAACATGCAAGTTTATTTACTTCTATCCTTCTACTGCTCCCTAATTAGGAAAATGAACTGATTTTGTAGGATTGTGGTGCTTACGTATAAGTACATAAGTACACAAACTTGTAATTAAAACACAATATATAAGTATTGGCATTTAATAAAATGTATTGTGAATCACTTAGAAAACTAAAACTTACCTAACAAACTCGACAAAACTCCTAGCAAATAACATTTATATGGATAACAAATAAAATACTCACCAGCACTCACCTGTTGACATCACGTGTCCTAATAAAGTAGGTACCTATTGCTAATAACATGTTAAGTCCTAACAGCCTATTGTTAGTCTCCTAATCTTGTCCTAATAAGAGTTACCTATTAATAAAAGTAAGTATCTTTAACAAGATATCGGTGTTAACATCCATGGCGGGCCGGCACGAGAGTCCACAGTAGGGCTTCGGGCATGGACATCGGGTGTCGAAGCCACGAGCGCGCGGCACCCAGCATCCTGGCACACGGTTTGAAATTATTATCTTAAGGGGGAAGCTCAGGGTCAGGGCGCGAAATTCAAAATGTCAATGGTTTTTATTTTTTTACGAAAAATGTAGACATCTTTACGATGTAATTTAGTGTTTTGCGATATTAGCATTCTGCATTGGATGTCTCGATGTATTAAGTTTGCTTAAAAAAGTACCTAATCTGATACAATACCATAAGGTTTGTAAAAACCGCTACTTTTACTAACTTTATGGTGTTGTATCGCTTCAGGTATTTTTTTAAGCAAACTTAATACATCGAGACATCCAATGCAGAATGCTAATATCGCAAAACATTAAATTACATCGTAAAGATGTCCAAATTTTTCGTAAAAAAATAAAAACCATTGACATTTTGAATTTCGCGCCCTGACCCTGAGCTTCCACCTTAATAGTTCGGTCTTAAGAATATACCAAATAAGTTTGAAGACAGCTTCGTTGAATGGACCGCTTTGGGGCAGAATTTTATAGTGTACTAGCTGACCCGGCCACGCGTTGCTGTGGCTAAAGTTTTTGTGATATTACATTATAGTAAACAATCTAAGAGGAACAATAAGAGAACATCAGTCACGGAGTCCACTATGCTTTTTCACACAGATGGTATTTGTAAAAAAATATGGTGATCTCCTTATTTGACTTTCTACTACTATAACCCTTTAGTACAATGAAATTATTTACGAACAAAGACGAAAATGTTGATGTTGGTATACAAATTCACTGGATTGAGATTTGAAGGGGAAGTACGTTGAACACAATTAATTAAAATGTTCTTACACTTGATATTAATCAGAAATCAATAGGTACAAAATAATCATTTTTGCATTGACATTTTAATTAAATTTTATAATTATGTGATAATACTTACATACATAAGTATATTCAAATTTAATTATAAAGTTTTGATCAATGAAGCACAAATAAGTAAAAAACAGGATTAATTTCACTGTATTATCTTCATTATAATATGAATTCAATTTACACTTCAGTCTAAGTAACACGTGGCCGGCTATGCTAACACCAAAAATTTAAAAAGTGGAAATAATTGAATTATACGGTATTTCGTTCACTACAAAATAAATTTAATTAATTTTATAGCGTCAACAACACGTGGTAATTATGCTGTTAAAATGTAGCTTATATGACACGTTCGTAGATTTACCATAGCAGCGCCATCTATTGATTACTTACTCAACCCAGTCGAAAGGTATCGACATGTGTTAGAATCATTTGGAGTTAACAGATAATTGTGACTGTCAAATAATAACAGACAAATAATTAGCAATAAATTAAAATTGCGACTATAATTTGAGATTTAAACTATCCTATCTCTCAAGTTGGATCGAACTGCACATGGTGTGCGAATTTTATTATAATCGGTTAAGTGGTTTAGGAGTCCATTGAGGACAAACATTGTGACACGAGATTTATATATATATAGATTGGTACCGATTGCCACACGTATGTCTGAGGTAGCTGGTAAATGCGATTGGCGCAGGACGGTAGTATAACTCGTTCCTGGGTCTGTGTCAACATCTTCCACGGATGTAGGTAAGATGCAAATATTTTGCGGATGTATGTGGAAGGATGATGATGACTGGGCAGTCAACATCATCCTTCGACTGGAATCATTTCTGCGGCAACTAACCTGCCTATCTCAGACAAAAAATATATTATTGCTCTCAAGCTACAGAGCCACACAGTTTTTTTACTATATAGACTCTTCGCTATTTGAATTCCATTAAATTTGTGCGGATACAAAGTTAATTTCCCGGCTTTTCCCCGAGACTCGCGGAGAGTCAAACCTCTGTGTCTTCGTTGGACTCGATTGTAGATCCTGGCTTACAGGAGTAATAGCGGTGGCGAATTCCTACTCGGAAAGTCGTCGGCACATGTGCTCATCTGTATAAAATGGCCTGGTGAAGTAGGCATGTCCTCACTTGGTGAGCGGCCTGGGCCACCAGTGCAGCTGGTCGCGCGTGAGCCGCAGCTCGGCGTCCAGGCGCGCCAGCTGCGCGCGCAGCTCGCCCAGCTGCGCGCGCAGCGCGGCCGTCTCCCCGCCCAGCGCCGCGCACTCCGCGGAGCAGCGCGTGCGAGCCCTGGACGACGAGGAACGGGGCCATGACGTATCTCTACGGCTCTCGACCTGGTACTGCAGTGATGATGGAGGACGGTGCCTTGCGCGGCGGGGAGGGGAGCTCAGCTTAGCCTAGTTCCCCCAAGTTGTTCCAATTGGCTGGCATTTAGGTATACCTATTCATTGTGGTAAACTATTCATAATGGAACAACAGCGCCCAGTCATGATGTAGGCATGCCAGCCTGAGGCAATTTTAGGATCGAGAAAGTGCCTATTATGTTGCCTGCCCCTAATATACATACCAGTTTTGCGTGCAAGCATGAAACTTGGAAGATATCCACAACATTTAACTCTGTCTAATTTTACTAACTGAGGGTCTCCCTAGGACTTGGCACCTGGAGCTGCCGCTCCGTTCGCCCTGTGGTATGGGCGGCCCTGCATGCAGGTACTTAACTCTTTACCTATTTTTTTTTTCAAACTGAAGGAAAATCGTTAGGTGTAGTGTCACGCTCACTCCTGCTCGAGTCGCAGCCTCTCACTGGTCTCATCCAGCAACCGTTGCCTCTCGTCCGCCTCTCTCCGCAGCGCTGCCACGTCGGCCTCGGTCGAGGACAGCAAGTCCTCGTGCTGGGCGAGGTCCTCCTCTAGCCCAGTCAGCTAAGGGAATAAGAGTTGTATTCCTAGTAAGTAAGGATATATTATACCCAAAGCTGACGTGGAAACGGGTTCGTAGCTCTTTGAGTTTAGTAAGTACCTGCGTCTACAGAAAATGCTAATTCTACCTACATACCTACAATTTACAAATCAGTACTTTTCGAATTAAAATTAAGCGGCCAGCCAATTGGCTGTCGCCAAGTAGGTTCCCTACACAGATCACGAGAGATATGCCGTGCGGTTCAAAATGTATGGGAACTCGCTGTCTCCGCTTGGTCCCCACCACTCGCCACAAAACACATGCAATTACATAAAACCAACCAATACGAAGTCTCACACACACACGCGTGCCAATAATTCGGTGCGTGCTGCGTCGTCGCCGCACACAGCGGCCGTACCACGCGACGCACCAGTTTATTCAAAGTATCGTTAGACGATCTATCCATTGCCTCGTACATTCACTCAGTAGCGAACATAGGTGGTACTTAAAGAGCCATGTATTTTGTACAAAAATAAAAAAGTCGTTGTGCTACATGAATACTAAAATAACATAATAAAGGCATTAAATATTTTTTGATTTGTTGTTTTTAATGATTTTAAAGACGAATAAATAAAATACTTAATACTGGCTGGTGAAATGAGATTCCATCTTTCGCGTAGTTCATTTTGCTGCTAGTATTTTTGCACACAACCACGAAATAACACGGCATTTAAAAAAAAAGTTAGAGCTCCGATACCGACGTTGCAGTCGACTGACGGCGAAAACTCTATGTTAGCGTAATTTTGGCTAAAGGTGAGCGCAAGCCCACCGCTTTCATAACATATCTCCTCTCATATATCTGTGGTCCCCTGAATAAAGGAGATTTCTAAACAATAAAATTTTGATAGGTTAACTAAACCTCATCGTAATTTTAGGGATTTATGACTATATCAATTTAGATACTGAAGTAGGCATTACCATATTGAGTAGTGTGTGTAGGTAGTAAGCATGAGCACTGGTAGTACTGGTACGTACCCTGTCGTAGGCGTGGTCGCGCTGCGCGCGCGCCCCGGCGTGCGCGGCGCGCTCGAGCGCCAGCGCGTGCGCGCTCGCGGCGCCGGCCGCGCGCTCGCCCTCCAGCTCGTTGCGGCAGTTGCGCCACCCTGACCCAGACACACCGGCTGGTTCATTCATATCATCCATATTGGAAACGCATTCCAAAAGTTATCGTTATTGGTGTCGCTCTCGACGAGCTGACAAATGGCTAGGTTAAGGCAGTGCTATTAAGGACAATCTCATATATCACTCGTGAGACCGATATGGAATGTAAAATGTCAATACAAACTTTACATTCCATCCCTGAATTCAAGCATGAGGTATGACATTATCATAATAGTACATATATATTATAAAACGTCCCTATAACTTGCGGCAAAGAACGTTGACCCAAGAATTCGTTTCGGAGAACTACAGCAGTTACCCATTCAAAACTGGGAAAGCCACGACAAGATTACCAGCTGAGCAGATTACTGAGCGGCAAATCCTTTTAAGTATCCACTTAAAACACCAACGTACCAATACTCATCTCTGAAGCGCGATCTTCAGCTATGCAGACGTCATCTTCTAACGCAATTTTCTCCTGAAATTACATGGTACTTATGCAAACAAAATAAATTAAATATCGGCGGATATTGACGGAAAACAAAATTTTAATCGGAATGTATTCGGTGGGTGTGCTCCAGTTGTTGAAATGAATGGATAAAATCCCATTTCCATCTAGGATCACCATCTAAGGAATATGAAAACTCGGCCGTAGTTCCACGGATAGCCTTCAAAGCAACGGATAAATGGCCAAGTTCCTCTACCACCCCGTATAGAATGACGACTAATTACGTATGGTGCTGGTTCACATACCTAACCTACACCTAACAAAGGTATCATTCTCAGTTTTAGGTTGTCCTTTATACAAGTATAAAAAAAAATGTATATCGCCAAACAAACACCACCTGTGTGTCCCAACTAAATTAAGCAATGCTTTTATTAGAGGTATACCGTACTGGAGCGATTCCAGTAACACCCAGACAAGACAATATACACAAACAATACAGACATTCAGATAACAGATTAGACTACGTACGTCTCTGCTAAGAACCGTAGTCGCCTTTTACGACATCTTGTTTGAGATGCAATTTTCAAGCTGAACGTCCCACGGAGAAATTTATAGTTAGTGATCTAAATACCTGCTCCAGCACCGCCTTCTCCAAGTCCTTGTCGTGCAGCAGCTGCTTGAGTCTCTCGAGCTCGCGCATCGCCATCCGAACTTTGGCATTGTCGGAGTCCAGGAGGGACTTGAGCGCGCATATCTGGATGCGCAGGCGTTCTGAACAGGACACCTAGGAGTGGTTTCAAACATTTTGTTCAAGGCTTTGAGTGTTCTAACAATACAGCACAAGCTAAGTTTCTCAATTATGGTTGTTTTGTCTTGCACTTAAAAAGTGCACCCTTGATATATTATTTTAGTGAAAAAACGGCATAAGTATAGAAATGAATTCTCGTTCGCTCTGAGAGTTTGATCATGTAGAGACGATTGAATGGATAATGTAGAATCTCTGACACGACGCGTACGGTAAATATGTCAGGGAGTCAGGCCCAAGTTTGTAAAAAGCGGCGCCCAGTGTAAAGTTGTGGTTTGCTTAGCAGGTTGGACACTAACTTTAACCGAAATGGAACATCTCGTTTCGTGATTTTTGAGAATACTGCTTTCTCATTAGCTATACCTGTGTCTCCAGCGTCCTCCGGAGGCACCTGACGTCATCCCTGCGCCGTCTCCACGCGACCACTAGCATGAACCTGGTGATCTTCGCCGCAGCGGCCGCCTCAGCGTCTCCGTGGACTCCTGGAGATCGCACCACGGGGAGACTTTTGTCATTCCTGGATAGGGTATATGTAGATATATTATTACGTCATGAGTCTGAGTTATACACGCGGCACAAACACGTGCCCACAGAGTACAGCTATACTCTTGACCTTATTATAGTATAGTCACATGACAGTAAAGGCTCTTAGGTCGTAATCATAATCCCAGTCTTTATCCGGACCGGTTAATAATCACCTATCAATTTTAATCCGTTTTGTAGGCGTCAAGTCTTCCATAGAAGCGGCCTTAGCTCCTATTTTCTCGGGCCTCGGTGGTGTGACCTGCGCCCTGTACTCGTCGAGGCAGCTCCTGATCCTGGCCAAGTTGGGACTCGGTGAGCACCATTTGGCAGTGAACTTGTTCACTGGAGTCGAAAACAATTGTTTCTTGGGGTGCACCGGTTGCATACGCCTGTGGAAATAATATTGGCAAAAGACAATGGCTCGCACTGAGTAGCACTTACGATTCCTAATTTATAAGTAGGAGAGAATGAGACAAAATTGATAGCTCACATCTTGTCTCAGCTAGCCATGATTTCGCGCGCCTGTTATATTACTACTTCATTTCATTATATCTATTACCTATCTTATGCTTTTGCGCAAAGGCGCGAGGCCTGTAGTATTTGCTTACTCTTGCTACTGGCTAATCGGACACATGCTGGTCTAAACTAATGCTACCGCCGCTGTTCATTTCACGGCCCCTAGTACAAGATTTCTGCTCGTTTCCATCGTCAAAGCTGCACTTTTTTGCGGGAAGCGCTGTTGTGGGATGGAGAAAAGATGCGACTAGTCAATTTCTAGTTTGGTGCTGTGAATACTCGTACTCATTCCCCAGGTTGGGGGTACAGTTTTCGCCTTCATTTGATATGTTTTAAAGGTTGTATGGCAGTGGAACTTACGCAAGAGGTGTGGTTTGAAGTTTGTGCCTCTCCCGCGACAGCTCCCTCTCGGAGATGTCGCCCGCCCCCGCCCTGGCCACCGGCGACGCACTCCTCGGTAGCTTTAGTTCTGGCATCATCAGTGTAGCGTTATTAGTAGATAAAAATGTTTTGTGGAAAAAATATTGTGCTATGATCTGTGACAGGTAGTCTAAGTGACATGGATTCGAAAATGTTTTTGAATTTTGATTTCTTATATTTCTTTTTTGGTATAAAAATGTTGAATGGGCGAGGTTTTATTTGTGTTATAGTATACGTGCAATACAATCACGACCGTTATGTCTGGAAGGTTAATCTGATATTTTCTAAATTGTCGAGCAGATTTTAGCCGTATATACCATATGTTTTTATTGCACAGTAGCGCAATGAAAAAGTTCATCAGTTTTCTAATTGATTTATTAAATATAACGTTCGCGAGCACATATTACCTTTTCAAACTATGCCACCGAATTTAATGTTGCCTAGAAAATTATGTTCGATAGCAAAGTTGTTTAATTTTTTTTCTCGTCTAACGGCCACAATCAGAACCATTTCTGGCAATAATGTTGGCAATACGGCTGTTGAACTCTTGCAAGCAAAAGTCAACTTTAAGTCGACGAACCTTGCAACCGGATCGAAAATATGACCAACCCCTTTATTTTACCGTGAGTACTTCCTTCTAACATAGCCCTGTACTTGGGGATTGATTACTATAATTTAAACATGTACGATGCGTCATACGCGCCGGCGACTGTCGGGCTTGGGTCGCCGCCGCCGCCGCCGCCGGCCGCACGACGCCGCACGCGACCCGAAGCCGCCGCCCCGTCGCGGCCGCCGCAATCGCCACCGCGGCTATACGCGCCCCCTTACCTGCCGCCGGACTACTGGCACCAATTTTAATCACTAACATAACTAACCCTACCTCGTGTCTTTCACAACAGTTATTTCTTATGCCTTGTTTACACGTAACAAGTTAAAAGGGAGACAGTACTCTCTCAGCCGAGTGCTGGGTACATGTAAATCTTGTTTACTCGGCCGAGCACACAGTCGAGAACATTGTCCCGCCGTTTAATTCGTTATTTGTTTAGATGATAAGGGAAGATCTTCCAGCCTGGCGGGTGGTATGCCGGGCGTGGTGGCCTATACCCCAACGGTTATTGTATTGGCAAAAACGGCAAAAACGGCGAACACATTTACGTACCTATATAAGTAGGTAGGTACGTGCAAGTGAGAACGGCCTGCGCTCAGGCATTGGTGCCTAATTAATTATTTTATTTATTTATTTTTATTACCATAATATGCAGCACGTTATATGTATCTCTCTATTCTATCACTTTTATTTCTATTCTATACTTTATACATGTATTGTGTGCGATTGCGTCTGAGTTTGGTTACCAAGCGAAATGATTAATGTCCTACTGAGGAGGCTTTGGCTGAAAATCAGCGCTGGAGGGGAATCCGTTCCCCACCAGCTCATGCTGAGCCAAACGCCTTTCGGCACAGCTCACACTGAGATCCACAATACCTACTTTATGTTCCTCACTTTTTAATGTATGTGCCTATTTGTGTATCTTTGTGTGTTCTTTACTTCTACTTTTTCATGTAAATGTACCCATTTGTGTATCTTCGTGTCTGTGTCGAATAAACTTTTTTCATTTCATTCATTTCATTTCATTTCATTTCATATTGTCGGGATCTTGAGACTCTCATACCGCGATTCAGGTTTGTATGGAGAATTGTCAATTGTTTTTAATGTCTTCTGCAGCGCCATCTGTGCAGCTTGTGGCGGGGTTGAAGACGTCGCTACTCGTGTAATCGAAAAAAAAAAGAATTTCATCTTATTGACGATCCTATATATATAGGTCAGGCCATCATCTTAAATGCCAAAATACATCTGAGACCTACGTATTTAAAATTTCGATATTCCGGTTAAAATGTCACATAAATGTTTTATTTCATGTAGATATCTTTGTAAAGAACTATTGTAGATAATTTTTAGTATTTTTTTGAAATGTCACACTCGCCAATGTTTTGTACCTTTACGTTAGCGTCACAATTGCGTAAATATTAAATAATAAACGTACTAGAGGGTGAAAATAGAAGGGGGTTGGTGAAAACGGCGCCGCACGCAACCCCGCCGAGGCGCGTCAGTACGCCGCCTACGTATACTGACTCATTGGTGTAATTCGTCATCCTGACTTAAGTAGGTGCCTGCTTTAGTACAAAAAATAGAATCTATACTAATATTATAAATGTGAAAGTTTGGATGGATGGATGGATGGATGTTTGTTACTCTTTCACGCCATAACGGCTGAACGGATCTGGATAAAATTAGAGATAGATTATAGTCTGGAATAGCACATAGGCTACTTTTTCCCGTGGGATAGATGTTTTAATTTTTCATACTTTTTATTGCGGGTAACACCGCCGGGCGCATCTAGTAGTACATAAGTAGCTCCTCAGTGTTGTAGATATCTTTATCATGAATATCTCTCTTTATCTGAATTTATACGCGATCGTTACCAGATGCCTGAGACGATGAGACGAAAATACCTATTTTGTGACCACGTCGTCGTCGTGCCCAGTTTTTAAGGTTTCCTACTCAAAAGGTCCAAACGTATCCTAATCGCGTTCCAAAGATGTTCGTCCGTCTGTCAATGGCTTCTACAACTTCTATATAAAACAAAATTAGATGGCAACACTATATGACAGGTTTACATTTTAGCTTCGACAAAACATATATACTTAGGTACCTTTTAAAATATAATGATAGTATACAATGCATTAACTAGGCCAACAGTAGGTTAAGATAACGATTTCAAAGAAATTAATCAAATTATTAGTTACAAATCGATAAGCCTTGTTTAATAAAAAAAAAATATTTACACAATTATTTTACACATCAACGTGATTCATATAACAACTGATTGGTCTGTAAAAATATTTTACACTATTCTGTTACACCTTATATACATGGCATCCTGTCTGTCCTCCGAGGGGTAGGCAGAGTTTCACTGCAGTCTACCATCCTCCCAAATTTCGCCGATGGTATTTCTCAATATAATAGGGGGCGAACCAATTGCCATTATACCGGACACAATCTATGCACATTCATTCAGGGCCCCAAGTCTGCTAACACAATCGATTCATAATCGAACAGCAACCGCATAGTAACTGTCACTTTTGACAGATATTGTATGGGATATCCGTCAAAAGTGACAGTTACGATGCGGTTGCTGTTCAATTATGAATAGATTGTGTTAAAAGACTTGGGGTCAGGCCAAAGGCCACTACGCAGGCCCAGTGCGATTTGGTGACCTTCACACACGATGCTTGCCCTCACCAACATTCGAAAACCCCTGAGGTGCGAGCCGGGGGTTTGAACTTGACTAAAAAAGTTTCAATAGGTGGGTATATAAATGGGGGGGCTCACACATTCAAGAGGGCTTAGTGTATGAGTTGAAGCAATAAAAAAAACAAACGCGTCCCGTTCATTGAACTTCCTCGACTTTTTGGCGGGAAGTGGTCAATTATGTTTTATTTTCCAAAAAATGTGTTTATTTGATAAATAATGTGTAATAAATAATACTAGTGGGATATTAACCATTGTGTACCACCATACACGTGCACGAGTGAAGGAAATTGAAATAAAATTGTATAACTTGACTTTTCAACTTCTCCCAAGATGTCCGGTAAATTTTCAGTAAAGTATCCACAGCTTTACTGATAGGGGTACGGTTTCATTTCATCATCAACGTTAGCAACACTCTCAATATCATCAGGGGTACTTATAATTGAAAACCAATTTCCAAGAATTACTCCTAATTCTCAAAAATCACTTAAAAAAAGAAGATAAGCTAGTTTGTGGGGAAAAACGAAATTCAATCAAGAATAACGAGCACGTGTGAACTTATAGGTCACACGATACGGATGATCTTGCCAGTGCCAAGTGGCTACGCCAGAATAATAAATAAAATGGTGTCAAATTTTGCCAATCATTAGTAATGCCGGTACAGAGCAGTGCACATATCTAACGGAGCAGAAGGTAGGATTTATTTTAACACTTCATTATATTTAGTAGTAGATACTTAATTAATTAATTAATATACTTAATTAATTAATTTATCTGACGTTAGCTAACAACTCAAATAACAATTTCCATAATTAATTAACAAGTTTACTATTTTTTTATTAGTACAGTACGTGGTTACTAACTAACGTTCTGTAGAATGTTCGCGGCATAGGTTGTATTATCAAATTGTCTCAAATAAATATTAGAACCATTCAATATGCATATTAAATTAATTAATGTGTTAACTATATGACAAAGAAACAATCAGCAAAGTATTAAAAAACTCCCTTAGTATTTTAAAAGTTATTTAACATTCTACGACGTCCGTGAAAAATAATCACGCATATAGAAATAAATTGCTCAAATTGTAAACGTTTCATTTTTCAAGAATCAAACTTTATTTTCTATTTCTGGCAATCCTTTAATATATCATGCCTTATTAGTGTCCGTCATATTTCCACAAGTACCTAATTGCAGTTCAGAGATTCTAAATGTCGTAACAGCGTTCTATACGATTGTCAAAGTTCATGCGTCTTTCTTGTTCTCAACCAAAAAAGTAAGGAAACAATTTTAAAATATAATTTTCGTATGGCTTCATTACTAAGTTGGATAACTAACGAAATCAAGTGAATTTCAATTTCCTAACCTAATATTTTGCATCAGTTACGTATTTTTATGATAAAAAGTCGCTTCTGTAGAACTCGCTCCTGTTGATGTAGCTTTTTACAGAATTGATGTATTTCTACAGATGTCATGATTTGCTTTTATGCTTGTATATCTTATGTTTTATAATAAATATACACACTTTTTTAGTTTAACTAACGTACAATGCTGCTTCTTATTGTGACGGAAAGATTTTACAACCTGCGCCGCGATTTAATTATCTTTATCGGCAGGAGTGTCTTGCTTCTCCAAAACTGATTGCACGCCCAAACACGATACATCTGCTGTAGGTTTATAAGCAGTGGATAGACTGTAGAGTGTGCTGATTGCAGCATCAGGTCGAGGTTCTTATATTATTACAGTGTCATCAAATTTATAGATTGTGCCAAATATCAAGTCAATCGGGCGAGTAAAAGTAGAATACACATACTCTTTGTAGGAGAAATCCCTACACCGACTTGAAAAAGAGCTGATAACGGACGGACAGACAGACAGACATAGGTCTCAAACTTAGAATATTTTTTCTTAGTCACACCAAAAAAATGATATTTTTGAATGTTCCTACTCAGATTTGTATACGTCTACAGGAATGTTATGACTGCGTCATTTCTCTAGAATATACCTACTTGTTGTTTTTTTTAGTACTTGTAAATATGCAAATGACATATTAAGACTGTTGGCACCAAAATCTATTCAGGTTGATTATTTTATGTTTTGTATGCTTACTTATAGTTTTAAGAAAATGTCGTCACTCCTGGCGAAATTCATATCACTCCTGTCGAAGTGTTAAAAACAAAATGTGCATTTTTTCATCATATTATTGTGATTGATCTCTGCGTTTATTTTTTAGATGATCTTTAGGTTAAAAAAAATAGTTGATTTTGTAACATAACAAAAAAACATATTTTTTTCTTTCGGTATAATTACCCTTGTGAATTGGTGATGAACAAGATTTATATATATATATATTTGTAAATATATAAGGATTTATCAAAATTTAATTTAGATTTTCTCTTCTTCCGTAGAGACCCTGGGTCTTAGCTGAATCCGGATTAATAGCGGAAACCACCAGACGTTCCAGGCTTAGTATAGCCTTTCTGAATCGCTTCGTATAATATAATATCTTCTAAACTCTTTCGAGAAAAAAGAGTGAGAGCACCGTCTTCTTTTTTGTCAGTAAAAAAGGCGTGAAGAAATTTTATTATATTGTAGGTAGGTTGTGCATCCACTTTTAAGAAAATCGAGATGAAAAAACACCAATCCTGCTTTGAATCCCTGCACTCAAAGATCAAGCAACGCATACTATTATTTCTGACCACCGGTAAGTAGATGAAAATATAGAGTACATTCGTAGGCACGAATGTAACTACGAAATAACGTTAGTACAAAATAACCAACAATAAAAATAGTTATATAGGTACAGACCACCAGATGTTCTATCGATTTGACTTTAGTTAGTTATAATTTACCTACTCTAGTTATAGTTTGAATTTTGGCGGGAAATGCAATATCTGATAAAAAGATTCTCTTTCCCTATCCATGTATCGGCATCTCGCTCACACTCGCGAAAAAAGTTTGATATTCATTGTGCGCATGCGCTACGTCCGCGTACGTCACAAGGCGGCCATGTGACAGCTACCGGCCAAATCCGGCCAATCGCCGTCAGTCGTTGATAGTGTGATGTAGTACTCTTACCTACACTGACATATTTAACATAAGGATTAAGACATCTTGACGTTCCTTGTTAACCGTGGAACTTTATTCGGATACGCGTATGTTTAAAATAAATTCGTGTTATCAAAGTTTGTGATTAGCGACTACAATAGTGTCAGAGTTCACGACACAAGAAGTGTTAATTCTTGGAACCGCACACCGCGCCGAGACGAGAGACCTTGATAACTTGTTCCTCCGACGAGCGAGAGCGAAGAAAGAAACAGTTCACAGTTATTATTATAGGATCATTCATGCTGGAGGTACGTCTTTAGATTACCAATTTGAGCGAATATCGTGCGATTGCGAATCGTTCGCTCGGTAATAAGTTTAATAAGTGCGGTTTAGTGCGCTCCAAGTTGAAGACCCACGTCCAGGAAGTGCCAAGTGTTATGTTATAAATGAAACGAGCTATGACGAAGTTAACATAAATGTGCGTTTTGATATTGTCGCGCGCGGAAGGAGCACAGTGAGGCGACGGCGGCTCCGCGGCCCGCCCGCGCCCGCGCCCGCTCCGTGCCATGGAGAACGGTGGAGGTAAACTGTGGATGAGTGCATGTGATATGCCATAACATCGTTTTCGTCGAAACGACACTGCGCATCGCTGTTTGCACGTTTCATTAATCCTTAAGGCCCGAGGAGGCTGATACCTCCGAGTCTGGTCGTGTTTCGGTGCATTTTCAGTCAGTACTGTGAAGCTTCGCAATGTTCTAGTTAGCTGGGTGGTTGAGTGTATGATCTATTTTTATCCCAAATGCTGGCCTCACACTGAAAATGTATAATATACGCTTTAAATGTGCGTAGTTGCAGTGTTGTAAATTCACACAATCTTCCATTTCATATTATTATGCGCACAGTATTTAATACTCTGTTGATATTAAAATTCATGTTGTACCTGGATCTATTTTTAGCAGTAGAATACAAGTTGCTTATTTATTTACATTATCTATGCCCCATTCACATAGACAAGTAAATTATCATTTTACTGTTGTGTAGGTGTGTCACTTGAATTATGATAGAATATTTTATTTATCCGAAGGCATGTTTGCGAAAGTAATTATGTCCTCAAAAAAAGAAATGTTATTGTAATGGCTCCCATTAAAATATTAGTCATGATACAGCCAGTGACTGAGCTATGAATGACACTGGATTAGATAAACAACAACAAATCTTAAATGTTGTGTGTGTAGTTGTAAATTGAGTGTGCAACTAATTACAACATACAAAAACAATATGGACAGACAGAAACTGTAACATAACATGTAATATTAATTTGGTAGTAATATGTAGTTACTTGTGACTGTGTTCTGTAAATGCAATTTAAGTGGCAAATGTGATTTAATATTCAATTCAAATATTTTCACCAATGCTGCTATTATTTCACATTTTGAATAGAATAAAAACCGCTCATTAGTTATTGGGGTCAATGATGTAGTCTAGGGCCGAGACATGGGTCCTAACTGTCACAGGAAAACAACTCCTAGTTTCCTTTCTTTGATCTTCTAAGATCTTCTACACTCTAGTGTAGAAGTTCTTTACGAAATGAAATGCAATGAAATAAAATGGATATGAATATGGATTGTATCATGTTTTCATGTCTTCTGTCACATTTGATGGTCATCAAGGTGTTGCTTGTTTAACTAGCCAAGTGTCAATCCAAACTTTGGTGTGACCGCTATCAATAACTAATTTAAAGCCCAAATAAACAAACAGGACAGTTTGTATTTCTCCTTCCTTGCTCTTTGTGTTTTATGTCATTGGATACCAATACTCTGATGGTAGCAGCACATACCTTTCAATGAACACAACGCTGAATGCTCTCCCATCTGTTCAGGCTCTTATTGAGGGAAGCTTTTACAGTTTTTTTAAATATAATATCACCAGACAAACACATCAACTGTACAATACATAAATTACTATAACTTCGTCTTGCTTTACAAAATGAATTGCGTTGTAATAAAATGGAATAAGATGAAATAACATTTTGTGGAATGTGCCCCAGACTAAAGTATTATCGCCAAGCTTCTAATGTACTCTTGGTAAAGTTAGGTAAAAGAAAATCTAGACTATCCAAAGAGTGATAGTCTAGTCTCTTTTGCGCTTCATCTGTATATATCAATCAAACAGTAACCGGGTTGTAACCTGTATATTGAATCTTATAGAAAAAAAATCTTATTGGATTATTTTTAATACCAATTGTCTGACGGAAGTGTCAGAGACCTTCAATAATAATAACGTCTGACACTCTTGATCATCCATGGACCCTATAGAATGGATCTATTACAAAACCAAAGTGGTTGATCAACCATTTTGTTTATAATTGAGGAGCTTGGCAAGGCAAGGCTGAGTGATGGATCCCACTTCCGAATGTTTCATGGTCCCCGGGTTAAAAATAAAAGAAAAAATTGGGTTATGCTGATATTCATGCTGTCTTGCTTGCTTACTATTGTCTTTATTAGGGGCCGCTGAGATAATAAATGATCCTCATTAAATAATTATATAAGATTTATTTCTAAAGTTTTTTTTTAATTTAAATAAAAGTTTATACATGATGGTGATGATGATGATGGATGGTGCAAGTGGCCCTTATTATGGTTGGTCGACTGCTATAAATATATAATTGTCCGCTTTTCACGACACTTGCTATAATTATCTGTATATTTAGTTTAAATTACGTTCGACTCAGATTAGAATTCCTATTATGCCAATATTATCACAATCATTTAAATAATGCTCAATTAAATGTTATGTTAATTGGTTGAAAGCGTGCGAAGATAAAGTGATTAAGAATTTAGCGCTGGCGTGTGCCAGGCAGCGTGCTATCGGCCACTCGCTAATTTGCTGCTGATTCATAATCAACTATCTATGCCTGCCATATGCCTGCTTATTTCCGACAGCGCTCATAATACTTAAAGTTCGACTTTCGATTATATTCAGTAATAGAGAAATTCAATTGTAGTCTGACATACTAAAATTAATAGTGTTGCAGTGGTGTACGACTTTTCGCAAATAGAACACTTGATCAAAATAGTTCAATTTATATTAAACTTTATACATTCGTTTGGAAGATAATAATAAAGATAGAAGAAGCTATTTCTGTTTAAAATAATAAAATGAAATAATTTACATACTTCCGACACGTGTTGGTGCAAGATGATCAAAGCAAAAACGTAAAATCAGTTGAGACAATTTTTTAAAAGATATTATATCGAATTTGATCGTTAAGTTATAAAATTAATTAAAAATATAATGCATATAAGCACAACATTTAGTTCATTCAATCTCATTCATTCTATTTTTCACCTGATCTTTTTCGCAAAACCACATTTTTTTCGGCGAACCTTCCAACTGTCATGTTACTGAATAAAATGTAAAAGTCGAACTTTGCCAATATACCCTCGATTTCTGAATAAGATCTTTGCAATTTATCGATGTCGTTATTAAAAATATCATGTTTATTTTTAGCTCTACAACATTACATGACCTATTATTAGCAATTCTTAAAAGTCTAGGAAACAGTTAATAAATACCACTACTAATACAGTCCTAAACAAGATACCTATTTGTCAATGACTCATAAATAATAATTCGTACGTATCTTGTCTGAGGTTAAATCAATGATATTATAATATCTGTATTTTATGTAAACTATTTTCTCGTTATCCCATAACAAACATACACATCAATTAATTGATGAACTTATGTTCGAAAACACGTAAGGGATTTCCAAAAAAATTTTTATCCCAATATGCAGAAAAAAATACACTATCGACCTTAGATCGTACCTCGGCACTCGCTCATTTGACGACAACCTAGTGAGGGCTCTAAAGTCATTCAATGAGAACTCGAATGATATAGGGTCAAAGGGCTCAGACTGGTTGAATAACTCTAAGGGGGTTAGGCAGAGATGTCATGATGTGTCGCTTTTCAATCCCAATATGGACAACTATTTGAATGATTTGAAAGGCAAGAAATGTGGACTGAGCATGAATGAGTTACAGTCGATTTTCTTCTGTACGCTGACGACCAAATACCTACTACTTGTGAAACCGTGGTTAATGAAGTGTTTAAGAAGAGCGGAATGAAAGTTAATGTGATTAAGACCAAAGTAATAGTAGTAGAAAGGGAGGTAGATGCTAGGGAATGTAAGTCAATGGTGTATTACAGACCACGGTGAGTGGTAAGAATGTCTCAATAAGGCATGTCTGGCGATTCATCACACTGATGTGTTGGTCTGAATGGTGGATATGGCACAGAAAGCATGAAAGTCAAGTGAATGCGTTGAAATGCGCTGTTTATGTGTGCGGTATCCCCTTTGCTGACCGATTAGGTAAGTGTGATACGAGATAGATGAAAGCTGAAGGATGATTTAATGACCTTCATTGATGAAAGTATGTTAATATGGTTTGCCATGTGAAGAAACCGTATGAAAGACAGCTGACAAGAAATATACCGAGCAGAAGGGCGCGCCTAAGGAGAGCCTTTAACGACCAGATAAATAGTTTAATCTAAATAAATCAAGCACCCTCTACCTTTAGCGGTAAATGAATGAAGAGATGTGTTTATGGCGATCTAGAAAAAGTTGTATTGCAAGATTTTAGCTAATGAATATCAAAAGTCCCTTAAGTATCATTGAGGTAAAGTCCAATTCTCTTTCTTACTTCTCGACCGTACTGATTGCAGTTGTAACAACAAGAAATAAAATACATTTGTTTCGTTCTTCGTCAGTTCCCGATAGGATCATACCTATAGGCGATCATAACTTAAATAGTATTCTAATGACATGGGAGTTGCAGATTATTCGTGTGCTTTGAAAATAACCACAATGATAACAGCAGTCCTATTTCAATTCACTCGTTACGGACAAGGAAAATGCGTACAATAATGTAACACGTTATTTCCATACGTTTACCTAATTCAACATCGACATTAGTTGTGGCAATGGAGGTGTATCGCCACCGACAGGGCCCTATAGTCTGACAACACAAGGTTTATTATTGAATGGCTTTGGTATTTAAAATTGTATCTTCAATGTTAGTACATAACGCCGAGAATGAGCCAAAATTAAGGGTCAAACATTTTGCAATGAGTAGGTACATTTGTTGTTTCCTTTGGTGATACTAGTTATAGACCTTAACTATATCTACTGACTGTAGGACTTCAAAGCCGTTTTGCATAATTATATTGTACTTTCAAAGTCCCCCATGCTCCCGAAGCTTGGACACAGCTTTGTTTGGGTGATTTGACTTCTTATGTTGACTTATGTTGTCTCAAAAACAAAGGATCACGCTTTCCCGTTGTCCTACCACATTGAACTAACCAACTAATCTCATTGCACATTAAACTAACTTACGAAATAATGATTACATGCGAATGTTTCTCATTAACGGCCAACGCGGGCATTATGCGATATATTATACAACAGGAAAATTGTGTATTCTATTGTTTTTTTTCAATAACATCCGATATATGCACTGAACAAATAGTCATAACTGAGTAAACTTATTGAAAAGGAACGGTTGAGTGAGCTGCCGGCCAGACTGCGCGTGCTCATGACGCGGGATGTGGCGCGCCGGCGCGTGGGCAGCTAGCTCGCTCTACCACAATCTTAACTTGTAGTTTAATGAGTTTAGAGAATATTTAACGACACTAGTGGTGGGAGACGATACCGAGATTTCTATTATAAAGTGTAGTCAAGATTTAGAATAGCGCAGTATATTACTCAAGGATCAACAAAAAGTGATTCCAAAGAAGTCTACATGCATTGGCAGTTCTTTTTTTACAAAGATAGAAAGAACGTAGTCTCTGCTCCTTTAAAATGGCCTCACCCACCCAATGGTAGGTATTTTGCCAATTTCAAGTAACAAATAATTCCCAACAATATAAATATAGTGATTCTATGCAAGCCGTAGACTAGGCCTAATAAAACCGTCCCTCCCCCCCTAACCTTATCAGTAAATTGGCGGATACTACTGACAAATTTCCGGACTTCTTGGGAGAATTAGAAAAGTCTTGCTACACCATTTGGTTTTATTTTCCCACACTCGTGCAAGTTTATCAACACATATTAGTTGAAATTCCACTAAATAACTCACAGAAACACGTTTTTCACAAAATAAAACAAAATTGATGACCTTTCTTCTCTCCGACTATAGATGTTAGATTTCGGCGTTTCGTCTCGTACCAAAATTGGAAAATTTAACGCAGTTTTAAGTCGCGGACAGGAGGGAGGGAAAAGGAGGCTTAGCAAAACAGTGAAGCATATCTAGCTCGTAATAATAACAGAGATAGCTAGCTGCATTACAATTTACCATATATGCCACATAGGCCGAGAGGCATAATATTGTCGTTGCTGGTGAAACTTGGCAACCGATGCTAAAATAGATTGCCTACGTGTATAGACAACTGAGCGTATCTTATATTATAGAAATGGCGGAAAAGCAACAGTTACATGGAATAATGCTACGACTAAACAAACTGACCGTTATAACTAGAACTCTCATAAACACTACCTAGACTGTATTTTTGAATCCTTTTGTAAATGCGAATGCATGGTTTTTGTTTCAAATTCGTTATTTTTTTAGTAATTCATTCGCGGACTAATTTCGGATATTTAGGATCCGTTTAGTCCGCGAATGAGTTCGTCATCACAGTGTGCCCAGGAACTCCTAATGCAGTCGTGCAATACATAACGTCATCGAGAAAGCATGCTGTCACTGTCATTCTTACATATGAAAGGTTTTGTGTGAGCGGTACGGAACACACGGACGAAAAATTGTGTACGTTCCACTGTTTTTGAAAGTTCCCAACGTGTAAAACCACAATGGCTTTATCAAATCCTCATAATTTATTACGACTTTTTGACATGCCTACATTGTAAATGCTATACTTTCGGTGATTGTATGTAGATATAGTTGTAGAAGCATAATTTTAGTGTACAGTAAACAAGCTAACTCTGAATAGTTAACTAAGCCTCGACCCGTTGCGTGTGCGCACCTTGACAACCAAAAAATTATCTTATTCGTTGACTCATTGATTTGACGCTTAATTCGGTTTACCACAAACGACTCATTTGTCAATCTTTTATTGACGTCTACCATAAGTCCTTCTTGTAAATACGCACTAACAGAGATATTACTGGTTGGACACTTTAAGGTCATTTTCGCGTGGCACTGAGCTCGAGTGTTACGACTTGCTACGGCCCGATGTTTGGACCATTCCCCAAACTGTTCACTGTGCGCAGTCAAACGAAAGCGAACGAATTATTTATAAAATAAGAATGTTTCGTGTATGCTCGCTCGTGTTCGCTGCTGTAAACGAATAAAAGCACAATCGAACGCGAACCCGATTCCTTCACGTTTAAATATCATCGCCGAATCGTGTAAACTCTTGCGCCTTTATCTGGCGTGGCTATCAGAAGAAATGTCTAGGTGCGCATGCGCATGTCTGCTCGATATAAATGAAAGTTGTATATACATTTTAATTGTTCCTTAGTAAAATTACTGTCATGTGCCTATATCACCATTTTGAGGTGTTCGTCTCTTTTACAGATAACGTCGTACCCCCAAGCGACCGCAATGACAGCGAGCTGAATATCAGTGATGTCCGTAAGTATTCATATGTATAATTTCCCAAAGTGGGCGATAACGCCCCCTTGTGGGCGCTGGTGGCCTAAAGGGGGCGGTAAGAGACCCAGAAAAAAAATGGGGGCGTTGTGTAGAGGCTTACAATAATTAATTTAACTTGAAGTTATAGTGGTTTTTAAGTAGGTGCACTGAGAAAAAAATTAGGTTCCGGTTACCTAATATTTAACCTAATATTGCGTATTTGTCGGACAACGTAGTGCATTAGGTAACAACAACCAAGTGCACTAGTTATTACATAAACTTATGTTGTACCGACTCATTAGGTTATTTTAAACTATTTCTAGTAAGGTAACTATCACCTAATAGTAGGTTAAAGTTACGTAGTGACTAGGTTGTCCGACAAAAACCTAATATTAGGTTCGATACTATAACCTAATAAACATTTAATAACACCTAGTATTTTACGTTAATTTTACCTTAATATACGTTAAACTTGACCAAATAAATTTTGATATATACCTAATAAATGATTTAATTAAACCTAGTCTAGATGATGGTTAGATGTCTGTAACCTTTTCAATGTGTATAAATAACCAAATTTATAGTTTCCGGTAGTGTACTGCGTAGGTATTGGATACCTAATAAGTTCTTTAATATAACCTACTGAGAATTGTCTGCACCTTTTTAGTTGCGTTAGAGTTACCTTTTCGATAGGTGTAGGGTACATAGGTAGTAGGTAGTAACTAAGTATTTACTTGATTATAGCAAAATAATTAATAGGTAACGGTAATCAACTGGATACGTTAAAGTACATTAATAATGCCAACATGATAGGTATTATGTACCTAATTAATTTTTTCCACATTTTTTTAAGATAATCCATTAAGTATTTCCCTGCCTTAAAGTCTTCCACTATTTTTAAAATAGATTTATTTTCTCTGAAACAGCAATAGTTGTGTTTAATTGACACAAAATAAAAATAAAATAATAATTTAGGTTGCATTTTTAACTTCAGCCCCTTACTTTTCATGCATCACATTTTCAAATACTTCTCGTGCTTTCTCTAAATCTATTGACATATTTTCCATATTTACATCTTAATCAAATGTTGGATTTTCTTCAGTAGTTGAAGATGCTGTACTTTTGCTAATATTCTGAAATCACATTAAATCAATTAAATATGTATACACCAGCTGTCACAATCTCATCATAAACAAGAAAGCATGCCAACATCAAATTTTTGTTTCTCTATTCGTTTTGTAATTTAGCCCGTACTCTGGTGCTTGGAATCAGCGCTACCAAATCTTCCTCGATAAGGTGTTCTATTGCATTCAATTCAATATTTTCCTCTGTAAACAGCAAATACAAGAACAATGCAGAAACCATGCAATGACAAATAAGTATCCCAAAACCTCAGGCTTTATAATAAAATTTAAATAACCTACAAACAACCAAAATAAAGCCATATAAAGCTAATATTGTTGGAATGGCCATATTTTTATTTACGCAGACGTTTGTGACAAACCCAGGAGGTATCTGATGTACCGGGGTTAAATCCTAAGACCCCATCCATACCATCCGATAAGATGACGCGTAATATTTGTTGGAGTTTGCTGCTCTAAAACCACATCAATATTAGCAGATACCAATATAAATTGAACCATATAATCAATACCCTAATCATATTTTACCATCAATAACCTATCAACATTTACAAAATAGGTAAATCTAACGCAACTAGGGCTAAATGTAATTGGTTGTGAATAGCTTACCAGTAATTTTCCAATAATTTCTTCTGGCATTTGCCAATCGTTGAGTAGCACTTCCATGACTTCACTTCACAAACCCAGTACATATTTTCACGAACCCAGTATAATGAAAGCAATAAAAAAGGCGCCACAACAGCACAGCGCGCTGTCGCAGCCGGCCCGACCGAAGCGAACGCAAAAATGACTGTCTGTCTATACAGTGGCCAGTGTTGCTAGCACAATTTTTAAAAGATGGCCAGATCCGCCGTAAAAAACTTATTCTTGTAATTATAACCATATTTTATAAATGAAACATGTCTTTATCGCCAATAATAAATATGGATTATGTCATGTGGCCACTGGAACCAACTACATCTGTTTTGTTTTCGGGAAGAAAGCTATAACAAAAAATGACTTATGCACTACAGATCAATCATGGTTTATGTAATACTTTTAAAGCAAAAAAATATGTATAAGTTAAGTATTTCAATAATAAAAAAAGATAGCATAGAGTCTATTCCATTGTGCCGCCCTATCCATCATCATTTATTTAGTGTCACAAAATTTTGTATATAGAGGTAAATTTAATAGAGATGTGGCAACACACAATTCGGGTAATAGCCAAAAAACTGGCGTCAAATGTTGTGTAACGAGATTGGCCGTCTAAATAAATTAGCATGGTAAATACATACCAAAAGAAAAACATAGCATAAAAAATATGTACTCTCCAACTGTGCATATAATGTATAAATGTGATTTTTGCTATGCTCTTGCCACAGAGTAAGTAGGTATAAATAAGGCCATGGCGTGGTCCTAATGAGCCGCACCATCTCCATTTAATCCTTAAATGTATATCTTATATATTTTACCTATGAGTAGGTTTTACTTAACTTGTGCATAACTAGGTATTATTAGGTTTTATATCTTAAAACCTTATAACAAATATATTTTAACAGGATTGTGTTATTTCAACAGACTTTTGTTTTGCATATTTACCTAGTACCACAGGTTTTCATTACGAAAACCTTTAAAATGGCTTATTTAACCTACTGCCAAGGTTAATTAGAGACAACTGCAATCAGTTGCGATAACTTTATGAAAATGTTAATGTAGTTGGTTTATACAAAACAATTTATTGGTTATTACAACCTTTTATTAGGTTATAGGAACCGAATGTACAATTTTAATTCCAAATAATTATTAAGGTTAAGTACAATTTAGTCGAAGCTACCTATTATTAGGTGTTTTTAAGCTATGTGTAATCATACTAGGTAGTATTCACTGATAGTGATAGGTAAAATTAAATGTGTATATTAGGTGACGGCCCGTTAACGTAACAGTTAGGTAAAAAAAAAGGTTTCTTTAACGTAAAATAGGTTAAAATTACGTAATATAGTACGCTACCAAACACTGTAGGTTGTATTTACCCAATCGAAGGTAAAACTATTTACCTACACTAGGTTCAGAAAACCTAAATTAGGTTGTATTCAACTATTTTTTGCATTACCTACATTATTAGGTTTGCATTTACCTATCTTTTTTCTCAGTGTGGAAAAAATGGGGGCGCTAAAAAATAATTCATTCTCAAAGTGGGCAGTAGACAAAATAAGTTTTGGAACCCCTGATACAAACACTTTTAAAGGTCTCTCGTATAACTATTGCGCGTGAGTGAATTTGCCCGAATCCCTGGTAAAGGAACTTTTGTTCTAAAGATGTTGACATTCCGGGGCACATTCCCGCCTTGCGTAGTGCAGGTATAGGTCGCATCAATTATTTTCACCAAAGATGGCGGCTCGGCGCATGCCAAATTCATACAATTCGTCATGCGTAGAATCGCCATCGTTGCTTTTTCGACCTGTCATACATTTTATTTTTACCCATATTTGGATCGAAAATTCCTCAAAATTGGAGTGGAAGCTGCACCTTCTTTGGCCCTGCGTTATAATTTCCATCCCATGTCCATGGCCATTTGCTCTACCTATCGTGCTATAAGCTATTGCTTGCTCGTGTTTGTATAATGAATAATTCCAAAAGTGGCCTTGCAACTTCAATAAGTCCAAACACCGCGTTTTGTGCTTCCGACTGCGAAAACGGGTTTTTTGTATTCTTATTGCGTTTTGTAAACATACATATCGTTACGGCGGATCTTATGTAGGAAGGCAGAGTGAGGAGCGCACACACTATCTTTGCAGCCTCTTGCCTGGCTCCTGGACAGACTCGGCCATATTTTCTCAGTATTGCTGGGCCCCCTTCCCGTCTATGTTCTATGTTGTGGCCATTCAATTAAGCTGACTTGCTATTTTGTCCCAACTGCGATTAAAAAAAATACCAAGGCCATTTTCCGTCATAGTTGGTTTAATTACCATAATTTTTGACACGCCATGTCGGTCACCATCCGTAGGCTTAGAATAGGTCGTATAATAAAAAAAAAACACCTAAAACATAAAGTTTTAATTAATTTTCAATGTTATAACAAAACATTCTTCGACTTTTTGGCGAGAAGTTGAACTGTGAAGGTGTCAATTATTGTTTTGGTTTTTTTTTTAAATGTGTGTTCTTTAATAAATAATGTGTTATATTAGTGGGATATTAACCAATGTGTGTTTATAAACGTGCACGCGTGAAGGAAATTGAAAAAAATGTATAGCTTGACTTCAAGTTCTTCAACATTATCATTATCATCAGGGGTAGATATAATTTTAATAACAATTCTCAAAAATTACTTTATACTGGCAAAATGGCAATATTTTGTAGCTGATTGCCAACCTAAAAAAAAATTGTTCAGAAGAGTGTATACAATTGTATTTTTTTATATATATATATATATGGCTTAGTCTATGGCTTCGAATACAAGCAATGTTGAGGCGACGACGATAATCGGTAAAAAATAATACGTGGCATCATTTTCAGTATACATGCCATAACACAATATGAATGAACAAAGTTACGCACAGACCTAAGAACGCGCAATTCAATAGAAAGAACAGGAAAATTGTGGTTAAAATATATAGTACAGTTATGAATCAATAAAACATCATATCGTTGGGTACAGTCATTGGTCTACTAAACACAGAACCATAATTAAAGTAAAATATGGATAAACAACATCATAATAACTACCTGACAATAAGGATAGCAATCAACAGATGAAGAAATATTCGCTCATGCATAGGTCCATGTTGAGGAAAACAATTTAAATGTTCATTTATCCTCACGAGTCAGTCTGTTGCGAACTAACGAGTTGAGCTTCCATCATCATCATAATTCCACTGGGAAACTAACTAACTAAAGATTTTAACTAAGTAACATAATAATTAGAGTCAGTAATAGTTAATTATCTATAGCGTCAAAGTCAAATCATGTATTTGGCATTGGCCTACGGGGCACATACATATTTTCAATTACTCGGCGGGCGTCTATTTTTTTATTAATCGTTTTATTACAAAATCATAGGCATCCCTCGGCCCTCTTGCATAGGTGTACCTACCTTAGCAATAGCATATAGTTACATAGACTAGGCCAATGTATCTCGGTAACGATACGTATTCTCCAGGAAATATAAGGTTTCCCTTGGCTGAAAAACGATATTTTAGTTACAGCAGCAGTGCTATTCTAGGACAGGTTATTCACCTCTGAAATCACACCTGCCACCGATATGGCGAGCGAATTTAATTTCAGAATACCGAATCTTATGAAAACCCCAAAATACTCACTCGACGTTCCTATTCTTCTCACTTAGTGGCGCTAGTGTAGGATTCAATATTTTTTTATCTGTCCTCACTACCAACCTCACGGAGTCTGGATCGCGATGACCCATTAACCCTCTGTTTTTGTACATTACGTGATAAGTAGACATCTCTAGAGCTGGGTTTGAGTTTGCCAATAGTTTATGGCGATTATTTTTCAAGAATACGAAACCAACCTCACCGCGGACATTTCGGAATAGACAACTGGTTGCAAATGTATTCGTTGTTTGACGCAGTTGAGGCGATCACATTGGTGGACTCGCCGTACGGCGCGGGCGCCGGCGTAGACGACAGCATGGCGCGGCCGCCGCACCTCGACCAGCCCTACGTGCGCATCATCGAGCAGCCCGCCAGCAAGGCGCTCAGGTCAGTACCCGCCGGAGCAGCGGACCCCAATACTCATACGAACAATACATTACCATCAACGAGCTCAAAGCATCATTTATTTAATAACTAGCTGTCCCGGCGACCGTACCGCCTCAACGTCAAATGTTTTAGAAAATTTATCATCATAATTTGTTTTATGATTTTTCATTTTGATGATGAGACAAATCTAAAAAACCATAACACATTAAATAGATCCACCCGTTCTTGAGTTATAAATGGAGTAACTAGCACGATTTTCTTTTATATGTACCTATAGATTAATATTTATAAAACTTTCAATATGACTTAAACTGATTTGTTAAACGGTACGTTGACATCAACGCCGCGAACCAAGGAAGGAAATGGATGTGTTCCCGTAGGATACCCATCACGTCGAATTGTACCTCGAAATCTACTTAGCAGATTCTAATGAAATTTGATAGAATGTTACCATGTAAAAAGATTCAATTAAATGCTAGGCTCAACTGGCGGGGATAACTTACCAAGTAATCATTGATCAGTTATCGAGCGGGATGAAAAATGATTAAACTACTAATATGACTATTAAAAAATAGGGGTTGGTGATAGAAGGGTGACAATTTTGGGTTGTATGTATTTTTTAATGCCGCATTATAAAAAAAAAATTGTCCAAAAAGTAAAAAAAAAATGTTAGGGGGTATGAAAATCAGATAGTAGCCGATTCTCAGACCTACTGAATATGCATATAAAATTACATAAAAATCAGTGAAGCTGTTTCGGAGGAGTATGGTAACTAACATTGTGACACGAGAATTTTATATATAAGATGGTATAGTCGTTAAACTATGAAGATATAAAGCCATTAAAAATTTAATTACATATTTACTATTGTTTAGGTGTAGTAAGTACATCACCTAACAATCGTTAAATGTTATCGCACAGACACCACAGGGGCTATCTCAACTGTATGCCGTAAAACCAATGACTTATAACTTGTTGAACTAATTGATTTAAATATTTCTAATTGATTGATAGCTTGGCTCGTGGTTTAATGGCTCGTCCGTTCGGCTATTTTACATATTTTTGTTACGTTTCCACCCAGTTTACACGTCTAGAACTAGTTATTATACATAAATACCGGTACTTATTTAAAAAATATCGCATCAAAGAGACTTGCTCTACCTTTTTAAGGCAAGTAAGAAAATACAGCCTTTACCTATACCTACTTAGCATTCCTTTAATGGTTATATCAACAACAATAATAGTCCCATGTTGGTGTAGCATTTCTGTAGAGCACGTTTTTGTACTATCCACTGGCACAGTGAAGTATGTATTTGCAATATTTACTAAACATGTTGGTATTTGGCATTATATGCGGGCGCGCGGCGAGTGCTACGAACTGTAGTGACACTTGCAATGATTTATTACGTCGAGTTCAGACAAAAAATGAAATGCGGAGACATAAGCATTACTATTCCCAGCCTTAATAAGAAAATATTCGTTACAAATGGTACAGACAGGTACACCGGCCGTAGCAACACTGCGCTTTAGCCTAACATTGCCTCCAAAGGGTTGCTATAATGTTTTGCAGAAATTAGATCAGATATTTATATCGGCATTTGGTTCAGCAGGTCGTACAGGACAAGATGATTGATTATTTCGGCGCCATATTGAAATAACACTATCAGAATATGATTTGTAGGTACCAACATACATATGTTTAAACGAATACAAAAACATACTATGTGTTATTGATTAAAAAAAAATAACGACATGTTTACTTTATATTCACTTATCGTGTAAATGTCACATAATGATGTCATGACAATGATAAAGAGTTTTGACGGTCTGATATTTTGACTGTACCGTCAGTTCGGGGTATAGTGCCTTTGGAGAAAAACATATTTAAAAATAAAGCTGAAATCGAAAATCTTGAAGCGGTCAAAGGCTAGAAATTACTATAAATAGTTGGGGTCTGTGTAGTTGCCGATCGCCTTTAACTCCTAACTTTATCACTAGGGTTTTATATTTAATGAGACCACAATAGTTATTCCTTCTCTAAGAGACAATCATCAAAAGGTACCCAAACACCAATGATATCTGTAACGACAATCTCATATCTCACGCGTGAGTCTGAAAGTGAACTGTAAAATGTTAATGTGTACAAAAATTACAACCTCGGAATCGGATCGGATATGAGATTGTCGTTACAGCTACCGGTAACATACATTAAAAACCTTTATGAGTTGAACTGAACGAACAATTCGCCATTGGATCGATAGCCGAACGTTGATAAAGTTGTAGCATAGCATTTTGTGACATTTTTGCCGATTCATAAGTATTGTAGTTGTATTTGTATGTGGTTTACATGAATGTTCTGATTATACTTCTGATTCTGATGCCTTAGATAGACGCAAAGTCTCCAACAGAAAAGGTCTTTAAACTTATAACACCAATACTTTTACGTGGGTGCTAAAAAGTTCTACTGACACCGAATTAAGTAGCAGGGAATTACCTCGCGGCCGCGCAATATACATCGCAAACAGGTTTCTTATGTTAATGCCAGTACTTAATAATACATAATGGATGATTCATCTCAAGTGTGTATCTAGAAACAAATTACCAAGTGCAGTGGCGTTTCGCTAACGATGTAATGAGATACGCAATATAATTATCACGCCTGCATTCTCGGGAGGGATATTCTCGTAAAAATTCCTAAGCCTCTTAGTTATTCTTATGGCAGAGGTGCACGTTTGTAGATTCCTGTTCTGCTAGTGGTATTTATAAGGGCGCGCGTATTGGTATTATATAGATACTAAACATATAATTATACTTACATCAGCAGGAAAGTGTCCGCTGCTGAACACAGGCCTACCCTTTCGACTTCCTAAAGCGTGGAGTTAAGACAATAATAAAGTTATAATTACAACTTGATTTATTGGCACGGCTACTAATATTCTCAAAGAATAAAGCCAGTAATTAGTTGGCATATAAAATGCCAAGTGCTTATTAAATAATAGTTAAACAATTATAGATAACAGGAAAACACATAGGAACTTGAACTTCTTACACAACATTTAAAAAAACATCCCATCGCGATTAGTCAGGTGTATAATATAAGTAATTGTCTTGAATAACATGAAATTAACAGTCGGAACAAGTTAAATTATTAATTTCAATTACATATAATCATTTTTTGCGTTTCGATCTACGATGATACAAATGAGAACAGCATAGAACTTTGATTTTTTATTTTATGATAAAAAAAACTAATTCTCAACCGTTTTAAAGTGCCACAAGCAAAGTAGGGAGTACCCCAAGGGTGATGATTAGTCAATGAAACGAACACTCCTAGTTTTGTTTCTATGTAATTAAATTGACTTCGTAATTATTTTGTTATTCTTGCGATTTCTTCCTTCACCGTTGAGGTAAAATCAAAAATATTGACACGTCTACTTGGGCTAGCTTATTATGCTCTGACATCATGCACCAGTCATCGCATTCTTTTGTCCAATTTTCCGCAAGTCATGTTGACCCACTGTTGACCACAATCGCAATCGGGAGGCCTAAAGATGTTTATGCATAGGTAGCTGTAACTAGACTTCGATGGTGTGGACTTCAGTTTTTGATTATCCCATGGAAACTACAACATTCCAGGACAAAATATGTTGATCATGTTATAAGCTTGCACCATGCAAATTTTAAGTAAAATCCGCCTAAATGGAACTTGTTATATGGTTTAGATTATCCCGGAGAATCCTTTCCATCGTATCATCCTCAATGTTGACCTGGGATTGGATAAGCTGTCATCGTGCCCAGTTGCATCAAAAAGCTTGACCGAGATGCGCGACTAGAATTAAAAAAAATGCGAATGTTGCAGTTATATTGTAAATAATGGCACCTACGATTTTTTAATTTATACCAAGACAGACATTTATAACTTACAGCCTTGTTAAATATACCTATAGAGACGTAAATGCTTTGCGGTTTGGCTCGAAAGATGTTTAGATGATGACGGAGTATTTATTTTCTTCCAGTTAGTATTAACGGACTCGTCGGCACGGAATGCATTGTTAAATAGGTCATAACTACCTAGTTTTATTTCGGCATCCGGGCCTGAGGAGGCAAACGCGAATCTTACCGACTGCGTAGCTGGTTTGTGGATTTTCAGAGTTCGTATATGAACATTTATTTCCGAACTCTCTTATTTTTAACCGACTTCAAAAAGGAGGAGGTTCTCAATTCGGTTGTATTTTTTTTCTGAGTCTTCCGCCAATCTTCATTACATTAAAACCAACGAAGATAATAAATTTAAAATAAAACTTATTAACAAATAACGCAGCTTCGGCTGTTTGTTTGGGACCGAAACGTTTTTATGTTATAAAGTTTTTTTTTTATGTTAAACGTTTTTTTTTTCAAGCTACTCGCATTACGCATTGTGGAAATTGAAATAATTTATATTAATAAAACACATTTGTCCATACAGGTTTCGTTATATCTGCGAGGGCCGGTCCGCCGGTTCTATTCCCGGCGTGAACAGCACACCAGAGAACAAGACCTACCCGACTATCAAGATATATGGATACGTGGGGCCCGTGATCATAATGGTGTCATGCATCACTAAAGACCAGCCTTACAGGTACGTCATCTGCTTATTAGTAGTTCCCTCAGCCCCTCCGAGGGGGAGCTACCCTCATTTGGCAGGCACAGAGGGGCCCCAAGTCTGCTAACTCAATTTACCCATACTCTAATTGCCATGGTTAATTACTCTTTTGAAATCTTAACTATACTACAACTGTCAAGGGACAATTACTTGCTCTTTTTCGACTTATATTTTAGATTGTGTGAAACTATCAAAAGTGACAATTTCGAAACCATCTTGATTTAATAATAAGTCAATTGCGTAACAAACAAGGAGCCCAGTAGATCAAGCAGCATCTTTTTAACCGACTTCAAAAAGGAGGAGGTTCTCAATTCGATTGTATTTTTCCGTACCGCTACGTAACGATAGCGTCTTCCGTCTCAATCGCACCACAGGTTTCTTGAAATATGAATGACAGTGACAGCGTGCTTTCTCGATGCCGTTACTATTACATGTTTAATATAACTGATCTGATTTTTGCCTGAGAGAAGTAGGACACACCACACTGTCAGCTAACTATATAAGGTTTAGCAAAAATAGTATAAAATATTTTGAGGGGTTCAAAAGTAAGTGATTACGATCACGTTTATGTATAAAATATATTGTATACAGTGTTTGATCTTTCTGTGAGAAAGCGAGACCGTACCGTTTCATCGCGGACTTAGTATTTTTTTTTGATAATTTGACCCTTATAGCTCTTAAAATATTTTTCACTATTATTGTTGAACTTATATTTTCCTATAGCTCCGTCCCTTTCAGTTGGAAGTCTGATAACTGTTAAATCGTGCGCAGGAGGCTTGAAGCAAAAGCATCTGTATTTAGTCCCAAGAATGCCGGCCGCAACTAGACGCTTAATAAACGCGCTATGCAGTACAAGCGCATTGTTCCCTACATAGCCACCGTTGAGGATGTTTTGCGTATTCGGATGTAGGGCTGGTGAGCCAACTCCTACATTGTTGTTACATACCCATAATAATATGCTACACAACACAACAATGTATAACATTCTTATAATAAGAGCAACCATGGAGCTTTGAGCCCGTTCGTCTCCATGGTAACTTTCCGATCGGGTGGAAAAGTTGTAGCATAACATTTTGTGAAATTTCGCGAATAAGTATTACCGAAATAGTGTTTTATTATACAGTGTACTTCAGAAACGGTAGACTGCCAGGTGAACCTGCGCTGCTTTAAAACAATAATATATTGGTCATAAAAAACACAATTGTAATTTTGATGCAAACATTTTATTTTTTAATCGATCTATCGAAATTCTAAGTTCACATAATAATCACAAATATTTTAAAGAAGTGTAGGTCCAAATGTTAGTTTAACTTTTCTGAGCCACGCTGTATAATACACATATGTCTTCCCCCTACCCATTTCTCAAAAACAGCGGTACGTATGTTCTTTGTTCTGTCTATCCATACTTCATGTTCTCCCCACAGATCGCACCCCCACAACCTGGTCGGTAAGTTGGAGCAATGCTCTAGGGGCGTGTGCACCATACAGACGCAGATCACCGAGGAGAACAACGAGTACCAGTTCAAGAACCTCGGCATCCAGTGCGTGAAGAAGCGCGACATCGCCGAGGCGCTGCGCGTGCGCGAGGAGCTGAGGGTCGACCCCTTCAAACGTGAGTAACTCGCTCTACGTTGCCCAAGGTATATTATGGAGTCAGTAGTAGGTCAGGGAGCGTTCAAGTTATACGTAACGCAATTTTTGGAGATTTTTGACCCCCCCCCCCCCCCCATGTAACGCGCAGTAACGTGTTTCTTTACCCCCCTCCCTCCTAGTAAAGCGTAAAATCTCTACGCGACCGTTCTGAAGGGTTAAAACAATGTTACGTAACGCGTAGTTCAAACCCCCTCTCCCGCCTCTGTAACGCATCGTAACATTTCAGAAGCCCCCCCGCCCCCCAAATTCGTTATGTAATACTTGAATGCTCCCTCAGCACCTACCCACTGACTCCAAAATATCCCGTGTCTTTACACTCGAGCACGAAAATCGTTCACAAATGATGTATGTACGCAAATTAGCAAAAAGTACAAGGACAGTTCGATCCAGATTCGTAAACCCCTTTGTCACTTCTGAAGTTTTGTTAGGCGGCTGTGTTCCGGAGTACAACCCGTTTTTAAATGGAAAAGGTATCAAAAGTCGGCCGTAGAACATGTTAATTTCATTGCAGCATTGGCAACACTACTTGCCACTCTCAGTCGTATACCAGCCGAGATGGAGACGACTTAAGATTTAATACCTATTACGAATGTTAAAATACATAACATTATTATCGACGCGTTGTAACTGCATTCTGGACTAGATGTCGCTACGGCCACGTTAGGACATATGGCACTGACTTGTAGTACCACTAGACTTGGTTTATAGTACAAAATGATAACTATTATTTATGTGCCGATTTGAAGCGCCTCCTCGAGCGTCTCCGGAACTAAATTTGACATTAACGCAAATGTCCGCCACCTCGTTTGGAGTGTACCTGTATTTATATTGAGTGTTTCAGTAAAAAATATTTACAGAATATATTTTTTTTAAAGGTATAAAATATGTATCTCACCACACGGGCTATACCCGGAAGGCTTGCGCGGGGACATGGGTCCATCACGTAGAGGCCCCTTTTGAGAGTTTTAATGTTATGTTAGCCACTTGCTGGGGTCAATTGCTGAAAAAGAGAACATGTATTATTATTATGATATTAGGTACTTTATCCATTTTATTGGATAATCATCGAAATAATTGACACATGTCAAATGGCGAAAATCAAATAGCCACGAAACAAAGGTGTCTGTCGCCAGTACAGTAGTAGTACAGGTCAGTGTCGTACGGCCCCCAGTCCTCGTCCAAGGCCAGCCGTTGTCCGATGACCCCTCCCTTTGTTTAACGATAACGCGACACTAGCGTATGTGAGATGTCTCGCGCCTACTTTGTGGGTACTTATCGCGGTCACCGGCACTGAACACCGCATTTGGCTACATCTTAAAACTACTTAAGAGTCCTTCCTATCCATTTCCCGGGATAAAAAGTATCCCAATTGTTGAACCCGGTTATAAGCTATCATTTTCGGCTCAGTGGTTTTCCCGTGATGTGCGAATAAACCAATATAAAAATAGCGGATTCGGCTGCTGTATCGAAAATAATGTCTCCTATCAATGACGTATATCAATGCCAAACGGTTTTTTTGACTAAAAATTTTCAATTTGCAGACATTGCAAAGCTATCTCTTACTAGCTTCTGCCCGCGGCTCCAACCGCGGTACCTCGATGATTTAGCACTCAGGTATAATGTAGTATCTTATAGTGAATAATGTTGATAATCGGATCAGTATATCCGGATATTACTCCTACATAGTTAAAGTTTATAATATTAAGTATAATCTTGGATCTAATGAGCGTACATCACCGGGTATACACAGGGTGTAAGTGGCTGCGTAACGAAGACTGACTCATGATTCTGAACCCCGAGAGGTGGAATTCATGCCTATCGATATTTTCATGTCATGTCAATATATAAGTCTATCTTAACGTGATTTTAAATGAATAAACCACCATTACTAATTTAGACCTAAAACTGCAATGTAAATTAAAACTCGATACGCTCAAGCGCGCTCGTCGCTCTCACGAGTCGAGTATCGCGCGGAGTGTTGTTGTGATCGCGCTTTACGATGCATTGCGCGCTCAGAACTTACAACATTTGTAACCTATGATTTTTAATCAAATTTTTTTTTTAAATTTTATTATTATGCATTAAGCGTAAGCTTAGCCCAAAGTTTTTTTTACCATGCCCCTTACATCCTGTGTAGATTATGGTAGATTTTGGAGCCCTGATATTTTAGTTATCAATAGAATACGACCAACTCCTCGCGCGAGTAGCGAGATCTCATTTCTAGTTTTGTCATCTTCTCACCGAAAATTGTGCTCTCGACATTATAATTTAAGATAACAAGCCTATAGTCGACATAGAATCGACAGAGCTATGCACTCTAAGATATGTCACGCGTGAGTGAGCGTCGAGTCTATAAAAAACTTTTGCGAATACAACTGCTTTGTAGTCATAGCGTATCTAGTTGTGTTAAAAACTTGTAAAAAAGAAATATCGTGTGTATGGCCGCTGAGTCAGGAATCGAACTTATATATAGTCCATTTAACGCCGATCCTAAACACTACGTGTGCGTAATAAAATGAACAATGCGTGTTCGGCTCTTCTTTTATAGACAAAATAAAACAAACGGCTAAAATATGGGCGGACGCATTGCAAATCTTTTAGATTAGCTGTTTTTATGTACTGTCTGCTTGTAGAGTTTATGTGACGGCAAGCGGCTGTTCAAACAGACGTAAAAGATTTAATTCTGGTGGGTACCTCAGTACTATAGTATTAGTCATGAAGTAGTTTAAGCTAAAAGCCCGACATAACCCGACGTAACACGATTAAATGACCGATTACCATAACAGCCCGGTGGCGAGCTATATTTGGCGCAGCCTGCGTTACTGCATAGCGTATAGCCGGATCTGCGCGCGCGCCGATGTCAACGCGCCGATCCACTTTCCCGAATGAGGGGGGGGGGGGGGGGGGGGTAATGTAAATCAATGGGATACGTTATGTTGCTATATTGCTATACTACTAACATCTTCTACTATTTCTTTTAATTCTAACCATTGGCTAGATAGCAACAAAAACATAAAAAACACTTGATTTACATCCAGAGATGTCTAAGTGGCGTATAGTTGCCCGTGTTAATATATAAATATTTTTTATGGACAGACACGCCCGAATTACAGATCCATAAAAAAATCTCCGAGCAAAGTGATTTTTGGGAACATAAATAAAATTAAATATCGAAATGTAACGTCACATAATGAGAACAGGTACACGTGTTCAAATTGTAGTATACCCTTTCCGATTCACGCCGTATTGATGGATAGATACGAACACAAATAATGTTATGGCGAGGCTAGTACCTACGTAGAATTTCAACACTTTCTAGCTTTACATAAGGAAAAGTATTACAGTATAGATGTTAATTACACAAAGTGTAAGTACTCAAATTAAACCCACAGTTCATAAGATGATATTGGAGCGCCAAGCTTCCATATCGAGTACCATCATTCTCAAACACCTTTAACTTTTAGGTCAAAATTTAAAAAAAACCGCGAGCCAAACCGATGCTACCTAACTCCGCGATCGAACATAATCCAATACAATACCATCCTTCACACCTAAATGCTAAGATTGAATTTAGTATGCGGAGATCCGCTGTCAAGTAGTGGTTCAAAAATAGCCGAGCAACCAGAAATACCTAAATAGCGCGGCCTCGCCGGCCGCCTCGCCGACTTGCCCCGACCTGTTAACCCGCTAAATATTCTAATAAGTACTCGTACACCGAAGATTTAACTGATTTGATTAGTTCGAGATCCACTCTTACGCGGCAATGTATACGCCTCTACAAAACTTCCCAATGATATCCGAGATTGGCCTATTAATCAAATTGAAACTGCTATCACAATTAAACACTGTCGAATGGGTCGCTACAGAATTCTGGATTATTTGAATCATAAAGCAGCTTGGTACTGAACCCTCATATATTTAGCGTCAATGAAATGCCAAAATGTAGCGCGTGTGCGCAAAGGCAACGAACTGGAGCTAAAGAAAATAATTAAACTTTTGTAGCATTTTAAGGGTAGAAAATATATTTAAAATGACAATTTGTAAGTGACTATATATGAGGTGTAATAATAATAGTGTTCAATATTTTGACAGGGCCAACAGTAGGTTATAAAGATGTCATTCCTATTAAAAAAGCACGATTTAAAAAGCAAACGCACAGCCAAACGCTACTGGTTCGCCTTGTTTAAAAAAAAATCAAACAACATTTTCACAATTATTTTATACATCAACGCGATCCATATAACATACTGAGTCATCGGTTAAAATATTTCACACTATTTTTGTTAAGCCCTATATTGTTTCCCTAAACGCCTTTTCCGATGAGTCAGGCTCAACAAGATTCTGCCAAAGTCGAAGTAAGCTTATCTATACATATAAATAAAATTGGAGTGTCTGTTTGTAATATTAAAATAACCGTTTTTTACTAAGTGCATTTGGATGTATACACGTTACCTATACCGAAACAACATTTTTTACCATTTTTGTCTGTCTGTCTGTCTGTCTGTCCGTCTGTCTGTCTGTCTGTCTGTTTGTTCCGGGTAATCTCTGAAATGGCTGGACCGATTTTGACGGGAATTTCACTGGCAGATAGCTGATGTAACAAGGAGTAACTTAGGCTACTTTTATTTTAGAAAAAAAATGGATCTCTCGAAAAAAAATTAAAACCAATGTTGCAGCGCTACGCCTGCTTAAAGTTTGATAGCAACAATCTGCAATGCGTCCCGCGGGATCAGAACGCGAGCAGGCTGTTGCCAACGGTTGAGACGTTGTTAAATACCACGCGGACGAAGTCGCGGGCAACAGCTAGTAAGGAATAAATTATTTGACTTCAATATTGATGTACTTATAGAAATACTCCTCACATCTCTGGATGTCTTTAAGGGCGATAATTGAACATCACGGATCACCTCATGAGAATTGCATGTTTGTGGCGATATCTTGACCCATTTGTGGTTCCATTTTTTTTTTTTTGAAATGTATGAGCACTATGATCGAAGCATGTTTTAAAAATTGTTTTTGTTGCAACTTGGCAGGTCGAGACCATAGTGCCGTAGGTATTTTCCTTATAATAAATTATCGACTTGAGCTCGCTATTAAAGACTTGTAGTATGTTGCGCCTACATCAAAATCATTATGAATGAGGCCGGTGTACAAACCGGTCGTCCGCGCAACCAAACGAAATTTATGGACAATACTTTCCCATCTTCAATTACATACATCCAATATTTTGGGTAATTCCGTATGTTGTCGACATCGGCGAATAGACTTTCTATTATTTTTCCCAAGACTATACGGTTATGCGGGTGTTATATCAGCGGGCTATAATTAAGTCCGACGTCCACCGGCCGCGCCGAGTGGAATCGAGTCGAGTCTGTTTAAATAGGTTTTATTTTTACTATCGATAATACTGGCTATTTGAAAATGGAACGTAATTATTTTTTTCTGGCTGTCACATAATTTAGCTAAGAAAATTTTACACACAGTACTTATACCAAAGACTTAGGTATAAAATTTTCCTTTGTCTAACTTTATATGTCTTTGGTTCATCGCGTCTTTGTATATCATTTGCTTATTTACATACGTATTTTAGTAGGTAGTTTTTATAGTTATTTTTTAAAGATTCTTAGCGCCCTTCAAATTAATTCTACATTGCTCATCGCATATATAATTTACGTTTTTCTTTATCACCTTGACACTGGCATAATCAACGAAGATCAGTGCTGCCATTTAACCTAAAAAAATAATTGAATTGAATAGTTTATGGCAATTTGTAATTGAATATTTTGAATTTTTGTAAGCTTTATTTTTTGCACTACTTATGAAGTCTAAGTAATAGGCAAAGGAATCAGTGCGACTTGACGTGACTCGCCTAGAGGACGACCGCCTTTATGGCTACTACGGCTCCATTATACAGTTCCGACATGTGAAGTGAAAGTGACCGTCCGCGGGGAAACCCCGCGAGGTGATTGCCATCGCAAATTCGTTCTTAATCCGAGATCGTTAGTACTTATTTTGGTATAAATGTGATACTTAGAGGATGTGAAATTATTTCTGTAGATTTTATTGACCCTAGCAATCTATTCACGCGAAATTTACACATCAGGCGGGTTCACAGCGAGAAACTTGATAACTGGGTCGGGTCATTAAATTAAAAAAAAACCGACGTCTTGCATGGGACCGTACAATGGTCTGGGGGCGATCCCAGTATTATATGGGTACTGCAAACCACCATAACTCGGGTACAAACATTCGTGCTAAACACGCAATGTTTTCGCTGCCGAATTCAAACCCGAGACCTTGATACAGAGAGCAGGGTCACTACCAATTGTGTCTGGGTGGTCTATAACCTCTTGTTATCACTTGCAGAGGGCTTCGCTCACAAGAATCATGGGCAGAGCATCGACTTGAACGCGGTGCGGCTATGTTTCCAAGTGTACCTGCCGGACGGCAAGGGCAAGATCCGGCGGCTGCTGGGGAACGCCGTGTCGGACATCATCTACGACAAGAAGGCGATGAGCGACCTGCACATCATGAGGGCCAGCCACTGCTCCGGCACCGCCAGGGGCGGCACCCAAGTCATACTGCTTTGCGAGAAGGTTACTAACTCATTGAACGCTATCAATCAGGCTTACCATTAGGGACGAGATATATTTGGAAAATTTCAATTCAATCCAGTAATTGAAATAAAACAAATTTAAGGATTTTATCGCGTTTATATTATGTTTTTACGTTCCCGACGTTTCGGCCGCTTTACAACAACGTCGGGAACGTAAAAAAGATAATATAAACTGCTATAAGAAATCAATATGTCAAACCAGTTATGTCAAGTATGAGTATGGTCGAAAACCGGGTTTTGAAATACTTGAAAGTATACAAGGTATAACAAAAAGAGTATAAAAAATAACCGATAAATCAGTTAGTTATATGGATCACGTTGATGTATAAAATTATTGTGTTATTATTATTACACCTTCTATAACTACTTTCACCCCGAACGACCGATTCGCACGAAATACGATTGTGCTCCTTATGGATATGATAATAATGATCGATTTCCAATGCAAGTATTCATAACCCTGGAAGCCGGGGATGGCGCGCGACTAGCAAGTAATTTCATGTATTTCCCGCCCGCGCCAGGGCGCCCTACATTGAAGATACCGGGAACCATGTAGATACCGAGAATTCAGGGAGGGCCGGGGGGCTCGTACTCAGCAGTAGTACAATACAGCGCTGATAATTATGTTGAGTATTAAGTGTTGATATTTCGTGGCAGGTGAACCGCGAGGACACGGCGGTGGTGTTCTACCAGGAGGAGAACAGCCGCGTGGTGTGGGAGGAGAGCGCGACGCTGGTGCTGGTGCACAAGCAGGCCGCCATCGCCTTCCAGACGCCGCCCTACAGGGACCCGCACACCGCCGACCACGTCAGCGTGAGTGCACACCACACCACCTAACAACCCGAGTCAACAACCCCAGTAAACAACCCCAGTAAACGGCCCGAGTAAAGTTGTAATAATACTTGTGCCTCGACTGAAAGTTGTTTCTTGTTGGAATTTGTTTTCCTTGTTAGATAATGTGCAACATTGCTAGAATATTAACCATTGTGTGTTCATTGATGTGCACGAATGAAGGCAATTCATATGAAATAGTATAGCTTGTCTTTTCAAGTTCATTCAAGATGTCTGGTAAATTTTCAGTTCAGTATCCACAGCTTTACTGATAGGACTAGGGGATTGATTTCATCATTATCAATCAAGGGTACTTCTAACCTTATAACAATTATCAAATACTCGACACTGGCAAAAATGACTCTATTTTTTGTGTAGCCATTTGCCAACCTAAAATAAGAAACGTCGGGAACATTCATAATAAACGCGATAAAATCAGTAAGATTAGTATTATTTCAATAAAAAAAAGAAGCTGTACTATTTATTCATTTGTTTATATGTTATTGGTATTTTTTTTAAATAAAGCAAACCACTGACGTCTCGTATGTGGTGATATGTTTATATTTCTAATAATCTGTTTTTTGGGAATGTGATCTTTATAGTATACAATTTGTTACACTATTAATATATAGTGAAATTGCAAGCGAGTCTGTCTGTGCAGTTCGGGCTTTTTTTTCCAAACAAATGTTTCTTATAATCATGGACCAGAGATACCATTAGTTTTTTTTTGTTGCCCTCAGGTCCATTTCCAACTGAAGAGATTGACGGACAACGCGAGAAGCAACTCGCTCCCCTTCGAGTACATCCCCGAGTACCCAGGTATCACCCGCAAGCCAATCCCGGACCTCTCTCTCTTCTCCCTGCTCCTCGACAAACGCACTGACACCAACAACAACAAACACGCGGACCCCGACAAAACCGAGCTCGTGGAAGTGGTCAGCTCCACTACCGACACACTTAGCGCGAACATATCCGAGGGCAGTGGGTCCGCTACCATAACAGACGTGAACGGCAACCTGCCCGTGTCGGACGTCGAAATGATCGACACCAATGAAAAAAGCCTAAACGAGCTACTCGATCAGGTGGCCGAACTTGACGAGATTTACTCCGAAAACCGCACGCGCTTAGAGAACATCACCTCCATGACCACCGACAGCGAGGATGTCGAGGAGTTCAACGACGCTGGCACCTACACCAGCTTGCAGTTAGCTTTCAAAAACCCCGTACAGATCTCCGAGCCCGACCCCATGTCGTACGAGGACGTTCAAGTCCAAACGTACCGCGGTCCCATCATTGAGTTCACCCCATTGAAACGCGAAACGGACGATGAAAGGGCGCCCCCTCTGCCTCCCAAACGCGTCCGTAAGGCCACGTCCACTGAACCGTTTAAAACCAGCCAAACGTCAGTCGATAGTATCTTAAAACCCGGCCGCCAGTTGCCGGTGACTAGAAACGCGGAAACCTTAAAACACGATCATCAGTTGACCGTCGCCAGGAGCGAGCCCGCGCTGCCCCCGGTCAAAAAGCGTTCATTCTTCTCCCGCCTGTTCAGACGGAGGGAGAAGTCGCCGGCCCCCAGCGTGAAATCCGAAGGGAAGAAGGATAAAAAGAGCAAGCCTGTAGGGCGTTCGGTCAGCAGCGTTTCAGGGCTGCGCCCCTCCAAGTTCAAGTCCTCCGTGTCGCATACCTCTTTAAAGGACAACGCGTCCGGCACCGGCTTGAGTTACGCGGATAGTATAACTCATATATCGCTTCACGGGGACGGCGATGATAAGTGTACGTCGCAGTCGTCGCTGGGCCGGCTGGCGCCGCCGCCGCCGCCCGGCACCGGCACCATCCTGGTAGCCGAGAGCGTGCTCGCGCTCGACGCTTCCGCGTTCAAGAAGCTGCAGGACGACTTAGACCTGACCGAGGCTGAGCATTACGCGTTATACATGGCCGTCGCACCGCACGCCACCGTCTCCGAGTTCGATGAGACGAGTTGCTATTATTCGCCGGTAGATGGCACTAAATTTCAAAATTAACGGTTGCAATTCGAAAATGGAATTTCCGGTTATGAGGGGGATTTTGCGTTATCTTTTAAATGATATGAGTTACAGATGTAATCATGTTGTTTAATTATGGACCTATCTATGATCCTAGATAAATGATAATGTCCCCTAAGATAAAAATATTAAACCGTGTCTTCAATATAATATATAATCGACGTCCCTTACAATGCGTAACTGTGTCCGCTCTGACGTCAGACTTTGCAAACGGAATGTATTTTTGTGCAAGTATTGCTCGGTAATTTCCAGCCTATTTCACACGCGATCGCATTTTTGATGAAATTTTACGATCGTCGCGAGCAAAACGCTATAGTGTCGTTCGGAATCGCGTCTCTGAAAGGCTTTTAATTCGAGTCCGCGCCCAATATGCCAAACTTTACACACTATATTGCATATACACACATATACACGAATTTTTGATAATTATTGTTTTGACTTGTACTTTTGAGAAATCAACGATAATAATAATGATCTCATTCACTTATCAGTCAAGAGTTTAATGACGACTGAACTGTCGTAGTTTATCATCACATACCCCTAATCCCTAGCAAAACTGTGAAGCCAAGAAAACCATGTCGATTTGCGTAGTATACTCAAGTGACCCTTCTTACTGTACCAATGGTCTCAGGTTCGAATCCTGGTAGGTGCAAGCTTTGTGTGTAAGCACGAATGATTGGGTTAGCCTCCAGTTCATTGTACGGTATCCATAATACAAGCGTTGCTTAGTTTGGGACCACAGATTCAGTGTCTTTATCAGACTATATAATTATCAACTCTGTATCTAGCTCATCTGTAACCTGAATGTCCCTAAGTGAATGAGAATTTTTAATGTCTAATAAATGTGTAATCTAATCAAATTGAATGTTCTAGATAGACTTAAGCGACGCAAAGTGATGAGCTCTGTGTTGCAGGAGCATGAAAGTAAGTTTAAGATTCTCGTGTATTTTAATATTAGATATATAAGGTGTAACAAAAATAGTGTAAAATATTGTCACAGATGGATCAGTAAGTTATATGGTTCACTTTGATGTAGAAAATAATTGTGTAAATGATGTTTGTTGTTTTTAAACATGGCGACCCAGTAGCGCTCGGCCGTGCGCTCAGTACTGGGTGTCAATTTGTACATGTCTAATAATATCATTTATTTTGTTGGTCTATCTTTATAAACTACTGTTGGCCCTGTCAAAATATTGTACACTATTGGTTGAATAACATAATTTTAAGGCACTTATTATTATCGATATTGGTAGAATATGAGGTAAATATTAAAAAGGGCCGAAAACGGGCAATAAAAAATGCATCTCGCTGTGATCTAGCTCGGCAATATTGCCAGGGTAAACTCTTGCTGCAATGTTATTAACAACACCGTGAGCATTGCCACGAAACTAACCCGTTTCAGAGCGCCATGCGCCATGCGAAATAAGTATATTAAAATAGTGATGTCATTAATTACGGACTAGACTGAAGATTCTAGTCTTGGTCCTTTTATTAGCGCATCTCTATTGTCAAACCATAGATGTAATGTATTAAAAATATATGTGTACTTATTTAAGTAGGTAATTATGTATTGCTTTGATACGTAGCTTAGATAATGTTTGGTACATGGTGATTGGTAATACTAACATAGTTTGTAAATAGTAAACGTTATCGGTTATTGAAATTATATTTCGGATACTAACTTTTACGCTATCATTTATATTTTTGGAAGCGCTGTTACAAACGCATCAAAATTTTATTTGAAACTATATTTTTGGACGTAACTATGAGGCCGTAACTTATTAACTGCAGAGTGATTCAGAAAAGGTATATAAGAATCAGAATATCGATTTATAAAACTTTTTTTTCATGACTTGGCAGCTGTGATTTAAGTTTTTTGTATTACATTGTAGGCAAGTATTTGATCTCGATCTCACCTGATGGTAAGAGACGATGAGATCTACGATGGAGCATACTCGCCTAGAAGAAGTTAGATTTTGAATTGACATAATGATTATAAATGTTCTTAACAAGCGCAGCTTCAAGCCTTGGTATATCCTTTCTGAATTATCCTGTATATATTAATCTATAAAATTATATTATTATAATACTGTGTGACCTCGTTTGTATAAAATATTTCTAAAGTAACATTAGTTAACTGATAACTTTAGCACATTAGTTAGCTGATAACTTTAGGTCAACTCGACAATTGAATTGATAAAAATATTCTTATATCAATATAATTGAAATTTGGTTGACACGCCCGCCCTATCGTAAATAAGAATTTGACGAAGTATCGTATGCTTTTAACGAGGACGTTTGGCAGCGTTTTGTTTCATCTCTTGTCTATGATCTAGTCAAAAAAGTAATGTTGTTGTTTATAGTCTATATTTTATGTTAATTTGTTGTTTGAGTTATGATTATCTATTGGGAGTTCGGTCTATTTATTTATTAAATAGGTGTTGTGTTATTGAATATATATCATATAATATATATATATATACAGGATTGGTTCACTAGCCATCCTAACGGCAGTAAAAGTCCTAAAGGGGCGGCCAAAAAAGATGGCAAATTGTCTACATAGGGTGGTACATAATAGTACTCACTATTTGAGTCAAATTCAAGATAAACTAGTCTACTCCATCAAATATAAAAAAGCAAAGAAAAAAGTGTAGTTAACGAAGACCAATGTGCCTGACGATATACCGGATGGTTCAGAAAGAGTACACTACTAATCTTTGAATATGTGCTTTCGCGTATTCGTTATCGTTATGTGACGTCAGAATTTCGATTCATCGATAAATATATATATTTAAACAAGGATAAGTATACCCTTCGCTGTTCGAGGGATAAGGAATAAATAACTTTATATCTCTGGACATAACCCTGTATATTAATATTAGAACGTTCGCTCTGAACGATCTTTTAGACCTGAACGAGTCGCTATAAGTTGTATAGTGTTTCTACTCTTCAGTTCATTGTTTTAAGTACAAATTGTTTTCGCGTTATATAAATATGCGTAGAGCTATTGTGGATGTGTGTGCGTCCCACGAAGAGAACTTACTCATGTACGAATTGATTATTGTATTAACAATCGCTTAATATTGTTTCTTTAACTGTGTCATCGGTACCAACTTAATAAACGTAAAAAATAGGCGTGGCTGTTATAAAAAAATGTCACGATTCAATTTCAACCAAATAGTTGTGGAAATAAAGTTGCAATTTTGATAGAATGTGTTAATCTAAAGATCAAGCGTTGTTTATATATTTTTATTTCATGTAACTAAACAATATTAATAATTATTGTGTGACCTTCTGACACATATCTTCATCGTAATATTGGTAAAATTAGTTAAGTATAGTGTTTATAAGAAGTTACATGTAATGTTATCAGCTATATTTTTTTTGCAGTAAGTACCTACTAAAGTAGTAGAAATGTTCTCGTAAAATGTCGGCAGTTTGATGACCATACCTTTTGTTTTTACAAACTTGTGCATTTGTACTTTAAAAACAATTGTTTTTGAATGATATTATTGTTATGTTATTTTTTTTACATTGTATACAGAATACCTTTGAATAGCTTGGTTGATACGAAATTCTATATTAATATGCTAATAAAACATATGGGTTTTATTCAATGCTGACTCCTGTCCCGAAATAACTTTACATGATGGAGGTACGAATATTATATGTGGCATGGTTGTGATTTATCTTTTGTATTTTTTCTTAGGCTTGTTCTCTTTTTTGTTCCACACATATTCATGTTAGCTTTAAGTATTTTCTTTATTTAGTTACCTAATAGTATAATTGGAGCATGTTTTCTTTTTATTTTGCGGAGTTGTGTATTTTTTTTAATAACGCATTTATTTTTTTTGTGTCGATAATAGTCAACGTACCTACGGCGACGTTCGCACTATCAGTATCACTTGAATCACGATCAATATTAACAGCAGTATTGACGGCATTAATCGTGAGTCCACGGTATTCAAATCGTAATGCCATTATCGTTATCTGGATTGATGGTGTGAACGGCGTCAAAGAAGCCTGTAATAACATAAATGTACACCACGTAAAGCTTCGTTTGCTTGTTCGTAACTTGTTCATTAATTTAAACGTATCCCCAAATGCGTAAAACAGGTTACAAAGCACGTTAGTTCAGTATAACACTTTGCAATGCAATTTTAAATAGAGTATTAGATGGACATGGGGAATACTTGTTTATAAGTTGGGTTCATTACCTTATTGCAGGCACCTGAAGCATGATATTAGATGTTAAATATTGCGGCGTTGTACTTATTGTATAGATCGTAAAATTGGTCATATCCTTGTCTATTATCTATCGTTTAAAGTATTTTAATTGACTTTTGGGATGCATAATTATGACCAATTTTTCGTCTGTAATATTGTATAGTTTGGTAGTTCGCCATTGACTTTACATTTCGAATTAATTTAAAAAAATTAATGATTTTCAGGACTGTTCCAGCAGGATATCAAATCGGAGCCGAAACGTGAGTCCCATTTACTGATAATAATATTGCTATTAGTGAGCAGTGATAACCGAGTTGGTAGAACGCTTACCTCGGTGACGAGGATCGCAGATTGTAACCCCGGCTCGTACCTCTGGGATTTCTATATTTCATGTACGAATCTCATTTTCAACCATGATTATCATTTGCTAAACGGTGAAGGAAAACATTGTGAGGACACGAGGACCGGCATGGTTTAACCCTCGAAAGACGTGTGAAGTCCGCCAACCCGCGCTGGGCCAGCGTGGTGCCATCTTTTTTTTTTGGGACTAGGTCCGCCACACACCCACCACTGCTACTCCTGAAAGCCAGGATCTACAGTGGTGTCCAATGAAGACACCGAGGTTTGACCCTCGGCGAGTCACGGTATAAAGTTAATTGTCTTGGAACCCGCACGAAATTAATCGAAATATAAAAATAGGAGGAGTTGGAAGAAAATTATCCACTTCCCCCCATTGCAAAGCGGGAGACAAAAAAGATTTGGTAGACAAATTTCCACAGAAGCAAGACTCTTACAGCTGGACTAGTCCAGGTGTAAGCCACCACGGAGAGTTTAAATACTAGTTGGTCCTAAACTTGTGAGCTGATTAAACTTGATTCCAGTAATAGGTATGGCAAAAACGCTTAAACGTACGGTCACACGATTCACACGCACGATTTGTCATCTGCCATAATAAATTATGTTATTATGTGTGTTGCAGCCAATACGTCTCCGCTTCACATGAGCAGCCCGCCGCAGGTCTACTCACCGCAGTACAGCGAACAGGTGATTATAATTCCTTATTTAATTACAGTTGGAATAAGAAATAACTCGCAATATCATCGCGAAGGCGTGCTGTCTCTATAACACTTCTTAGGAATTCTGTGGTGCGAGCAGGATAAGACGCAATGTTGTGCTTGAGCCACTGCGCTCTGGGTCTTTTTCTAATTTCGAATGAAGGCGATCAAGTAGTGATATATTTATAATATAAACATTAAATCAACATCAAGATGGCGATCCCGGCTGTTCATCTAGCTTCATTGACATTCGTTTTGGGCAATTCAGTAACTGTAACTTTTGACAGATATCCCATACAATATCTGTCAAAAGTGACAGTTACTATGCGGTTGCTGCTCGATTATGAATCGATTGTGTTAGCAGACTTGGGGCGCAGGCTCTACGATGAATGCCTTGTTTACACATAGCGGGTAAATGGCAAGACAGTACTCTCGGCCTCTATTACTATAGCCTCTCTACTATAACCTCTATTCCACCGCGCACTGAACGCAGTATGCGATAGTTTTTTTTCTTTTTGGCAATAACCTCTTATAATACTTTACACCATGGATTCTCAAAGTGGAGAGAAACCCCTTTAAAAATCGACTCCCATTAATTAACACTAGTTCTTATTTGAAACTTTGGAAAAGGGGTCTATCGCCCAAAATAGTTTGGGAATCTCTGATTTACACTGTCGCATTTCGACCGGACAGTTCGTTGGGTGTACCAACAATAGACCGTTTGTCATTTCCGACTGCTAGGTCTAACTAAGCCTGATTAGACCCAGCAGACAGCAATGACAGCCATAGCTACTGATAATGATGATATACGGATTTATTTTCAGAACTGGGGCCTCGACAACATCCAAGGTGGCCTAGCCATCCCCGGCCCGAGCCACATGCACAACCCATTCGCCCGCGAAATGGCATGGGTGTCCCCATACCACGCCGGGTCCCCCAACATGCAGCCAGTCTCCCCAAACATCCGTCAGATGTCGCAGAACCTGCATGGCATGTCCCCCAACATGCAAGCCATGTCCCCCAACATGCAAGCCATGTCTCCCAACATGCAGCCTGTCTCCCCCAACATGCAAGTCATGTCCCCCAATATGCAGGCCATGTCCCCCAACATGCAGCCCATGTCTCCGAACATGCAGGTCATGTCGTCGAACGTGCAGGGCATGCCCCCCAATGTGCAAGTAATGTCCCCCAACATGCAAGCCATGTCCCCCAACATGCAAGCCATGTCCCCCAACATGCAAGCCATGTCCCCCAACATGCAAGTCATGTCCCCCAATATGACTCAAAATATGCAAATCTTGTCCCCCAACCCCGTGGCCATGGCGGGCAACGTGGGCCGGATTTCACCGAACATGGCGGCGCAGCAAAATATGGGCCAGATGCCGCCCAATATCCAGCAACAGCCCGATTTTAATCAGGTGAGTTACCTTAAGCCTAAACATTAACATATTTAACTAGCTGTTACCCGCGACTTCGTCCGCGTGGTATTTAACAAAAGGGTTTTTCTATAATTAAAGAAAGTTAGCCTAAGTTACTCCTTGTTACATCAGCTATCTGCCTGTGAAAGTTTCGTCAAAATCGGTCCAGCCATTTCTGAGATTAGCCGAAACAAACAGACAGACAAAAATTGTAAAAAATTTTATGTGTGTACCGTGTATACATCGAAATGCACTTGGTAAAAAGCGGTTATTTTAATATTAAAAACATACACTGCAATTTTATTTATTTGTATAGATACTACACCACACCAAAGTAGTAAAAGTATGAGGTATTTTCCTTTCGAATAATTTCGTTGCGGGTTACAAGGATTCGTCGAGGGTCAAACCTTGGCGTCCATGTTGGCCACCGCTCCGGATCCGAGCTTAAAGGAGTTACAGTAGTGAGACTGTGTGTGGCGGTTATAGTCCCATTAAAATACATATATTAAATTGATTTCTTGTATTTACGCGAAAACTACACATTGAAATAAAACTTATTTTACGAATGTTATCACGTTTATTTTATGTTTTTTACCATGGTCACGGGAGGACTGAGGTGGTTGACGTCCTAGTGTCATAGTTAGAAGAGTTCCCCGGCCCTCATATTTAGTTGTTGTTTGCGGTCCGATCTACGCAGAATATGCTCACAGTGCCTTGAGGTCTTGCAATGGTGCACTTAGTTTTGGATTTAATAATATTAATATACAAAAATGATGCTTATTATAAATATTCGTCTCATGCAGATGCCGCAGCAGAACGCGTTGGAGCAGAACAGCTCCTCGTTCTCGAACCTGCTGATGGACCAGGAGGACGGCATCATCTTCAACTCCTCGGAGCTGTCCAGCCTCTCCTCGATGCTGAACAGGACAGCCGCTGATATGTCTGACACAATGATATTGTGAACCGAAAGATAAAAGTTCAAGGAAGCCAACTATTGGCCTAGCACGGCTGGCATTGACAAGACCACGTTTGAGATCTGGCGATGAGAGAGAGCTCCTTAGTGGTGCAATTCCCTATTAATCTTGCCTAGGCCGTCGTGCTAGCCCCGCTGGCATTGTCTTAGTTGTAAAATTATATTCGAAAGGTGGGAACTAATCAGATTGCCTAGCAGGAATCCTCCTAATATTGACCTGATCGAGAAAGACTGCCATTGTTGTAAAATGTGTAGTGTGGGCCGGACAGAAATGACCTACGTTAGCATAACTCTATTTGATGCAACAGCCACTGTCTGAGCGAGAGAATGAAAACTCCAAAAATGCTTTGTAATTCCATTGTAAACTGGGTTGATGACGTCACGCTATGCACCTGCCAACGATCATACAGTCATACTGCCGACCAGACCTGATTAGTGCAGTTGATAGTGACACTGCTGTCTGTAGCAAGGGTCCTGGGCTCGAATCCTGGTAGGTATAAACTTTGTGCTATGCTGTTTGTTCCCGAGTCATGGAGGATTTAATATCTATATAAGTATTATATGCTCGGTCCCCGGTCCATTTTTCGGTACCCATGATATAAGCGTTGCTTAGTGTGGGACCGTTTTGTTGGTGGTACAGTCGAATTCATAGAAGGTTACAATCACATCACATTTTTCTTCTCACAATTGCTTTGTTATACAATTATGTACAATTTATAAATGCAATGAAATCGGTTGTTAGAATACAAATATAGAGTAGGAGTTCATTTTGTACCGATCTGGGTTTATGAAATAGTAATAACATTAGCTATCTTTTATATATTTGTCGAATTTTTAACGAATGTTGTTTTATGTATAAGTTGTATAAAAAAAAATTGTAAAACAACACGTTTTTATTGGTGGCACAGTCCAGACAAACATTTTCAATTGAACAAATAGTCATAAGTGATACTAATGAAAGCGTGTTAAAATATAAATAAGTGAGGAACATGTCTTATGAAGTCATAATAATAATTAAGTTACAAAATGTACCAAGTACCTATTATAAGTAAGTATAATTTTTACTGTTGTTTCAAATACATTGCTGGTTAAAAATGTTGGATAGAACGTGTTTATTTAAGACAGCAATGTACACACAAGTCTATTACAGACAACATTAGCCGAAATGACCTTATGTAATATTATATTTTCTTATTATTATTCAATACAAGGAACAGTCTTCCAGATCTCTTTACGTATTTACTTACACTCTAATACATATCTACTTATTCGCATTTATATGTTGTGTATTCTTATGTACATTCACATGCGCCTGAGTTGAATGCGCTAGTGCTGCCACCCAATTAGTCATATCGATAAACTAAAAGAAGTACTGGTAGTATTTTTTTTTTCAGTCCATTTAAATAAAAATAAAGCTAAAGTATTATTGATAAAACACATAAATAAAACTTATTTTGAGCCTTGACTTTCATGTCTTGCATATCGGTTGCATCAATATTGCTCATCATAAAACCAGGTATAAATGTAGAAATTAAAACAATAATAAGTATCGTAGGCAGTAATTCATGCTTCCAAGGTAGACAAATATTATATATATATCCCGATCGTAACCTAACAAAATGTTTACATACAAACCTTCACCCCCGAGCGGTCGAATTACCAAAAGTCCTATAGTGATCCATAGGGTACTTATGGAATATATCCACCAAATTTCCAATGACTAGGTTCCCTGGTTTAGGCTTAGTATTGCCTGTCATTCTGTTTTAAATTATTTAACTATCCGAAAACACCTGAGACAGCGCAAAATGCCCAAAACAATTATCGATATTTGTTTCTGTATAGGTCAGCACGATGTGCCCCCCCTTCGTCTCCGGCTTCGAATGCCCGCAATCAACTCGCGCGCATCTGTGGATTGTCCAAAGAGATGTTTGTTCTGTTTGGTGCTTTATAAACTAATTATTTCTTTGAATCATACATCACAGTGGGGAGTATGCGTATTATTTATTTGTATTATTCCATCACAAGTAGGTACAATTTTTTTTGTATAAAATACTGTTACAGAATTTTGGTAAAATGTTACATAATTTTAAAGCGTGTAGTGGATAGAGACAGGGGGAACCAAGCTTTCTCTGTCTTCTGTTTTTTTTTTTTCATTTATATTTTGAAACATTAGTTTACAGCTAGTATTAAAACACATCACTTATATAAATATACGCATATTTCCTATTAGTCCAATATTTGTATTATTATTGGATCAAATCCAAAATATATACGGAATATACACGGAGATAACATACTTTTTAACATTAATGAGATTACAATTGAGCTTACATCTATCCCCCATATGTATAGAAGTATTCATTTCACAGTGGCATTACAAACCCATTGTAAATTGACGAAATCTTTCTATCAATTTGAGGGTTTATTTACCAGTACCATTTCTACCTGTTAGAAATGACTATTAGGGAAGATGAATTAAATTATTGTTGATGGCACTGCTTATTTTAGAAGATCTATTTAAACTAACTATATTGGCATCCTGCTCATCATAGTAATGTATGAGCAAGACGGTCATATTTTAAATTGTGTTAACAGTTCAGTGTTACTATGAATAGCACAGATTGGATGGATCGAACCAAAAACAAAATATTTGTTCGTTTCGTCCACTCTGTATAACAAAAATTGGTAAGAAATGCGGATACACCTGATTACTTTGTAATAGTTAGTCCTTAATAAAAAAATATTTGTAGCCCATTTAACATACGGGCGGAGATGTTATCTCGCCATTCGGGATAGACCCACTACATTCGACGTCTGTGAATATGAGATTTAATAAATCATAATTTTATGAAAATTAGATTTATATTTAAAGAATTTTCTCATTTAATTTAATTAATTTTATAAATGCTTATTGATTAAGATTTGTTACCAAATAGTTGTATATATTCTAAAAGCAAAAAAATTAAAACATTTAAGATTTTATTAGGATTTACTTGTTTAACTAGAGTTTCATACAAAATTGATGCAAGTACCTACTTATATTGTAAATTATTCAAGTCAATGATATTCAGCAATCAACGAGAATATAAAACTACGAATAATAAGTAGTAGATACTCGTATCAAAGAAAATGAGCAAAGATGGCGGCTCTGCCCAAGCTTTGCACGAATGACACACAAACAAACTTTTTTTTTCGATCAGTAGATTAGGAATACGCACTGTTTTTAGTTGCAATCATCTCTCAAAAGCCCTAATTCAAAGCAATGGTTGTAAATCCCATAGACCCATATACCATAGATCTATAATCCTGGATAGGATCAAATATTTCAACTTCATTAGATCTATGACAAAGCTAAATAATATTGTAAGTACTATGCACCTTTGATCATCTGAACTCAACAATAGTAAAGCAGTGATAGATCAAACATCACAAATTATGTCTTTACATATCAAATGTGCAATCTTGTACACCGTTATTTTCTCTACGGTCCACACGTTTTGAATGTATAAGATTTTTGTCTTAGGTATTCTTTTTTTTAAGAAAAAGAAACAATAAAATTGCCTTATATTTTCAAAATAAAACGAGCTTTTTTATTTATAAATTCTACTTACCTTCGACTCGTCATCGCGATACTTATCGAGTAAGTTGGTAAGTGCAGGCTACGGATGGCGGTAAATTATTTTTTCTAATGCCTTTTTACTGGACTCAATGTATATTGATAATATGATATAACCGAAAACAACTCACCGATTCACAACATTTCGACAAGACTTGTGTCGACCGATTCGGTTATTTATTGAAACTTGCAACATGAAATGTACTATGTAAACACAGAGAGGTCGAATCAAATCATTCGGTTGCGTAGTCATATCGAATCTTCGATTCTGTTGTGTAGTATGGCTTTAAAAGATCACCGTTGTAACGAGAAATTTTCTAATCAAATCGATTCGGATACTCGTCGAAACGATCTAAGTCGACCCCAAGGGCCCGGAACCGGAAGCCCGGGTTTGATCTGGTCATTACCCATTCATTTGTCTTACTTTTTCCTGTAACACTGGATAAGTTTATTATTCGGGTAAGTTAAACGCTAGACCCCATAAAACCCGCTGAAAAGGGCTTCCCATATAACTTACACGACCACACCTACCTTTTATAGCCATGGATCTTTTAAAAAGATGATTTACAACCCAGTAAACCCCTTCATAAGTGAAAGTTACGTTATTAGACATTAAGCACATTACTAGTAAGGATTTGTCTAATCTTTAGAATTGATAACCAGGGCCCGGTTAAGTCGTTCAAGGGGATTCCTATGCATCGGAATCCGAGCGACTCACTCCGGAATCCGTAAAGTGCATTGACCTCTGAGTATGTATGTGTTCTGTGGCATTTACGCAGTCCAGTCAGCATATTTTTTGTTCTGTGGTAATTGTGGTATAAATAAATAAAGAAACATAAACAAAAAGAATCTGAAAACCGTAAAATAAAATTTCCAAAATGAATGAAATTAATTCAAACATACCCGAACCTAAGAAAGTTGGCGTTTGGGCGGAAGGAACCCACATTGAGGCGAAGTAAGTTTATAGTACACTTTACCAACCATTTTGAAAAGTGATGGGAGAATCAATAAAACCTAGTAATATGATTTTCTTACAATTATTATAAACAGAATGATTCCCTCAAGTGTTTACCTCCAAATATATATTTTTTTGTTATTCTGTTATAGAGAATTCATGATTCCAAAGAAATCTCCAGACTCCAGTGACGATATCCCAACAATACCAGACCTAGATGACCTTCAAGACATTTTGGAGAAGGAAATATCCATGCCTCCTATGTAAGCATAATATACCAGCCGCGCAAGCAATTGCATGAGTCATAATGTACTGTGTAAAAGTTAAATAGTAAAAATGGGTTCCTGTAATATATGTTAAAATATGTCAATAAATTGGTAAGTATTACTTCATTGTGCAGGTACAATCAGACTAAATAAGACGACAAAATAATACATACAGTGTCGGGAACGCCATATGTCAGTTAAAAATTGTTTGTGTAGTATGCGAACGTAATGACGTCATTCGCGTGTACTACACAATGCGGCTTATTCGCTCCGTCTGTATTGTTTCTTCGTCTGAGCAGGCAAAGGATAAAAACGAAGATAATATTGTATCGCTTTAGCCTTTTTGTTAGCCTTGGGAAGCCATCTATTTCTTGGATAAAAATATCCTAATATATTGGCCTAGGCTATAAACTATCGCCATGCCAAGTTTCATCAAAATCTGTACAGTAGATTTCCCAGGAAGCATGAACAAACACAAAAAGTATCCCTTTACCCTAACACATAATATAAAATAAATAATAAATTGAACATAATTTTCTATTCCAGTATTGATCACAAGAACATAGAAACAGTGTGTGCTCTCTCTGAAGTTGGCGGAGGTTTTGTTGGCTCAGCAGACAGTATAGAAGCAATTTTGGATGTACTGAACTCCTACATACCATATGCAGAGTTGGACACAGCTGATACAGTGTGGACAGTGGACTCATTGCTTGCAATGCTTGCCGAAGACAGTCAAGATCCAATGTAGAAGACAAGGTCTCTTAAATATTGATACCCAAGTGGTCTGTAGTGGCATAAGATTGACAAAATATTAGGTGTGATACTCTACATTTGTACTAAACATGTCCTAGAGGCTTAAAGTCTAGTATCAGTTGAGTGCTCCAGTAGTGTCTCATCTAGTACTTTGCTTAATCATTATGGTAGTGATCTTAGATGCTGCTTGTATCCTTCAAAGCAATTTCCTTGTAGGGAGAATTTTGTCTACGTAATTTTGTCTTTACGTAATTTTCTCTGGGTGTTGCTGGGTTTGTTCCCAGTGAATTGTATAGTACCCATAATCATTGTTTAGTGCTTACCATATAATTGGTGTATGTGTATAGGAATGTTTATTTAATTATTTTATAAGATGTTTTATCCATTTTAGGCTGGCATGATTCAGATCTGAATGTTTGGTGTATAATGTATAATGCACTCCAAATTAGAATAGCAAAAAAAAAACAAACTAGTTTAAATTTTATTTAGATTTAATAAAAAAAGAGCCATTAATTTTATTATTTTTACTATTAAACACTGCTAGTAACAATTAGTTATTTAAATTCCGTCCTAATTATAGAAACATACTAAGGAATGATTGTTCTCACTTACTATAAATACTTAAATAAATTAATGTTGTACATTTTATTCTATCATTTGAACCAATTGAGCTTGGTTTTACATTATCTCAGTCTCCGAATCTAGAAATAATCTCATAGACATTCTGGACTTTTTCTTTCCAGTATGAGAAATCATAACTTTGTATCTACAGTACATGACATGAAATATATTTACTACGCCTTTAACGCAATGCTTATAAAGTGCATATTACTCGTTTTCGTAAAACTTAATGCTTGAGAAATATGTACATGATGATTGATGATCATAATTAAATACATATTACAGGCATTAATTCGTATCATAACAATTCAATTAGTTTTCTATATTACAGTCAGCAAATTACTTAATTAAATAATGGTGAATTCCGTATCAAATGGCAATTGGATAATTATTAACTGTACCTGTACCATCCTGAATTCCTGAAAATGTCATGGACAAAGGCTGTATTCATTTGCTCAGGAATCCTGAGTCTATCTTTGCATCATAAATATCTGTCCATTCTAAGATCTAGAAAAACTCTGAACTAGACTCTTGGTAGTACCACCAGCTGATCTAAAGGCAATATAAGCTGTTATCATTAAAACTATGTAGGAGGGCAGGATGGTAGCGGCATACAACTCTTTGCTGTTGAGTAAGCTGAGTCCGGAGACAAAGAAATGTGATAGTATCACCCACAGCACTTTTAGGTAGTTCTTATCATCCAAACCGCTGAAGAATATAATACTCCAGAAGGTGTTGAGGAGTATCATGCATAGTGTCATTGCTGCACTTGTTACAAAGAAATATTCAGTGCCGCTGTGAAGTCCCAATGTGCCGGGGCCCACCTGGATAGGAAAAAAATATTATCAAGTTGTCTCTCTCCCTTTGTTGAGACCTAATACTGTCAGGCAATATGAGTATACTATAGTTTTTATTCTGTAAAATGTATGGGGTCCAGTAGATAGGCCAATAACTTTATGTCAAAATCCACAAAGTGGATATTAATAAATATTATAATAGGGATAACAAGACAATCATCTTGGATAATATTTGTCCCAGAAAATGGAAGTTTCACAGCATATTTAAAAAGATTGTGTATGTATACAGAGACTTATTTAAACCTAGTAAATAGTAAATAAAGGATCACTCACACTAAAAACCTAAAAGTTAGATTAATTGGTACTTACAGAATCAGCTAAAACATTGACAAGTGCAAAGGCACCGCTCATGACACCGAAGCCAAGGCCTGACACATACGCCATCTCCAGTTTATTGCTGCACAGATTATGATTGTCTGATATTTCTTTGAGGCCAGCTTCTGTCATCCTAATTAGCCTGTACATACCATAACGAAATGCCTCCTGAAAATAAAAATGATGTTAATTAATATTTCCAACGAGACTAAAACAACCTGTAACTATTAGAGTTTAAAATACAGTTATTTTTTTTTATAATTAACTAGCTGCCCCACCCTCCACAGAATCAAATGTATGAGAATATGAATTATCTTTATTATTATTATTTTTGTGTTTTTGTCCCATGTTTTAAAAGTTATTTTGCTATTCAGAGCAGAGATATAAAAAATCTAAGACCATAAAAATTTGCCCACCCATTTCGTAGTTATAAATGGTGTAACTAACATAACTTTGTTGTATATATATATATATAGATGAAAACACCAATTCATTGTAATCAGACAATCTATTGATATAACCATAGATACCTCAATTATTTTCAGGAGTTGGTTCACTGCCCAAGAGCTGACAATAACTACTCATGAAGTGATTTTATTTTATATCAAGCCACCAACCATGGATAAACCATATATTGTATTTGTAGGCTATAGGGTAGGGAAGCATAATTTGAAACTAACATTATTATAAGGCGATGAATTGTGTTTTACCTGCTCTTTGTTACCATCGAGAGAAAGGTGCTACACAGACACCCTCTTAGACATTGCTTTGTAAGTGGTGATGATGATAAAAGCAATAAAGACTAATACTATAATTACTTTACAAAATAAACATACTGACCTGGAATAGAACTGCAAACACCATTCCAAACGCTAAATATGATCGTAAAGGCACAACTGCGAACCATACTACTGAGGAGAGAAGAAACGACAACAGCCACCCAAATGCTGCAGCTATCATGATAATGATGCGCACAGGGTCATTCGCCACCGTCAGGGCAAACATCACGAGCGGAGCCCCGAATGCAAGCAGGGAACAACTGAAGAACTCTGCCAGAGTCATCTTGTGAAGTATTCGTTATCTCTTAGTCAATTAGTATTTTTATGAGCTACTTTTATGCAGCTATTTACTTCTTTTCTATTGTTATGCTTCATCAACATTCACAAATTCTATGTTTTTTTTAATGAAAAAGTGCAAACAAAATGAATCACCGTCAGAGGATTTATTCCAATTGTTTGACAGCCTAGACAGATTGCAGATTTTGACAAATTGACAGACAGCTAGCTATAGAGTAACTTTTTATACAATTCAATTTTTAGCCCCACCGATCTGTGATAATTTTGCCAGTGTCAAAGTTAAAAATAAATTCGCATATATAGGCTGAATACAAAACTCAAATTTACAGCAAGCATATTCTTGAAAAAGACTAAAATTATGTTTCACTGCATCTATTTGAGTAATTATTTTGTACATGCGTTTTTTACGATGTAATATTGAATTTATTGAATTTTGTTACAAATCGATATAACAAAACGCACTACCAGAACTATGCTTGACACTTCTTTTCATGTTACCACACACAATAACCTCACTTTTCCAATTTAAAAAATATCCAATTTTATAACAGAAAATCCATTAATCACCGATAAAGATGCCTCCAAAACAAGCCAAGAAAACACTATGGGTGGACTGCGAGCGTTGCAATAGGAGCGTAACTGCAAACGATAAGAATGTTCACACTGAGTTGAATTGTGCGAAAGATCAAGTGAAATGCCCATATATTGAGGACGGGAAGCTGTTTACTTGGTTGCAAAGGACGGGATCGCCGCCGGAGGGTGCCCCGCGAGACGCTGTCATGATACACCCGTCCGCTGGCACATTGATAGAGGCCGTGATCGGAGGCACGTTGGAATTAAGCAGGGATGGCGCTCCATCTATGGTGAAGCGGATGTGGCCTTCGAAGGCGTCAGCACCCGCTGCTGTTATATTGCCTGCTGCTGGTATGATATTAATTTAAAATTTACAACACGTAAATTTAAAATAGACGAAAATTTAAACAGTGTTGGTGCTCATGAGATATGACTGTTTGAGTGGACTTTTGTTTTAGACTATGCTGAAGTTTTCTTTCCGGGGATAGGTACTCAAAATCTAGATTTGGTCTTCTCATAAGCTATCAGCCTGCCAAGTTTTGTTAAAATGCACCCAGTAAATTTTGAGATACAAACTAACTTACCGAAATCCATCAATTTTCCAGGATTACATTATATGTTGACTCAGATTGGACAGACTTGGAACACAATGGAAATTTTCATTTAAATCCCAACAGTACTTCTATGAAGCACAAGTAGATCAACGAAAATGGTGGATTTGTATTATGTATCCAAAATAATATTACCACCTCAACACACCCAGGAGTTTGAGTAATAGAATTTTTATGCTATTTAAATACATAATTTTTTTTTTCAGATTTATCTACTGCTTGGAGCAGTGATAATAAGAAAGTAACAGTCTCAGTAATCAAAGATGAGATACCACAAGCTTCCCATGTCACAGTTAAAATTACCAATCACAAGACAAACACAGATATCTGTGATATATTAAAACAACACTTCTATAACAACTTCATATGCATGGGTACAATATTAGTGTATTATTACTTTGGTAAGAAGTTGGAAATTGAAGTTATTGATGTAAAAACTGATAAAGTTAATGTAACTAGTAATTGTTGGTACGTTTTAAGTGACAATACTTCGTGGAGTATAGATAAAGAAATTGTCCAGAAAGCTAAAAAGAGGATACAGTGTTTGGGTGGCGTTGACGACATTCTAGAAGAAGTCAAAACATTTATCAACATATCCTTTAACAATGACAGTCTTACAGCAAACTTTCAACGAACCAGAGGTTTGTTGCTTTACGGTCACTCTGGTATTGGAAAGACTGCAATATGCAAATACCTTATTGAAAATCTCAACTGTTTTCACATACAAATAAATGGTCCAGCTATATTCAGCAAATATTTTGGTGAAACAGAAGGTACAATGAAGAACTTATTTACGAAGGCTATAGAAAACGAACCAAGCATTATTGTAGTAGATGAGATAGAAACTATATGTCCAAGAAGATCATCAGGTAGTACTGAACAAGAGAGACGGGTCACTTCAGCATTTGTTTCGTACTTGGATAGTTTGCACGATGAGAACAATAGAGTTTTTGTTTTAGCAACTACTAGAAAACCAGAAAACATAGATCCAATGTTGAGAAGGTTCGGTAGACTGGATAAAGAGATTGAAGTGCCCATTCCAGACAGAATAAGAAGGAAGGCAATTTTGTACAGTTTACTTAAGAATCTTTCAAACAAAGTGTGTACACAGGACATAGAAAATATATCAGACTTGGCTCACGGTTATGTTGCAGCTGATATGGTCAATCTCTGTACCCAAGCGACTATGAAATGCATAAAACGGTCAAGTGATTGTATAGAACGAGAAGATTTGGTTGCAGCATTGACTGTAGTAAGACCCAGTGCGATGCGAGAGTTGTTAATAGAGGTGCCTAATGTTAGGTGGGCGGATATCGGAGGGCAAGACAACTTGAAATTGAAATTACGTCAAGCTGTTGAATGGCCTTTGAAGCACGCTCAAAGCTTCCGAAGATTAGGCATAAGACCTCCAGGAGGAGTGTTGTTATACGGTCCGCCTGGTTGCTCCAAGACTATGATCGCAAAAGCATTAGCTACTGAAAGTGGTTTGAACTTCTTATCTATAAAAGGTCCAGAATTGTTTTCGAAGTGGGTTGGTGAGTCTGAACGAGCTGTTAGAGACTTATTTACCAAAGCTCGCCAAGTGGCTCCCTCTATTATATTCTTTGATGAAATGGACGCGATCGGAGGCGAGCGGGGGGCGGGAGAAGCAGGAGTACATGAAAGAGTACTGGCTCAATTACTAACAGAGTTAGATGGGGTGGTACCATTGAATTCAGTAACTATTTTAGCGGCGACCAACCGCCCTGATAGAATGGACAGGGCTCTGTTGAGACCCGGACGATTAGACAGGCTTATCTATGTTCCGTTGCCAGATTATGAGACGAGACTGCAGATAATTGAGTTGAAACTTGGCAAAATGAGTACAAGTGACAATGTCAACCCTCACTATATTGCGATGAAGACTGAAAGGTTTTCGGGGGCGGAACTGCAGGCTCTGTGTCATGAGGCAGCATTGAAGGCATTAGAAAAAGACCTGAATTGTCAGGAAGTGACTATGGAGCATTTTGATTATGTTTTACATGACTTCGTACCCAGAACACCGGAATCTCTGTTGAAGATTTATGAACAATTTGCTTTAGGACAAAAATCTGGATAACAAAAATCACACATTTATATTTAGCTACCTACTTAGATCTTTATTCATGCTTGTGTGGCGTAGGTAATATGTTTTATTATTTTATAAGAGAAAGTGCCTTTATCTAAGTCATTATTTATTCAATAAGAAATCCTTATAACTATTTGTATATAAATTAACATTATATCTAGTCCTTATTTAATCACATCGATTTGAATAATACGAGTTTTCCAATTTGCTTATTGATAACCAAACATCTAAAACACTTTAGAGTTGCCACACTCCATCAATTGGCTCTAACATCCATATTGGATTTACCATTTCTCTAAACATTTCAAACAGTGGCTGCTACACGCCGACTGATTTTATACTCTTCAGTACCTACTTGATAGATTATATTACTTACCCCGGGTCTATAGAAAATTTGCGCTAATTTACAACGGCATTAAAAAGGTTTGTTTTGCCATTGTAAGTAGGTTGCAACTTCTAGAAATGCGAGCGTAAGTGTACAAAACGAAAAACAAACAGTCCTACAAACATGGGATTTACATACAAGAATCAATTTTATTCATTGGTGAGAGACTCCACACCTTCCTATGCGATCCTAATTATATGATGACATCGTATAATGTGTAGGGCAATTGTACCTCATAAATCGTAATTTAGAATGTTCGAGTGCACTAAACATTATCAGATTTCATCTGATAATTATGATCGGAAGGTCTGGAGGGTGCTAAGTAATGTAAGGTTATCTCATAACTATTACAGTCGCGGCCACGAATAATTGCATTTGTGAAAGGTTTTCTCCAAAGCCGCACTATTTCGTCGCCAACTAAAATAAAGTACCATACATAAGGAAATACATTTGGTACCGCTGTTTAACTAAGTATTATTTAGTACATTCCTTTCGGAATCGAGACCTAGTCGAGAGGTCCATGGAGTCCAAGCGCTAGACATAGATTGATATAATAGATATTATACAAAATATATCAAAAAGATTGATCGATGCTACCGGCGTCCCAAGGGTCAGGCATTTCCTCACCCAGCGAGTAGCTTTGGCTAGTCACCGACTAAATGCAGCCAGCATCTTTGGCACGCTACCGCTACATTTTTTACACTTTTTGTAAATATTAAATAGGCAAGCTTATCTATTCTCTTTTTAATTTATATTTGCGTTGTACTAAGTACTATCATTGATGAAATCGAAGAGAATTCGATTAATTGTCGGCTGTCATAAGTGCCATTATTCGTTGTCGCGACTAGTCATGTTATCCCGTCCAACTAAACTAAATGCTTACTAGGAGTGGCCTCCGATAGTGTAACGGTCAATTAGGGGAATCGCACCCGAGACCACTCGCTCGGTAGAAGAAACCTCAAGACTATTGGCGCTTCGCCATGTGCTTCATGGTCGTCGCTACTAGGGCGCCAAGTCTCGCCGTGGGATGAGAAAGGCACCGTGATTGAAGTGCCATGCCCATTCAATTGTGAGGCAATTGTGCTAGTAGGCTCCCTCTCACGCCCGGAGGAGTGAGGAAGGAGGGTGGAGGGAGCCCCATCTCTGTCCAATTCAAGGAGTCAAGCAGCACATGTTAACCACCCTTTTTATTTCCGCCACGACAAAGGTAACGGTCTCTGATCCTTATGAACAAGTTTTGAGTCACAGGGCTGACCTTTATTCCGAAGACATGGCTTTACTTTTTTTCTCTCCGTGCCACAGAGCACACACTAACATGTGTCCATTAAACACGCAACACAATTTTAAATGCATTATTTAAATCAACTAATTATTGATGTCTTTAAACGGTTATGTTAATAATGTTGTAACGAAAAATTATTTAGTTCATCAGTCTTTTGATAAATGAATAATGAAGTCGCATTTATTTATACACCTCGGCGAGGGCTCTGACGGGGAATTTAAATTCGAGTAGAAGCTAGGGAAATGCGAGGTTTGAGCCCATTGCCATCGGTAACGAATTTTTTTTTTTAATATTGCAGTTACACTTAAACAAACAGACGAGAACTGTAAAACACTTGTTTATGACTCAGATATGTCTAAATAGAAGAATTGCACGATATTATTTTTTTACTAGCTGTTGCCCGCGACTTCGTCCGCGTGGTATTTAACAACGTCTCAACCGTTGGCAACAGCCTGCTCGCGTTCTGATCCCGCGGGACGCATTGCAGATTGTTGCTATCAAACTTTAAGCAGGCGCAGCGCTGCAACATTGGTTTTAATTTTTTTTCGAGAGATCCAATTTTTTTTTCTAAAATAAAAGTAGCCTAAGTTACTCCTTGTTACATCAGCTATCTGCCAGTGAAATTCCCGTCAAAATCGGTCCAGCCATTTCAGAGATTACCCGGAACAAACAGACAGACAGACAGACAGACGGACAGACAGACAGACGGACAGACAGACAGACAGACGGACAGACAGACAAAAATTGTAAAAAATGTTGTTTCGGTATAGGTAACGTGTATACATCCAAATGCACTTAGTAAAAAGCGGTTATTTTAATATTACAAACAGACACTCCAATTTTATTTATATGTATAGATACATATCTTGAATGTATGCCAGTATTATAATGGTTTAAATAAATGTGTGATGTTAGTGTTTCCCTCGCCTCCCCCAAGAACTGGCAGTACAAGTTCAGGGCCCAAAGTCTGCTAACACAATATAATCCGCATAGTAACTGTCACTTTTGACGGATATTGTATGGGACATATGTCAAAAGTTACAACGCGGTTGCTGTTCGATTATGAATCGTTTGTAATCGGATAATTGTCAATGTAACCGTATTTTTTTAATCTTCACTACACTTGTCGTTGTCAGAACCATCGGTAAACGATGGAGCCATAGTTTTTAAATGGAATTGGAATCGTTTGTGTTAGCAGACTCGGGGCCCAGTTCAGAAACATGTCATCTCTGGTTCTAGGTCCCTGTCACAGATGCTTTTTTTTTATGATGTATCACCTTAAACGCGCAATATCTCGGTATGTCTGTTGTAGCATATCGCGATCCAGTCCGGTTGTGTCGCGCCCCACTGTATTTGGTTCACTTCGCCCTCGGCTGCTGTGTACGCCAGGATCGGGTCCTCGATGGCCCGCGGCATTTGCTGTATGTCCCATATGAGGGCTTGGTGGTCGTCGCCGGCTGTGCAGATGTGGCATGAGCTAGGCGGGGACAGAGGATTGTGTAATTAGAAACATATCTACATAAAGGATATACAGAATGATCCAGAAAGCCTTGTACCTGCGCCTCTTTAGCGCATTTGTAAGCATTATGTTTAGTCAACATTCTAAGTCTTCGATTTAAAAAAAAGTAACTAGTTTTGTTTCATCACACGCAATGAGCAAAGTATGCGGCTGCGCATGTCGAACGGATATAGTTAGTCATGCGCAGAGCCGCCATCTTCATCTCATTTAAACTCTCCATGGTGCCTTACTGGACTCTCTGGACTTAGTCCAGATGTAAGTCTTGCTTCTGTGGAAATTTGTCCACCAGATTTTTTTGTCTCCCGTTTTGCAATGGAGGGAAGTGGATAATTTTCTTCCAACTCCTCCTATTTTTAACCGACTTCAAATAAAGGAGGAGGTTCTCACTGCGGTTGTATTTTTTATCTTTCGATTAATTTCGTGCGGGTTCCAAGGCAATTAATTTTATGCCGGCACTCGCCGAGGGTCAACCTCGGTGCCTTCATTGGACACCACGGTAGATCCTGGCTTACAGGAGTAGCTGGCTTACAGTAGTGGGAGTGTGTGGCGGGCCTAGTCCCATTTGAGGCTGTTTGTAGTGGCGCTGTACCTGTGCGGCGCCCAGGCGATGCCGTTGACGCAGGCGCGGTGGTTGTTGAGGCGCGCCACCGGCGTGCACGGCACGCGCACGTCCAGGATGATGACCTCGCACGCGTCCATCGCCACCGTCGCCAGGTAGTTGGGGTCCTGCTTGTTCCACGCCAGCCGGAGCAGCGGCGTGTGCTGCGGGTCCTGCGTGAAGGGATACAGGGGTCGCTCTCGTAACCGCAAGGTTCCAAGTGCGATCTCCATGCTGGCCATTAAGTGGAGATTACCATTGTATTATGGTTGCCGTACGATGGACTTAGGGTGAACTCAGTATGCAATACTTATATAGATATTAAAAATCAGTGACTCTGATACAAGCATTCATGCTCATCACCTAAGGCTGTCCCTATCAGGATTCGAATCCGGGGCCCTCGGCGCAGAAAGCGGGCTCACTACCAACTGCGCTAATCAGGCACTGTTGTTGAGTCTATGCTGTCTATAGTGTCTTCAATTAACTTTTTAATTATATCACAGAACAATACAGTTTGTCTATCGTCTTACACAGAATTAATAGTCTATTGATTTGACTTATGCATTAAAGTGACAGTGACAGGAGTGCTAGTCAGTTTGCTAGCGCCATCTAGTGTTCGTTTAAGTAAGCGTTTCGAGAGCACTAGATGGACCTAATAGGAACCAGTGTCTCCAACCATGCCGTAATTACGGTAGATCTACCGTAATTTTTCTAGATCTACCACCTACCGTAGACATGTCCAAATCTACCGTAATTTCGTCCGTGTCCATATTTCTATAATGACAACACTTCATTTAGTAAAATATTACTAGTTAATAACGGCAACATTGCCTTGGGATGCGTAATGTAAAAAAAAAGGTAATTCTGCTGCACACTGGTCTGCCGTAATTTTCCACCATCTACCGTATTTTTAGACCAGGCAACACCGTAATTTTAACAAAGAGGGTTGGAGACACTGATAGGAACATACCTCGTATATGATGGTGGAGTGCTCCAGGTGCCTGAGGTCGAACATGCGCACCGACCCGTCCGCGCCGACCGACGCGAACATGTCCCGGCCGCCCCCCGCGCGGCTAAACGCTATGTCGTACACCTCCTTATCATGAGCGATCAGCTGAGTCTTCACATGACCGGACACCTCGTTCACTCTACCCAACACCTGGCCCGTCTCCAGCCCCCAGATAGTGCAGGTGGTGTCGATGCTGCTGGTGCCGATCAGGTTGGGGTCCACCTCGTTCCAGTCGAAGGAGGTGAGGGGGGCGCAGAAGTCGGAGTTCTTGTTGTTGTTGAGAACGCACTCGAACAGAGTATAGGGCTCTCCAGCTCGCCAGATGCGGAGATAGTCACCTGGCGATTATAAAATATCAGAATCAGAATGAGAATATTTTTTATTCACGTAGACCATTATGTACAGTACTTCTCAATCGTCAAAAGTTACAAAAATATTATGCTACTGCTTTACCACCCGTTCGGAATGCCGTTCCTATGGAGAAGAACGGGCAAGAGACTCCAAGGTTGCTATTTTTTAAAAAAGATCTTGTACATTTTTGAGCAATACATTGTTATAGGTATGTGAGAACAATGTGAATGTGAACAATAAAATAAATATCTCTGGAGAAACATTAGTGTATGGTCGCAAACTAATCACCGCTTATGGGTACCGCAAAATTGACTGGAGATCCCACTAACAACCAGACCAGCAGGGATGTTATCTTATCTGCAGGGGTAAGCAGGAACTTATAATATAATCGTAACGTCATCGAGAAAACATGCTGTCACTGTCATATTTATTTATAAAATTGGTGCTTGAGAGGGATGGAAGATGCTATGTTACCGAAATGCTACGTAAATATTTTAGCACTTGATGCAGACTAAGAAGTATCTAAATATTTTAAACAGCTTTAATATAGGTTCATCCTAATCTGGATGTTACCCAGATTGCACCAAGTCTATTGTTGTACAGTTCCCATAATTACTGTTTATATATATTTTTATTAAAAATTTAACTCTTATGAATAAAAAAAACAACCACCAGTTTGGAATGTCTGCTTCACAAAAAAAAGCCGCCAACAAACTCAATTACTCTTTTAAAAATGCTAAGCTAAAACTTTACCACTTGTTTGGAATGTGGTTTCTATGGAGAAGAACGGGCAAGAAACTCCGAGATTGCTCTTTTTAAAAAGATCCGTTTCTATCAGTACAGTTACTCACCGCTAGTGGCCAGTAAGTCAGGGTACACCCCCTTGCTGTCTGGTATCCACATGATCTTTGTAGTTGGGTACGGATGGTCGAAGGTGCTCTTGGCACTAAACTCACTTGTTTCTTCATCCAGGGAGATGATTTGTACCTAATAATGCGCAATGGGAAATTTAGGATTCTCATTTGAAACTATTTCAACTCGTAATGGTCAAGAAATACATGTGCACAACAACAAAACTAATTCTATAAAAGAATAACTTATTTTATTTTATTTATAGTTTCAAAGGTTATTGTTGGTCGCTTCGGCACTATCTTGCCATATCGCGTTAATAGGTTCCCAACAGTCTAAGTGCCTTGTTATTTTATGGTGAAAAAAATGGTGAAAGCACCTTATTATTATATTCTTCAACAAAGCTGCCCAGAGCGAGACGGAATCTCTTGTCAGGTCTCACAGACCAGTTCATGGAGTAAAGAGGCCATGGGGCTTGGTACCTGGAAAAGAACAATAACAAATTGTTACAAATTAACGTTATTTATAAATATTCTTAGACATACATTAACAAATACCTAACATAGGAAGTCTGCCCAAATTACTGTGGGCTAGCATGTTTGTCCTTAAAGATGTTAAGCTGCATATGCACATTTAAACAATCTTGTTGCATTGTATGTACACACCACTAATGTACCTAGCTCATTGAATGAGGTATTTAGTGAAAATATTTTTGTATAGGGTGATGGAGAATTATGATTAACTATCTGTCCCGGCGAACTTCGCACCGCCTCAGAATCAAAGGTATGAGAAAATGAATTTACTAGTACTCTATGAAAAATTAAAACAAATCTACCCCACGGGAACAATACATATTACTGGGATAAAAAGTAGCCATGTGCCATTCCAGACTATAATCTATGTCTGTGCCAATTTTAATCCAGATCCGTACAGCCGTTCTGGCGTGATTGAGTAACAAACATCCATCCATCCAAACTTTCACATTTATAATATTAGTGGGATTATATGTTCACTATCATCCACTTTAAACAGAATAGCCACTGATAATGACAGTGTCAAGGTGGTTGTTCATGTACCTGGATTGAATTGTGTTTGTGTTCTTGCAAGTTTTCTTCAACAAATACAATCCAAATATTCATGATTCATGTTCATCCTATTATATTGTGTTCACAGCTGAATATGTTGTTAAATGGATAGTTAACATTACTAACTTGTATATTTCCTTGCGTTTAGTGCTTGAACTTGTCGTACTTGAGCTGCTGTGTGGCATCGACATCTTTTCGGCTGTAATCTGACCGTCGTAGTTCACTCCTGCGAAAAACTATCACATTTTAAACGCATATTCAACAAATAACTTTTCAAATCGTACGGAATCTGTGAGCAATATATCCGATTATATGGACGTTATTGAATAAATAAACAATTATTTCCGGTAAATAGTACTAAAATATAAAACACATATAGCGACACATTACCTTGATTTACAGGTCAATTATAACTTTGAAAGTTGTGTTATAATAACTGTAAAGTACAATGGTTTACAGCAGTTCGATTGATTACAACAAAATATCCGTACAGAGCTTTATTTATAAAAAACTTATTCCATGTGATGAAAATCGTGGAATCAATGCATTTTTTTATAAAATTTGACGTACGTATGTTGACATTGACATTTCGATTAGTGTTATGATAGAAAAAAAACAGGACAAACTTAAGGATATGTAAAAACTAAACGAAATGAAAACCGAAGCCCCGGTACTTATTTATACTTATTGTAAATATTTGGTACTTATTGTAAATAAATCGTAATTTTTTACGATGACGATGGCCAGTGTTGAAAAACACCTACGAAAAATTATATGATCGGTAATGCTTTTGCCATTTTTTTTCTTCCTACCTCATTTTGTATGCATATTAGGATAAAAAGCTAGCCCATATTTATTACAGATTATAACCTACCTCTAATAGTACCTATAGAACAGCTGTTCTCATGTGATGTTCATTCAAACTTACAGACAACGTATTTTCTCATTTATTATAGTACCTGTACTACGGTAGGCAGGCAGGGCTAATGAATTGAGGAAGGACACCTTTGTGGTATTGTTTCTATAAACCCCTTACCTTACCTCGTGAAACCGTTCAGCGTTCCATGTTTCTCGTTCTTTGTAATGCACGAGTTGCAAATTGTCCGTGCAAAACTGCAGGTACCTAGTAGATACCTAGTAGTATTAGTAGCGACCCATACATTTAACGCAACACGCAAATGGTGGGACACAAAACACTTCTTTGTGTCCGGGCTTCTAATTAGTCGTCTTGGTATGCAATGTTTAGGCTTTATAATATTATAATGTTCCAATAGTCATCGTAGTTCTGAGTGCCTGATGGCATGTCGTCAATCGTCCTGCACTTGAATTATTTTTTAAGAAAAATTCAGGCGCTAAAGCAAAAAAACAAACACTAAACATTGTATGAATTTAAGCCTGCATAAAATGCTCTGATATGGTTTTTGTGTTTATTTTTGGTGTGATTGGCCAGTGTGTGCCAACTGCTATTTGGTCATCAAAATAACTAAAAAAATATGACGCTGTTGTTTTTTTACATTTGTGGCGCCATTTTCAAAGATTTCTGGCCTGTGCGTTCTTCTGAACGACCTTATCTCCAGCCACGTGTAAATTTTGTTACATTAATCTCATTAACAATAGGTTGTTAAGATAATCAAAGTCAGCCAACGTCTAGGTCATTAGAATTGTTAATTACATATTAATTACTGAAATCTGTAGACGTTTCCTGTGTGAAGTATTAAAAAACATAATTTAATGTACCTTTTGATGTAGGTAGGTATTGTTTGTAATTAACTATTACCTGCTTTGCAACTAGGTTGCACTTAGTTTTAAAGGATTTTTGCGGTACGTGCTTCTTAATTTTTCTCGTTGTCAATCGGCTACAAAATATACTTCTTGCTCTTTTTTTTTCGTCATACTGATCAAAATGGCCGGTAGGTACTACATTAACAAACATACATTACTGTTATTAGAATATGAATAGATAATGATATCACGTCCATTGAAATCGCGATTAGACTGTAAATCAGATAGTTTATTAGTCAGCATTAATCCATATTTTGACCTACAGTGAATGATTTCAAGCGTGCATTTGGCATTCCTTTGCGTTTGCGCATAGATAGTGTTACCCCTTTATTATTTCTACCACATTTTGGTTAGGTTCTTGTGAAGTTCTGCCCAAAGATAGCAAATCGCAAGAGTAATATACTAACTGTATGACCCCATAGAAAGCCACCCTTTATTGTGGGTGCCGTATGGAGCAGGGGTGATACTAGTAACACTCAAATCAAAACAAATTCTTCTTCTTCTAATTTAATGGTTAAACCCTTGTCGGTGTAGATGATGAAGCTCCCTCCATCTGTCTCTATCTAGAGCAGCTTCGTTCACCTCCCTATACGACATGACACCGATCCTTTGCGAAAGATTATTTATGGAAGGTTGCCAGACGGAAATTAAAATGAAACTCTCAGTAGGTGTACATAGTATACCGAGCGGCCTACGCTCAAGCCCACTGGCACCCACCCACTACAGATTTACCGACTATATCAATTCAGCGCGCATGCGCTCAGCTCTGGTTAAGGACACCGCTTTCTTTCTTACATCAATGTGCGCGTAGGGAATTGTGATATAATTGCTTGCGCAAGAGTGGACTATCCGCTTTGTGCTAAATAGGTCCGTAATGCAGGTCAACTAAATTTGATTGTTTTGATGGAATCACTTGGTTTTAATTTGAGATAGGCTTAACTTCATATGAGGAATATTCCGTTTGACTAAAATTACCTATGGCACTGCATATCTTAGAGCGAATGCAGTTGCTATTATGTAATAAAAAAAACATGGTCCCAATAACCCAATAAGTTCTTTACCGTGCTGATTCGTTTTGAAGTGTTTTAACCTTTAACCACACGGATCAGAAATAAATTAATTTGACAATATTTATAAAGTATACTATTGTAACTATTTAGAAATAGGCGATAGGTACCAGGCGGTAATCCATTGTTAAACAAACGGGTAAGAGAGACCAACCACTGACCCTCGGCTTGTCAACTTCTCCAATTACCAAACAAGTTAATCGATAATTAAAGAAACCAACAAAACCGAACTCCTCTAAGATATCAGTCGTGAATCTCTGTCGTGAGTTAATATGCAGTTCTCCGAGAATCGAAGCGAATATAAAATAGTATTCTACAGATACCTGCTCAATTCGAGCAGTCATAAAACTTCAAATATGAACGCCGATATCGTGGCCATAAAAACAGTTTCTCAACCTGATACAAATATCAACGAATCACTAATCTTACCTGTTCATATCTTAAATTAACCTTTGCAGACAAAGCCCATGGAAGTGTTGTCTAAACATGATGAATGAACGGACGGACAAAAGACTATTATTAATATCGTATAAACGCCTTGACCTAAGGGTCTTTTTAAGTAAGATTGGCTTGTATACTATGAACTTGTTAATCATGAATTCGGTTCAGTTTTTTACCTTAAGGATAGAAATTCGTAAAATAATCTTCTCGGCTTAGCAGATGCTGATGTGGTTAGTCAGACATAATCTTTAGTTAACAATGATTAAGCTTGTCAGAGTTAGCGTTTCTAGTTAGACTTACATGAGCGGCTTACATCTAGAAAATCTTTACAAACCTACCACTGAATTTATAAACGCTTTATAACTTTATTAAACTTCATATAGTACCTACTGCGCAAAACAAAAAAATGTGCCCAGTACTATAAGTACGACGTTTAATAAAGTTGTCTATAAATTTGGGGGTTTCACATTGTTTGTTCTTATTTAGGGCTTAGGAAACACGTATTATATAATAATAGCTGTAAAAGTAAAGAGTTTACAGTAGTTTCATAACTAAAACATAAGAAAAACTCAAATAGAGTGCGCCTTGAGTTATAAAATATGATTTTTTGCTTCTTACTTCCAAATATAAGCAAGTATATATTTTATAGGATACGAAAAAGAAAACTAAAGATCTTTCGAAACGCATTGAGGCGCCTCAATGCGTTTAACACAAGAGCAACCCAGATCCCCCTCTGACCCATGACTTCAACCCATATTGCCAAGTCACTGATCAGATTATGATTCCAAGACAATACCCGGAGCCTTGACCGTCGACCTTTTATATCGTGCTAAAACAATTAGATGAAAGGCGGCTGACCATTCTGTATTGAGATGCTGAGATATAGCCGTGAAGGATATTGCGGTGAACAAATCGCTAGTAGATGCCGCTTATGTCTAGATAATTGAAGTTGCTACGATTTGTGAATCAAACGAATGAAGTATGAATAATTCCTCATTGTTATTTTATAAATAATACTAACCTGAATTGGTTTGTCCGTCTCGATGGTCGTAACCATTGCTTATATATTGTTAATTCTTAAGACACGTGGGTCCGGCCGGTTGAGTAACAATCAGTCCACTGTCAGGAATTGTGTTCGGTAAATGACAATTTTCTTGCCCATCTATTTCATTGGGATCTAATGTCATCTGTATCCCTTAAACCTGTGCTTCCCTTCAGGCCATACGACAGAGGTAGGGAAGCTATATCTTTAAGACTATTATTACAAACCGCGGAAATGTTGATAGGGCAATGTAGTGACCCAGGAACTCGCTTCGGGAGGATCATGTTCTGTAAGGCATTTCGGAGGGGGGAGGGGGATTGTACCCACATGCCTCCCCTGGCTACGGCCTTGCCATCGGCATGGCCCTACCAATTGGCATGCCAATAGCTAAGCTAGTCTACCAATCAGGAGTCATATTGAGTTGATCGTGAGGCCTTTTATCTGTATCCAGATCTATTTTAAGGTTATTCGCGACCACTTGATGAGGTAATCTTGGACTAACATACGACTGAACATGAAGATTGCCTCTATTCAATAGCTGTTAGGGACATTTTCGTCAACTCCGCTATATATAGGAAGTATTTGGTGTAGCAAGTATTTATTGCGGATGTTATACGGTTAATTAGTAATTACCTGTTAGCTGCAGGATGTACTGCTGAGTAAAAGTTCAAGGTTGTGTTGTGATCTAAGCTCGTTTGCGCAGCACGTATGTGGCGAGATGATAAGATAATATTACCGGCTGGTAAGAACTCAATTAGTTAATAGTTATTGATTTATGCGAACCTGATCATACGTACGTGACAAGAAATGGCAAAGACAACAGTGACACAACGTGAAACAAGTATCTCTCTACACACGAACACACACGATCGAAAGCGTACGATACGACACGACCTTAGTACTTGCGCTGTTTATAACTGACTTCTACAGACACTCCAGGCATGAGAATACCACACAAATAAACTAGCTTTGTAGTCCCAAATGCTGGAATTTTGGGTAGGTACCTCCTAAGTGGACTGAGGGTGATCCTAGTAACACCTCGACCATATCAAGAAAATATAATTTCCGATGATTGCCCTGATGTAAATGGAAACCTACGCCCAAATCCTGGCCTACGCCCACCGGGCTAAACGGTCATAAATATTGTTTCAAAGCCTATATTACTTACTTACTTTGGAATAGAAGATATGCTTTCTCTGCCAACTTTAGTAGAAGCACCGATATAAGCCTTGCGCCCATAATTATGAAAAACAACAAAAGTAAAACTCAGCTATTTATATATTTCCCAAAAAACTATTTACCTAATATGTGGCATTGCAGGTCCCGTTCTAAGAGCGAGATAAGGTCTCTTATATTTAATGTACAAAGACCTGAGGATGACCAGCACCATAAATAGAACCCCGGTCCACATGACCAGGCTCTGCAGCTGAAGCGTGTACGTCCTGAAGTCCTTAGGCGTAACGGTCATATAGTATATGGACTTCTTTATCGACTCAAGATCGAGTCGTCCTCTCCGGTATGTTTTACGCCTTCGCATCGTATCCACATAAATATTTTGAATGGGGTTTGGTTAATACGGTCAATGGTTTCTGGAAGTGTGTATTGTATTTGATTAAAATAATAAAGTAGTTTTAGGAAGCATTACTTTTTAATATTGACGAAAACATCCTGAACGTCAAGGAGGTTATGAAAAATGTGTCTAAAAGGCTTGACTTTGGAAATTCAATAACTTTCAAACGAACAACGAATAGCTAACGATCATTTTTGCGCCCAGGCCTTGTCTATAAGAAGAAGAAGAAGAATTGGCTAGAACGACTCTAGCTATTCTTTATTTGATCGTAAAAGATCCGATTTCCGCATAGTTGCTAGCCTTCTATGGACTGCATGCAATACTACCCATAGCTACCTAATACTTAAGAAGCGTTTTTACCAAGCTTTCAGTCTTCACTCTAAGAAATGGATACTCGTCATGAAATAATCATATTGTTTTTTGGAAACCCAGAGACACATTCTGCAGCGATTTTTGTCAAGATCATTTAGTCACACTAATGGGCTAGGTCTCTTCTTAAGTGAACTCTAGAACAATATAGAGTCATTTCAAGCTTACCTTATTTGTCATCTCTCATCAGGAATCAAATACATCAAGTACAAAGACCTCAGGATCATCGCAGTTACCACCAGCGCCCCCGTCCATCCTACCAGTGAACATAACTCGAGGCTATAATTAAAGTCATCCTTGCTAGACTGCCCCTGCTTCAGGCGAAGGTATTTCTTTAATGCCCTAAGTCTTCTGTACTTCGTCTTGACTTCTGTGGTCGAAAGTCTGGTTTTGATGGACTCATGAATGTCTTTCATGGACTTCAAATTGCATGAAATGGTATCTGTAGTTGTCTCGTTCATGGTTCATTATGGTTCTCGTATGTTTCTTGAATATTTCGGTTTTGGCGATAATTTGGATTTCATGGGTTTGACTGACATTTTCGGTGTATAGTATGATGTGACATTTAAATATTTTTGACGTAAAACTTTGTGATTTTTTCTCTGTGTGTGATGTGAGAAGTTTTTTTTACTTCTTAAAAGGCTGTTCTACTTCTTCTTTCTTTACGAAATAGAATGCGATAAAATATAATGAGTAACTAAGTGGATATTTTGCCAATGTCAAGTAATTAATAGCAATAGCAAATTGAAATGAATACACATTATAAATAAATTAATGGATGTGACATAAAGATATTAAAATAAGGCGTGTCTATAAGGCTGTTATTGAGTTTTTAACGGGAAGATTGAACAGTGAAATTCTCAATTTTATTTTCAAAAAAATGTGTTCCCTTTATAAATTAGGTTTAATATATTAGTGGGATATTATCTGCTGTGTGTTCCGTTTTTGTTCAGAGGCTGTTATTGTTATTGATAACAGCCTTCTTCTTCTGGGAGACTAAGGCACTTTATTTTACCTTTTGTAAGCAATTCCTGAATAATAATTGTGTGCTTAGACTTTTGTTTGTTTACTCTATTTTAGTCAGTAAAAATAAATAAATAGACTTATTAGAAAAGAGTTCACAATGTCGTAAGAGACTGGCATCACCGAAGTTTGACACTGGCAGGTGGATGACAGGCGAAGAAAAAGAAGTTATTGGAAGAAAAGGCGGGATAAAGAAAAAACATGAAAAAGTGTGATAATTACTAATTGTTGGTTTAATATAGTATTGTGACGTTATCAGTGTTTTCTTTCAGTTCAGAAGCGGGATTAAAGCCCTGTGAAGTCTGCAGTTGTCTGAACCACACGGTGAGTCCTTAGAATAATATTAATACATGAGGAGTATTCACATTTTATTTACCTAGTTACAGATATTGAGTACCGCTGGCAGACAGAGCCCCCGGATCCTCACTAATATTGTCATGCTCCAGGTCTGAGGTTAGCTCAGAAATTGGCACTAATTATCGAAAATTGATTGATGGAGCAGATGAATGAAGTCATGTTGTGACGATCAGATCGAAAATAGAAAATGTTCAGTAGTGTGTAGCAATAGCAACCTGAGTATGACGAGTGCAGATTATATTATCAATATCTTGACACCCGGCGCGGGTTTATCATGACAAGTTATGTTATTTCGTATTATATGCATTCAATATAATAAATTTGGTAGAACATTACATCAATGTGAATCTCGGTAATCTTTGCATATTTATTTTATATAAAACCAGCCAGTAGTGGCATGTGGTAATGTAATTAACAGGCCAGTTCAACGCCAATATTTTATATTCAAAAATTTTGCAAGAAAATAAATAGATTCATTTGAAGTTTATAATAAAATAATATTAGTAGTCTTGAATAATAAATATATACTACCATAGTGCAATACTTATTTTAAAAAAAACCAGTGATCATAGACTATGATGAATGACAAAGAGCAAGAAGAAATAATATAATGAACTAGTGTTATTCTAATTTCATATCAATTAAATATATATATTAAAAAAAAAAAAAACATTTATGCATATTTAGTCGATTATTTTTCCAATAAAAGTTATGAACTGGGAATCATATTATGATCTTTATTTAACAATTTGAATCCGATTGCATCTGTATGATCCATTAAGATAATACATTTGAAGTACTAAAATATTAGTCGAGGTGTTAAACCGTATTATCTAGAGGATATCTTTTCGACAAATAACTTCACTTCGAATAGGTATATTCAAAAGAAACAATGTAACACGTTCGTATAATTGTATATTAGGTAATCGTGTATGGTTTCTTATTAGGATTTATAGTATATAGTTTGTTCACTATTTTTCTCTTTATTGTTTTCGGTACAGCATAATGTTAGAACCGGGTACGCCTCCGCTAAATATTCGGAACGATGTTTCTAAAGCTAAGAAAAAATCTAAAGGGAGTAAGAGGAAGAGAAACTCAAGTTCTAGTAGCACAGTAACCAGTAGTGAGCCGCATCATCGCAGATCTCGTTCAATTGTTAAAAGTAGGAAACGTAGGTGTAGCTCTAGTTCTAGTAGCTCGTCGTCAACTTTTGAAGTGCGCAAACCATCTAAAAAGACTAGAAAGGTAAAACGACAAAGCAAACGCAAATCGAAAACAACTTCATCGGCAGAAACCTCCGTTTTATCCCAGTTAGTAGCTGCAATCGAAGGCAAGAATCGTACAACTCGGCAGGGCCACGGTGGTCAAAATATGATCCCAGAGTTTGATCCGCAGGCTAAGAATCAGACTATGAAGGACTGGCTATGCAAAATAAATGAGTCCGCGTACGTCTATGGCTGGACTGATACACAAACTATTTACTTCGCATTACCTAGATTGGCAGGTCTGGCAAAGCGCTGGTACGATGGCTTGACAAGTGTTAAATATTCGTGGCCTGAGTGGCAAGCTAAACTTTTAAAAGCTTTTCCTTGTGAGGAAAACTATGGTGATTTGTTAACCGAAATGTTAGCACGTAAGAGCAAACGTAATGAGACTCTCGAGGAGTATTATTATGATAAAATTCGGCTTATAAATAGGTGTGAAGTAACAGGCTTAAAAGCGGTAGACTGTTTAACGCATGGTATATTTGACTATAATGTTAGGATGAACGCCCAAGGCTTATGTTTCAATGAACCTGAAGATGTATTAACCTATTTTCGGAAAATATCAACTAAAAAAGAAGACATTCTAAGAATAAGTAATTTCAATCGCGATCGTCACATGATAGGTGCACCAAAGAAGTTTCAACAGTCTAATACGGTTGAAGAGAAAATGAAGAAGGCTGAAACAAAATGCTTTAACTGCGGTGAAAAGGGACATTTCTGGCATGGATGCCCTAAAGATCTGATTAGGTGTGGAAAATGTAAGCGAGTAGGGCACAATGCTTTAAAATGTGAGACCGTGATGTTCAAGCCACAGAACATACCTAATACTGGTGTGAAAAGTGTGTTTCAGATTCAGTCAGAATCCACAATGACGGCCAAATATTTTAAAGATGTTCAGGTGAATGGAATTCCTATGAAAGGGTTTGTTGACTTTGGCAGTGAATGTACAATATTAGCTGATAATGTAGAATTACCCAATGTTACATTAAAAAATGATGAGGACCTACCGACGTTGAAAGGGTTTGGCAATGGAGTTTTCAAACCCAGAACGCAGGCTATACTCCGCATTCAAGTCGATAGTGTCGAAGAATATGTTACTGTTATGATTGTCCCTTATTCTTTACTACCCGTGGGAACAAAAATCTTGATAGGACAAAATTTAACTGAATTACCAAACATAAGATGTTATAAAACTGACACAGATCTTATTCTATGGAAGACCTCAAATAAACCAGCACAGATATTTACAAGTAACGATGTAGAAATTAAGGGTATCACCTCAGTAGCTGTTACAACCAGTGAGGGTACACCAAATACTCGATTGTATGTCCGGTCGGCAGTTTGTATGAAACCAGACACCGAATACATTGTTCTATCAGGTGTTTATACCGTTGGAAATGGGTACACAAATATAATAGTGATAGGCCTGGCTTCGTCAACAGTGAAGTTACCTAAAGGGCAATTGATTGCGAGGGGATTGGTTGTCCCAGAGTTTATTTTTGACCAAGCACTATTATGTGATAAGGTGACCAAGGAGTCAGCTATCAATATCCGCAGTCTTACAAATGTACAATCTGTCCAGAAAGATACAATATTAATTAATAAAGATGATATCAATACGAGCCTTGACTTACCTGTTGAAGTGAAAGATGAGCTCTATGAGCTCCTAAATGAAAACAGAGACTGTTTTGCATTTTCGACTTCTGGGCTAGGAAAAACCGATGTCACTGAAATGAAAATAACATTAAAGGATATTACCCCTGTGACATATAGGCCCTATCGCTTATCGTATTCAGAAAGAGAGAAAGTGAAAGCCATTATGGATGATCTATGTGACAATGGTATCATCCGTGAATCGGAGTCTGAATATGCTAGCCCCATAGTGGTAGTTCCGAAGAAAAATGGCGAATTGCGCCTCTGTATTGACTATAGAGCATTGAATAAGAAAACCCAGAAGGATAGATATCCGATGCCTTTGATAGAAGACCAGATCGATAGCATGAGTGGGCAAACATTCTTTACAACACTTGATTTAGCCTCAGGGTATCATCAAATACCGATTGCAGAGAGTTCAAAACATATAACCGCATTTATAACGCAGGATGGTCATTACGAATATAACAGGATGCCTTTTGGCCTATGCAATGCTCCGGCAGTGTTTCAACGAATGATAAATAAAGTACTAAACACAAAAAGAATTCCGGGAGTCCTTGCTTATATGGATGACATCATTGTGTCCTCTAAAACAATTCCTGAGGGCATGTCTAAGCTTCGTCAGGTATTAGATATTATTAAGGAATCTAAGCTCACCTTGAAGTTAAATAAATGCCATTTTTTTCACACTAAAATTGAATATTTGGGTTATGAGATCTCAGCTGATGGTGTACAGCCAGGTCAAAAGAAGATAAATGCAGTAGCGTTGTTTAAACAACCACAAAACGTACATGAGATTCGGCAATTTATTGGTCTTGCCAGTTTTTTCCGCCGTTTTGTGCCGGCATTTGCTACATTAGCGAAACCACTTACTCAGCTTACTAAGGCAAATGAGGCGTGGGTATGGAAGGAAGCTCAGAGTAATGCTTTTCAGAGAATAAAAAATATTCTTGTATCACGCCCTATATTAGCCATTTATAATCCACTACTTTTGACGGAATTGCATACAGACGCTAGTCAGTTAGGCATAGGAGGAATTCTCATGCAGCGAGCTGATGAAAAGTCAGCACTCCGTGTCATAGCTTACTTCAGCAGGCAGACGTCAGTAGAAGAACGCCATTTTCACTCCTACGAACTTGAGACATTAGCAATAGTGGCGTCTCTGAATCGCTTTAGGAGCTATTTGATAGGCATCGAATTTAAAATTGTAACGGACTGCAACGCCGTTAGGCTTACCTGGGCAAAACGTGACCTAGTTCCAAGGATTGCCCGATGGTGGCTCCAAGCCCAAGAGTTTACTTTCTCGATCGAATACCGTTCTGGAAATCAAATGTCACACGTAGACGCCTTGAGTCGCAATCCGGTGGGAGCTGCAAGTAACAGAGATGTAACTACAGTATCGGCTCTGAATGTCCTAAAAATAACGCCTATAACAGGCCGACTCGATGATGTACAGTTGACTGATCCACATTTATTGCACATAAAGTGCATTCTTGATAATAAATGCGTGGAAGTCAAGGATATTAAAAACAACTACCTCTTAAAAGATGGCAAGGTATATAGAAAGGTAGGGGACTCATTGAAATGGGCTGTTCCTCAGGACGCACGATGGAAGGTGTGTCACATGTCACATGATGAGTCTGGTCACATGTCGATTGAGAAAACTCTTGACAAACTTCGACAGACTTATTGGTTTCCGAACATGACAGCTTTTGCCAAGAAGTACGTGCGTGCCTGTATACCCTGTGCTTATGCAAAACAACCAGCTGGAAAAAAAGAAGGATTTCTACACCCTATACCGAAAACCCCAGTCCCATTTCATAGTTTACATATCGATCATCTAGGACCATTTATCAAAAGCAAGTTAGGGAATACATACATTTTAGGAATCATTGATGGCTACACTAAGTTTATTATATTAAAAGCAGTAAGAAACACAAAAAGTAGAACATCTATTGCGATCCTTCGTGAAGTTTTTGGAATATTTGGTGCTCCAAAACTACTTATCTCAGATCGTGGGACCAGTTTTACGTCGGCTGAATTTGCAGAATTTGCCCAGGAATTGGAAATTAAGCACATTAAAAATGCAGTTGCAATGCCAAGGGCCAATGGCCAAATTGAACGGTACAACCGCACAATATTGGCTTCCCTAGCAGCCTTAACTCATGGAGAAACTGATAAAGAATGGGACACTCATCTTAACAATGTTCAATGGAGCTTAAATAATACGTTGAATAAAGGAATAGGCAAAACACCTTCCGAGGTAGTCTTTGGAAAGAGGACTATCAATCTAGGCGAAGTACATCTTTATGATGTAACAGATGAAGAAGCTAAAATCGATGATATAGAATTATCCAGAATTAGAAGTGAAGTGACAAAGACAATTGAAAGAAATCAAGAAGAAATGGAGGAGAGGTTCAATAAAAAAAGATGTCCGGCTAGAAATTACCAAGAAGGTGATCTAGTCTTAGTGCAAAAGCAAATCAATAACCCCGGAGAAAGTAACAAACTTGTAGCGAGATATAGTGGACCTTACCGGGTAACAAAGGCATTACCGAGAGACAGATACGTTGTGACTAGCATTGATGGATATTCAAAAAGAAAATATCAGAATGTGTATGCGACAGATAAAATAAAACCATGGATCAACTTCAGCTTACCTGAAGAGGACAATAACCTTCAATACTTATCCGGCAATGATGATAAAGAAACTGATTCTAATGTTGAAGATGAGAATGACAGTGAGCTGAGCTCAGAAACTATTAAACACTAAACATTTGTATTACAATTTGGTTATTAATTTGTTTATTGCGTATTAGTTAAGATAAGAGGTGCGAATTTCTTTAATTTCAGTTACAATGCTAATGCATCTACATTTACTTTTATGTTTAGTTAAGGCTTAGGAATATGAATACATTTTTGGAATACTATATTGACTTTTATTAATGTTTACCTAATTTTATTACTACTCGATTGAATGAAAAAAAATATATATATATTCTCGTCATACTCTTGGGATTTATAATTTAGGTTCCACCACTACCATTTTTTTTTTACGCGCGTATAACTCGATTCCTCGATTGGAGAGCAGATATTTAAAATTCTAGAGTACTGCTTTGGCTGTTATGTTGTTTAAGGTGCTGACCTCGGAGTGAGTACACTGCCGGTGGCTGATATCAATGGTACATGTCAGGAGTGAGAGTGCTGCCGACAGAATGCCAAAGAACCTGATCACGGGGCGAGAGTGCTGCCGCTGACTGGTTAAGTAACGTATCAGTATGTTGGAGCAAATATGCTTGAAATAGATCTTGGAGCGAGTGTGCTGCCAATGACTGCATACATCAACATGTAGTAAATGTGCTGCCGATGGGTGATGATTAGAATGTATACTGAGGCTTAGATTAGTTAAAGAATGAGGACATTCTGAAGATAGGATGGCCGAAAACAAATGGATTAATTATATGTACTTACGTTTCTAGGAGGAATATTGTTTTGATTTGATGATTGTTGTTAGATAATTGTATATAACTCAGGAGTATTGAAAGTTTAGACGTACCGTCGCCACTAGAAAATGGAAGTCATTGTTTTTTCGATTCATTTATAGTCAAGTCAACTCAAGTCAATGCTACCACTTACCACGTATATACCTCTTTGACTAGTAAATGGTCTGGCATATACTAAGGAGTGTTGGGCAGAGTTTTTGTGTGTGTGCAGGAGTACGTGCTTACATGTTAGATCACTGTTATTTTTAACTTGCACTTGTAGCGCACGGGGTGTGTTGCGTCTGAATACTCTAATAAGTTTGTGATACAACGAGATTTCATTAGATATCCGACTGTTTCTGATCATCTTGAACACTTATGTCTGTGGGCAGACATGAGTCAGAATGGCCGAATGTAAGCAATTCCTGAATAATAATTGTGTGCTTAGACTTTTGTTTGTTTACTCTATTTTAGTCAGTAAAAATAAATAAATAGACTTATTAGAAAAGAGTTCACAATGTCGTAAGAGACTGGCATCACCGAAGTTTGACACTGGCAGGTGGATGACAGGCGAAGAAAAAGAAGTTATTGGAAGAAAAGGCGGGATAAAGAAAAAACATGAAAAAGTGTGATAATTACTAATTGTTGGTTTAATATAGTATTGTGACGTTATCAGTGTTTTCTTTCACTTTTAATTTAAATTAAAAATTAAAGTGAAAACTTGTATGAACAATAAATGATTTCACATTCAATAGGGTACTCTGTTAAATTCATAACTAGGTTCCTTTATACGCTTATCCACACAGCTGGTCAATACTCTGCGATCAGTGGGAGGTCATTGTGGTCCAGACCACGATCAATAATGGTCTGAATAGCATCAATTACACCCAGTGAGAGCCACACGAACAAAGGCCGCTATGGAACGAGACGGTATCAATTATACCATTACTTAGGCGTTACAACACACTAGTATCGAAGGAAGAGGCAATAGGAGACAATTAGTTACCTTTTTAAATGGCCGAAGTGTTTTTACTTTGAATATTTGGATATGAAAATGACCATGTTAATACTTTTCATGTTCTTCCTCTCCCGCCACTTTTTTCGAATACTTTCTTTTTTTTTGCCCCTCATCCACCTGCCAGTGTCAATCTCTAATTATGCCAGTCTCATACAACAACATTCTTAACAATTTTTCAATAAGCCTATTTATTTATTTTTACTAACTAAAACAGCAGCCAAAAGCTAGTACATAAATAAGTAGGTAACCGCTATAGAGCTATTTTCGATTTGACTTTCACGCGTGAAGGAAAACATCTTGTGGAATGTATTGCAGACTAAATAATTATGGCCAGACAGCTACGAACGTACTCTTGGTAAGGTTCTTTGTGATAGCCCAGATTTTTTGCCGACTGCTCCAGAATGAAGGTATAGCAGGACGAAATAAAATAACTGAAAAAGCTATGGTTGCTGTAAAAATGGGTATAACTTTGTCCCGACCTCCAAGACCTTTTAACAGTCAAGTAGGTATTAAAGACTGCAACAAACGTCTTGGGCTTGTTGTTCCCTTTCGAGTGGAGTGTTTCACTAGGTAGTTAGTAGTTTAGGTTAGTTTTTTAATAATTATTACACTTATTATATTTTTAACATAGAAAATATGTTCAAAGGACTTCTCTGTCTACTAACTCTACTAGCCAAAGCGTTAGAATCAAAAGCAAACAATTGTCAATTGTAATATGTTGGTGACGTCGACGACGAGTTGCGCTTGCGCTGTTTGTTAGTTTGTGCGTCTAATTCTCCGAAACAGATCAATTCGGCCATTGTAGGGTCCGCGCGTATATCTTATGTAATGTACAGAGAATTGGTATTGCTATATCTTACGCATAGGTATATGGCTTAAATTATGGTATTTTATTTTTTTATGTTGGCTTTTGGTACAGAGACAGATTATTTCTACCTAGTTCATTTTTTTTGTCAGTTAATGAGATATAAACAATACTTAAGTATATCTATACATATAAATAAAATTGGAGTGTCTGTTTGTAATATTAAAATAACCGCTTTTTACTAAGTGCATTTGGATGTATTCTCGGTACCTATACCGAAACAAGATTTTTTTCAATTTTGGTCTGTCTGTCTGTCTGTCTGTCCGTCTGTCTGTCTGTTCCGGCTAATCTCTGAAATGGCTGGACCGATTTTGACGGGACTTTCACTGGCAGATAGCTGATGTAACAAAGAGTAACTTAGGCTACTTTTATGTTAGAAAAAAATAGGATCTCACGAAAAAAAATTAAAACCAATGTTGCAGCGCAGCGCCTGATTAAGTTTGATAGCAACAACCTGCAATGCGTCCCGCGGGCTCAGAATGGGCGAGCAGGCTGTTGTCAACGGCTGTCTTTGTTGAATACCACGCGGACGAAGTCGCGGGCAACAGCTAGTATGTATATATATATAACAATATAATACAATATCGCTAGACGAACACACCGAATATACGGTCCCACACAAAGCAACGCTCGTATTATGAGTACCGTACAATAGACTGAGCGCGAACTCAGTATATCTTACTTATGTAGATTTTAATCATCTATGAATCGGCTACAAATATTCGTGCTCATCACACAAAGTTTGGGCCTACCAGGATTTGAACCCGGGACCCTCGGGAGAGAGTGCGACGTCATCACCAATTGCACTAATCCGTCAATATTGATTCGTAGGATCTGGATAACAAGTCCACTGAAAGCCTATTTCAATAAAACTCGTATTTGTATGTAAATATGGAGGATGGCGGCTTATAGGAGATATGGCTGCGAAATATTGCAGACCTTCTGATTAGTTGAAATAAAATGTCACGGCGCACTTATATTCTTGAGCTTTATAAAGTTCTATTGAAAAAAAAACATCGTACCATTACAAAAGCCAACAATATTACCTACGAAACAAATGACGAGATAAACCGCGCAAATTCCACCTAAGATTACCATAAGATAAGGTATTGAAAGAAAGTTATTTTTACAAAACAACAGTCCTTGACATATCTGGAACAAGTCATACGTTGAGGCAACCATGTGCAGCAACTATGCCGATTCACAAACATATAAACACCGGTCACAACGCTCTTAAAACAAATACATAAAGTCGAAAATGACTCTAATTAAACGCAAAGGCGTGTGTGTATCGTTTCATTTGCGATGCGGCCCGCGGCGAACTTATTCGTTTCGGTTTCCGAACGCACCTTGTAGTTATCGTAACATTTTACCGGCTGCATAGCCAATGCCTTTGCCTCCGCTTGTTTGACATCTGTCATTTGCATGCGCTAATTTGGCGCCAATTTCTACATTTTATCTATGGGGTCCTAGATAGAATTATTTTGCGGAGCACGTAGGTTAGGTCATGGACGAGATTATTGCTCAATATACGTGTTGAATAAAGCGTATAGTATAGGATAGGCGTAGAAATCAATTGAAATGAGCATTCAGCGATACCTAATACTGGACACTGGCAAACTACCTAAGAGGACGACGTCATATATTTACATTTTAAAGAAAATTAACATGGTAAAGATAACTATATTAATTACGACGCAAACGTAAATAAGTTCTTAGTTTTTTTAAACTGACCGTAGCCTTTTGAACGTAACCATCAATAATATTCTTGGGTATCGATGGTTTTATTACTGCACTAGTCTTTTACTCTACATTATTTTAACTATTTACCCGCCTAGCGTAGCACAATTTAAAAGCTCACTAGCCTTGATTCATCATCAAAACTAACAATCAGTAATGAAATTTTAGTCCTATACCTGTTACTGCTTCGGAGTCGACCAAAGAAGACAGTGGCTATATGTTCTGGACACCAGTGTGAAAGATACGGCAGTAAATGACTGAAGCCAGTATAGACGAGGCCTAGGAGTGCGCCATTCCTATAGGTTAAAAAAAGTTTTAGACGATCCAAACGTTATTACCAAGTAGTTGTTGATTTAATATTGTAAGTAGATATTTTCAAACAAACGTTGATAACAAGAAATTGTACAAAAACGCCAAGATCACGAGTTTAACTGCTGATTCTGGCAAAAAGCGAGGCGACGTCGACGCCAGGGCGTGGGAAGCGAACCGAACGACATTCAGAATACGCAACGTTTGAACTTACCATCCACACTAATATTGTTAACGCGACAGTAGCTCGACTGTCGCTCTGCCTGTTTTATACATTTTCACGACTAAATCGCTGAACCGATTAGTAATTTCACTGTGAAATAATGTGTGGTTGTACATATACTCATTATTTACGGACACAATGCTATCACACAAATGTGATTTAAAAAAAAATACGATCGAGTTTATGGTTTGCTCTAGATTTAATCAGCGGCGGTCACGTGACGCCTGATAATTTAATTGAGCCGGATTTAAGATAATAGGTACCGATTAGTCACACATGAACAACTGTTCAATAAACATTGTAATATTACTAGAGCAATAAGCATAATCTGTAAAGCTGCCTGCCTCACAGTCGACCTTGCAAGTCACTGACACGCTACCACACCCTTCGTGTGACTGGCACAGTACAATGCATACTACCTATTTACTATGGACCAGAGTTCCAAATACATGCTATAAGTTACTATATGTCAGTAGGTTCTACATAAAAATCAACATAGTCGTCACAATCCTAATCAGAATATTTTTTATTCATGTAAACCATTAAGTAAAGTACTTATGAATCGTCAAAAGTTACAAAAATGATTTTTTATTTTTATTTATTTTTTATTACATTATAGGCAAGTATTTGATCTCGATCTCATCTGATGGTGAGATCTACGATGGAGCATACTTGCCTAGGTAGGAAAGCGGCCGAAGGTGACTCGACCCCAAAAAATGCGAATCGTCGAAAATGCTATGCTACTACTTTACCAGCATAGGTGTAGCCAGAATTTACTCCAGGGCTTTGCAGATAGGTTGCAATGGTGCTATTTTTAACAATTACCTATTTATCCCTAATTTTTAATAGACTTATAATTAAAAGCCCAGAAATAGCTTAAATCTAGTGGAAAATATGCACAACGGATAGGTCTTAGCGTTTGTAAGTGATACAACCTAGTTTGAACTGGAATGTTAGTAGTCATCAGAACAACATCATTAAGCGTATAGTTGATAGTTAATAGACCTATCAAAATTATTTTCTGTAGCTAAATCATCAAATTAGCACAGCAATTCTTTACTCCAGCTACAGCCTATATTTATGGCAATGTTCGAAATAAAGTGGTTATCCTAATAATTTAACCAACGGAAGTATATTCCACTGCTGGAACTTCCTCCAAAGACAACTCTATTACTTCTTTTTGCACACCTCCCTCCTACTTCAACTGAGGTATGTACTGACGTGTCAGTGTCAAGGCAAGGTTGGCTGTGTCCGGTTGTCTGTCTGTCTCTCCAATGTCTATGTTCGGAACGCATGACTAGTTCAAAATACATTGATTACGAGTACATGCTGGTTTAAATTAGTTGAATGTATTGTCATCAGATTGAACATGAATAGAAGTAACACAGATGCTTCTGAAATTCTCTAATAATAATATCGGGTATCTGAGACATTACTTATCAGTACAAATGCATAGAGAGTATCCCAATAAATTAATACTTGATTAAAAGGATATACGAATTTTAATACATTCAAAAATGGAGGAGATGTTTTAAAAAAGGACAAACATGGAGTTTCTTGCCCATTCTTCTCCATAGGAATGGTATTCCGAACGGGCGGTGAAGATGTAGCTTAGCATTTTGTAACAATTTTGACAATTGATGAATAAAATATAGTTTCTATATAGTATTCTCATCTATATTCGTTTTTATTCCCGGTCTTGGGTGTGGTGATTTAAGTCACTTTATCTTTGTAAAGTCTTAAGTCTAGATTAGCTCGACAAAATCACACACATATAGTTAATACTGAAAGGTGATCTTTATTACCTACTTGTTAACCCCTTTAAATATTTTACACCATTTTTTTTATACATCCGATACTTCCGTGAATGGCTAATTCTCAATCAGATCTATAGACTATGGTCTATTAATAGACTTTATCACTTAAATCAGCAATATCCTGTACTGAAAGGCTACAGCGGGTTGGAAAGCTTAGTGGCCGCTAGCGACCTTGACTGGACGGCGGCGCACACGCATCGAAAGTGTGGAAACTTCACAAATTACGTGTTGATTGCATTAATACGTAAGTATATGCTATGTGACCCATCTTTAGGTGGATGGGTACATATTGTAAGACTGGTAATCCAGGACTTATCCTCGAATCGAACTCATATAATGTTTTCATCCATTTACAATTGCATTAAAAACTATGCCTCTTTATGATTTTTTTTGTAGTAACATAAGCTATGCATTTACAATATTATTACAAACAATTTTATATGTCTATATATGTGTTCACTCATTTATTAATTTGTACACGTAACATAAGTTATACAGTATCTTGAAAGTTTCAAATAAGAACTTGTGTTAATTAATAGGGGTCGATTTTTAGACCTCGTCGACCCCCCAAAATCAGTTTTCGTTTATGTTGACCCCTGGGAAACCGATATCGACCTCTTTGAGAATCCCTGGCTTACAGGATAAAACTACACTGGTCATTATTGTCATATATATGCTGTTTATACGCTTCTAACGAGATCAAATCGTTAGAAGCCTAAAAATATCCGGTACCGCTGTCGGTCTTATTGCAAGAAGGCATGTTCTCACAATAGGCAATTCCGTCATTTGTATCAAGGTCGCGTAAGGCTTCGAATTACCTGTAATTTGGTAGGATTATTACGAAGCTATAATCCGGTTCTCAAGGGCAGAATGAAAACTTATATTTGTCAATAAGTCAACTTAAAGAGATTTCTTTAAGAATTTAAAATAAATTTTATCGAAATACTGCTACAAAAATTTCATTGCATTCTACATCAATTTATTTCAAAAAATAAGAGGAAGAATGTTTAGCCCATCGTTTTTAAAACTACCTATGAGTATATTATGTAACTTGAAGCTTTCTAGGCAAGATCCTTACGGACAAATGTGTTCATAAAACATATAAATAACTCTCTCTGGTCTTTAACCGTGCAAATATTACTTTAAAACATAATTATATAACGTCATAAGGATGATAGATTCAGGTCACAGATCAAAGATTTGTTTAGAAGTCCAGACATAACGTTGCCACTTGCAAAGTGAAGCCACTCTTTCAATGTATTTGTAGTGGTGAAACTTACCACATACAAAACTTTTTGAGTAGTAAATGCGTGGACTAAGGTATTCTGGATATAGTTTTTTTTTATATATGTGCCTGAGTACGTGTGCTTACATTATAGACCTGAGCTTCTTTATATATTCCAACAAGTTTGTGTCACAGACACAGAATACCAAGATGGCGAACTATACGTTGGAAAACTTAACTTATCTTTCGAAATCCACTAAATATTCCTGGGCATGTATGTTTCTTCACGACGTTATCCTTCACAGTAATACTTGGCACTGTCGTATGCCCCACAGCCTCATGCGTAGGTCAGTTAATTATTATCATTCAGTATTGCAGCAAACAGTATCAAGACCGTTTTGTGTAATAAATAAATCTTATGCAATTTCGAGTTCTTTCTGCGTTTACTGCGTATCAATTATTCCTGATTATGCAAATGTCTATGAAGGAAATTCCATGATGCAATGACTGGTGCAGGTAAAGGTAGAATGCAGTTGAGATTACGATAAAAGTTAAACGCTCGAGTCAAGACTTAAACTGTGTAAAAACATAAAACATTGAAATTGATACACAAAATCATTAGTGTTAACAATGAATTTAGTCTCACTTTTCGTCGGCTAATTTAACGAGCTGAGGTACTTATAATACCAGCTTTTTTTAATGTCCCACAGCTGGGCACGGGCCTCCCCTCAATGCGAGGGGGACTAGGCCATTGTCCACCTGCTGGCTCAGTGAAGGTTGTAAGTATATTTACTACTGTCCATTATGCGCTATTATCTAGAAGTATTCAGTCCGTACTGGTTCACATATTAATTTCTTATATTTATAGAGATTTCCTGTTTTTAAGATTTCTCAGTTTTATTTCAATGTGTATTAATCGCGTAAATCGAAGTATTCAGTAACTGATGGTGTAATACGCCAGTTAGATTTAACAACGTTGTAACATAGTTACTGTTTGACAGTTAAAATATATATGTGATATCCTAGAATCATATCATAAGCGCAGAGGCTGAAAAGGACCATGGTTTTTGGGTTTATTTTATTTTTAAACTGACTTTTTACACAATAGAGTTATCCGTCTAGTTAGACATAAGATTAAATATAACAGTTACCTAAATGCACAACAATGGTTTAGTATGCTAGATATGTACGAGTATATACTTGAAAAAAAAAATCTCTTCTCCGCGTCTCGTTATTCTGCCTCTGGTACTTATGTTCACTCTTATATCCATTATATCTCTCTCCATCTTTTCTTGAGTTGTTCTCCATTCTATGTTTATCTATACATCTATACATATAAATAAAATTGGAGTGTCTGTTTGTAATATTAAAATAACAGCTTTTTATTAAGTGCATTTGGATGTATACACGGTACCTATACCAAAACAACATTTTTTAAGATTTTTGTCTGTCTGTCTGTCGGTCTGTCTGTCTGTCTGTCTGTCTGTCTGTCTGTTTGTTCCGGGTAATCTCTGAAATGGATGGACCGATTTTGACAGGAATTTCACTGGCAGATAGCTGATGTAACAAGGAGTAACTTAGGCTACTTTTATTTTAGAAAAAAAATAGGATCTCTCGAAAAAAATTAAATCCAATGTTGCAGCGCTGCGCCTGATTAAGTTTGATAGCAACAATCTGCAATGCGTCCCGCGGGATCAGAACGCGCGAGCAGGCTGTTGCCAACGGTTGAGTCTTTGTTAAATACCACGTGGACGAAGTCGCGGGCAACAGCTAGTACTCAATACTTTTGTAGTACAAAGATTAATGTTTAATTCAATCAAATACAACCATCCCTTTACTAAGCCAATTTAATTACAACCAGATGTTTAATTAAAAACACTATTAACGTAATATTAAATAACATTGAATTAACATTTGGATCAAATGTAGAGTATAATTGCTCTATTAACCTTTTAAAGTAATTTAGATAAATGTCAATAATTTTAGCGTTTTATTTCAAAGTTAATGTTGTACTTAATGTAATAAATAAACAAGTTGGTCCAAGATTACTAGTAATGTGGGATAAACACATTAGTGAAGTCCCGTTAGCCTTCCGGGCAAGTTACATCTTATACTAGGCGTGGGCTCCCTTCCATAGTTAAATGGCCAGGATAGAGTTGACATAAAACGAATCTTACGGATTTTATCGCGTTTATTAATCGGATTTTATGTTCCCGACGTTTCGGCTGCTTTACAGCAACCCTGGTCACGGGAGGACTGAGCTGTTTGAGGTCTCAGTTTTATAGTTTGAACCGGTTTACACCCATAATTAGTTGTTCTTTGCGGTCCAATCTATGCAGAAAGTGCTCACACTGTCTTGAGGTCTTGCAATGGTGCGGTTGGTTTTGGATTTAATTATATTAATTACTGGATCCCAGATCGGTGTTAGCACTCAGTCATCTTCCCTATTGAAATTAGGATGTTTTTTAATTTCAATGGCCTCATGTGTCATCCTTGGTTGGAACCGGTGTTCCTTTGCGAGGATCTGTGGTTGGTCCAATCTGATATAATGGCGGGTGCGATCCTGTACATGTTCACAGATTGCAGCCTTCGTGGAGCGCCGGTGTTTCACGTCAGCAATGTGGTTTACTACCAGGGTTTTTATAAAGCTAGTATTTGATAACCGTTCACACCTGGGCGGGCGCACGCGAGACGGTTAGCGTATATGCGTTTGCGCAGCGACTTATCCACTTAATTAACCAAATTACGTACGTTCCGAGTTACTGCACTACCCGTAACACGTTACAGCATATATGACAAACTATATTATGTAAGTGGTTATGCTTGGTACATAATACTTTTTATCTCGGGAAAATTATGTGTTCCCGTGGTATAGCCGGAATACAAAGTCCACACGTACAGTCGCGGGCCCGAGAAATAAAAGAAATAGCTGACAGGGGCTTTAACAATCGGAGCCCATGATCATGAATAAAACCTTATTATAATTATAACATTGAACATCAATGTGCAATAATCTAATGTTATACCAAACTTAACGATATACTATTGAAAACATTGGATATATCCATTTCACCTCGTTTGGGCAGTAACAATATAATTATAGTCATAATTTGATGTGAGTAGATCTTACTTTCATATATTCCTTGTTTCGGGATAGGAAGCGGTCCAGATCGATCCGAGTCCGAAGCCGTGCGGTGAAAACTATGTAATTAATATAATAATACATTGGGGGGGAGGTTATAAAGTGCGGCCGTGGCCGGGCCGGCCATTCGCCGCGCGTAACCTCCGCGCATGCGCAAGCGTCGCGAGTGACAGTGACAGTTTCATAAAATATGGCGGCCAAAATTTACGTAAGTGTCAAAAAAATTAAGTGCAGATATGTGGTTTTAGAACGCACCCTAAGGATTACGGATTTGCGCGCGAAAAGTGAAAAAAAGTGGTTTATATTTTTTTTATTTTGCTTTTTATTGTGTGGTCATGCACCGTTGTCACGTGAGGTGGTTCTAAGCCGCATCTCTGGTTCATTGTTTACGTATGTGAATTTTGCGCTTGATTCTGATGACTTGAAAAGGCTAGCGTAGCGAGCTAAGCTACCAATGTACCTATGCAGCTTTTGTGTCGCAGTATTTTTAGCCTCAGTTTAGATAAAAAGTGCTCTTGAGTTGGAGTCGCGTTTTTATATTTTTTACTGTATGTTGTTTCCTTACTACGTTTTTATTTAGACTTTTTTTGGTAAAGTCAAGGAAATAAAATTCAGGAAATGCCTATACCTAGTACTAGCCTGCTTAATTTTATTTTTAACTCAAAATATTTAAACAGTTTTTAATAATTGAATTTTAAAAAGCTATTGTAGGTATATTATTCAAGTTTTATTATATTTGCATAACTATTTTATAGGAAGTTAACTTTCTCTACAATAAAGAAACTAGAAAATCAATTTTATTCTAACCACTCACAAAACTAAAGTAGGTACTGTATAAAAATATGAATGTCTCAGAATATAACAAAGTAATTCTTAATTAAATTATTCACACGAGAATTTAACTTTCAAGTTACTTCAAGGTCTTATAACAGGACAAAACGTAGTTTAACCTTAGACACGCTATGTTCTCGGAAAGTTAGCCCGTAAGTGTATATATATACCTAGATAGGGTTAAGGAATAACCAGCTATTCGGGTCGATAGCCTGACAGTTACTATTTGTTATGTACTAGGCATAAAAAATACCAACATAATATTAATAAATAGAACGTATTAAATCTATACCTATAAATAAAATTGGAGTGTCTGTTTGTAATATTAAAATAACCGCATTTTACTAAGTGCATTTGGATGTATACACGTTACCTATACCGAAACCACATTTTTTAAAAATTTTGTCTGTCTGTCTGTCTGTCCTTCCGTCTGTCTGTCTGTCTGTCTGTCTGTCTGTCTGTTTGTTCCGGCTAATCTCTGAAATGGCTGGACCGATTTTGACGGGACTTTCACTGGCAGATAGCTGATGTAACAAGGAGTAACTTAGGCTACTTTTATTTTAGAAAAAAAATAGGATCTCACGAAAAAAAATTAAAACCAATGTTGCAGCGCAGCGCCTGATTAAGTTTGATAGCAACAACCTGCAATGCGTCCCGCGGGCTCAGAATGGGCGAGCAGGCTGTTGTCAACGGTTGTCTTTGTTAAATACCACGCGGACGAAGTCGCGGGCAACAGCTAGTAAAAAATAAAAACGGTTAGCTTGCGCTGCCAGCACGCCATGGTCAGCCATGCATAGATAAGAACAAAAAAAAAATACACAAATGTCATTGTGACATTTGTATGTGCGTTCAGTATCGCACAGTATTTTAAGCATCGAAAGAGTTAAAATTCGCTTTAGTTATGGCTTTAACGGAGTTTTTATATGAAAGAAATACATATACTTAACATCCTCACGCCTTTAATATCCGAAAGGGGTAGGCAAAGGTACTAACACTAACAGGTACTAACACCCCAATTTGACTGGTGGTTTACACTTCAGATATTTTTTATAGTAACATGTGATAATCCTATTTATAAGATCCGATCAGTTGTTAAAACTAGGTACATACTACACATATCTTTAACTATTTATCTATAATAAATATATATATATACAAGGTGTAACAAAAATTGTATAAAATATTTTAACAGATAAATAGGCAAGTTATATGGATCACGTTGATGTATAGAATAATTGTGTAAATGATGTTTGAATTTTTTAAATATGGATATCATTTTTGAAATGTGTACTAATTTGTTTTATTTCTTTGGGATTTGTTACCTTTTTAACCTACTGTTGGCCCTTTTAAAATATTTTACACATTTATTGTAACACCTTGTATAAATCAAAATTAAATGCTGTTCGTTGGTTATCGCATAACTTGAAAACGGTTATACCGTTTTTTAATGTGCGAAATAAGGTTTTTAGGGCAACGAAAAATGATATAAAAGTTGTCCGGAAATATGAGAAATTTTGGTCACTACTTTTTAATTTGGACATTGCAACGTATGTCGGGCTAGCTAATTAAATAAAATAAAATAAAATAAAAAAGCCTTTAATCCTTCTACTTAACTTACATATCGTGAATTTATAATTAAAATGAATGAAAGTTTAATTAATATTTGTAGAAGTCGCCTCTTCGGCGTAGGCTAGCTAGTTAAGTATACTTAAATACCTAATTAAAACAATTATTTAAGATATTCATATTATTTATGTCGAATGACTTGTGAGTGAACTGAATTAATTTAGCATTCATTGAAACGCTTAAAATCTGACCTTGCCGATAATTTATACTGACATACAGAAGCGTGATATAATTAATAAAATTCATACTTAACGCTGTGAGTCACCTTATAAGGTAGGAACGTTGTATATGTATCTTGTCGGGGAACGAGGCCGCCGGGTGCACCGCTGCCTATACGCCTTAAAAACAGGCGTGAAGGATGAAAAGTGTGATTCTCTAACATCAAACTGTCGTTTGGTCTGCGCATGCGCAGCTGGCTTCCTCCAATAAATTTCACTTTCCGATACGAGCTCGCTTTCAATGTGTTTTCACTTTTGCTAACGTTACATCGCTATGCTTTACCGTTGTGTTAGATAATTCGTATCAACGCGATGTTCAACGTAGCTTTGTGACGCGAGGTTCATTCGTGGCTTTTGTGTGTTGCACAGACATGGAATCCTATGGAGTTGTATTCCTCATTTGCAGGCGTTTTTTTTCTATCGACCGCAACCCAGGGCCCCATGGGGTCCCTTAGTACGATCCTGCCAGATCACCAACCGATATAATCGATATGAACAATCAATTAATTTATTTTCCGAAAACCAAACGATAACTATCTTAAACTTCCCAGGGCCTCCAACAGTTTTAAGGGGACTTGCCGATTTGTGTATATATCGTTGATGTCGAGCTTCCTTCCATGTCTTATCGCTGTTTAATACAGGCTGTTAAAACAATGAATCATTATCATTACTTACAGTTTTCATTTCCTAACATACAATTGTGCGCGATCCTTATTCGATTCCATTCTCGTAGGTCACGGCGCGGGGGGGGGGCACACTGAGCGGAGGGGTGCAGGGGGTATGTCGTGCGCGCGCGCAGCCTGTCGCAACGCGGCGGCCCCGTTCACAGGGACGCGGAAGTGTGTTTGGGATATCAGAGATAGGCTCTCGGGGTTTTGTCCTTGCGAAATGAGACCACATTGCGGTTTGGTCAATGGATGTTAGAGTCGACGACCTCCTGGACGCTAGACCAGGCGGTTATCAACTATTGTTCCACTCTACGCTCATAGTATAGACCCCGGACCGTTCGATTATGCATCTGGTGGACGGGGGATTGATTCTCGTCTGCGTATTTACGGACACGATGTTTTCGGAATTTGCTCTGATCAGGGTTTATAATAATTATGCAGAGAATGGAGAAGTATATGCAGAGCTCTTGATAAATTTGAACAGGCCTCACAGGACGAAGAATTTACCTAAGAATTTAGAATACAATTTTCAAAATACCGCATTATACGATTGACTAGTTTATTCGAAAGTTACAGGGTTCATTATACTTTGATCGATATCAATTCAATGCACTGACAGGTAATTTATGAAAAGTATATTGTATACTAATCCTAAGGGTTTTGGTTTGTTATCAAACCATTGTATGATAACTATAAATATATTTATTTGTTATATTAGCTCTTATATCTATTTATTTCACTACAATCAATACTGACATGAATATTCGTGGGATTCCAGTAAACTATAATATTCTGGATCGCAATCAACGATGTTCAAAACTAATAATTATAGTTATTTTTATCATATACAAGCCTGATATTAGAATGTGGGTCAGAGCATTCACACAATGCTCCGAGGCGGATTGTAGTATCTGTTGCTGATCTTATCGTAATGTACTAGTTTGTGAAAGAAATACTTACTGAGATGGTTATTTTTTATCGATGTACCCGCGACTTTGTAAGCGTCGACTATTAGTTTGACTGTTCTAATGTATTTGTCCTAATCCGAAAATAAAAAGTATCGTGTTATTTTTATATACCGCGAGAAAATATTCATTACACTCTTGTCCGTTCATTCACGTCCAGTAGTTTTGCCGTAACGCGCTAACAGACACATGTGGATGTATAAATATTAAAATAGTGGCGTATTCAGCTTCTCTATAGAAAATATAATATGTGCAGACATGAAAAGCTACAGTCATACATGTGCAGTTATAGATTATTTAACCATCAAGAATGGTCGGAGGTAAATAAAGGTCTTCTCACATAGAGAAGAATGGAAAGGACTGGGGATCGCACATCCTATTAGTTCGCCGACAGTTCGATAACGATAACTATTATGTACTTAGGTGTGTTAGTAAATAGAAAATCACACGCTTCATTATGTATAAACGTAACTTGTGCATGAATTAAACAAACAAAGATAATGTTTTTTGAAGACATCTCGATACGAAACCACAAGCGTGGGAATATACAAACATTGAAACAAAATTAACAACACAACATTTTAGAGTTCGCACAAGTGATAATATTGTTACGATGCGTATAAAAGAGGTATCGATAACTCGAGAAATAGTCATCGAAGCTTCTAGAAACAAAAACGCATTGTTGGGTCCAAGGTCCCCTATCGATCTGTGAAGAAAGATCTAGAATCGTCAACAATGTTGCAACCGGCTTCCGGAATATACCTCATATTATTTTTATTAAAATTATTATTAGTAAACAAAAGACGAATACAGCTACGTACACTAGAACATTCTAGCGCCTCCTTATTACCGTGTACATAAGGTTCATTTTCCTTATGGAACATTTCTGTTTAGTGGGTTTTTATCGACACCTTTCTGGAAAGATCCACCCTCGCTATTTTCGGATTATAAATAGTGTGCAGGACCAGCGACGAGACAGTTTCTATTTGAAAGCGATTGTGAACACATCTCTCGGAAGCGAACTAAGAAGACTATACCGGCGACTCTAGCGAATACTCTGGACAACTGTGTTTCTAAGTGATTTGGTGAATTGTGATTTGAGTGTTTACTAGTTAGTGTACTGGTGTGTACTATTTTTGCCTTCTGTGTGGAGAGCGATTAAAGTAATTTTCACGTAATCGGCATTTGATTACCCCCGCACGTAACAATTGGTGTCAGAAGCGGAATGCCGCTACTACCACGTGAAGACGAAGGGCGTACTCCACGAACCAGACGGCAAGTGGAAATGGATGCTGCACGTCAACGTAGCCGTGAAGAGGAAGAGCTTCGGGCTGGTGCTGAGATTCCAGCTGAAACTGCGGCAGCACCAGGGGTTAGCTCACCAGACATGAACATGTCAGCACTGCTGGCTTCTATGCAAAAAATGATCCAGGCCAGTCAAGAGGCCAATCAGAAAATGTTGCAGGCCAACCAAGAAGCCAGTCGGCAGGAGCTTAAAGAGACCAAGGAAGCTGTAGTAGGGAAAATCGATGCCGGCATAATAGCTCTCGGAGAAAAGGTAAAGTCTCTTGAAGACCGCATGGAAGTCCTAGACAAGGAAGTAATTCAAAAGACTGGAAACCTTGATGACCGCCTGAAAGCCCTGAATAAGGAGGTTATTCTCAAGAACGAGGCTATGGAAGACCGCTGGGAAACACTTAACAAGGAGATGATAAAGCTCAGAACACATGGATCTATTGCAGTGGCTTCACCATCGTCTGCAAAAGTTGACCTACCACGCTTCGATGGGACTTCGTCGTGGTCAGCGTTCAAGTACCAGTTCCAGGTACTCGCAAGTGGTAATAGCTGGAGCAACGAGCAATCTTTTATGGCTCTTACGCTTGCTCTACGAGGGGATGCTTTAACAATTCTCGAAAATCTGCCGCTTGAAAGAAGGACGCTGGAGACACTTATGGAAGCATTAGACACGCGCTACAGTGATAAGCACCTGGAACATGTGTACCGAGTGCAACTCCGTGAGCGATCACAGAAGGCTGGTGAAAGCCTCCAGCAGTGGGCCCAGGAAATTGAAAGGCTGGTTCGTCGGGCTTACTCATCGGCACCAGAAGTCATCGAAGTGAACCTGCTACAGGCATTTGTCGATGGCATACGAAACTCAGAAGTTCGAGGTGCTGTGAAATTGGGACATCACCAGTCCTTGAAAAACGCACTCGCACATGCTCTTGAGGTGGAAGCTGTGCAACAAGACACGAGGCTGCATAAAGTTAGAGCGATGATTCCAGAAGAGAAGAAGTCTCGGTTTGTCCCCACGTGCTATGAATGTGGAGAAAAGGGGCACATTCGGCTTGAATGCCCTAAGAAAAAGAGGGGTCAAGGACTCCGCGACCCAAGACGATCAAGACATTCCGTTAAACTAAAGGTCGCCAGGGCCGCGGGGCGGGCGCTGGCTGGTCAACATAATGCCCCTATAGTAACCATTACTCAAGTTTTTAATGGGAATAGTCTGATCCTCGAGGGCACCATAGATAATAAATCATGTAGTTTAACAGTGGACACCGGAGCATCGCGTACCATTGTGAGACCAGAGCTACTGAGACGCACCATAATGTGGAATAGACGATCGCCAAAATGTCATCTTCAGACAGCCACCGGCCAGCCAGTTTCCGTCCTCGGCGAAACAGACGTAAAGTTAAGAATTGGTGACCAAGTATATCTCCAATCCGTTTTGATTGCTAATATAACCGACGATTGCATTTTGGGACTGGATTTCTTGAAGAATCAGCAGTGTGTTTTGGATGTTTCTAAAGGAGTGTTAAGGTTTCCTGACCAAGAAGTTTGTTTGCAAGGATCACGTTCGTGCAACATTTATTGTCTGAAGGACACTATACTGGCTCCGAGATCAGAAAACTTGGTAATAGTGAAATTTCCTCGAAATATTAAGCAAAGAAGATGCCTCATTGTTGAAGACACTGGGAATTACCCACATTTAATTACAGCAAGGACTTTACTAATGTCAAACAGAATGACTAAGGTGAGAATCCTTAACCTTGGTACTGAAGAAGTTCACCTGAAGAAGAATAGTGTGGTTGGAAGATGTGAGGAAGTAAAGTACCTGAGAAGATTGAATAGTGATACAGTTAAACAGAATGGTACCCACATGAAGGAGGATCACATCCAGCAACTACTGGAATCTTCTAAGGAGAATTTATCGGCAACAGAACTGCAGCAAGCCAAAGAGCTCTTGCTGAAATTCAACGACATCTTTGCCACTGGAAATGACTGTGGAAGGACGGGGCTCGTAAAACATCGGATCGACACAGGCGACGCCAGGCCTATAAAACAAAGACCACGACGCATCCCATGGGCAAGAGAAAAGGAGGTGACAGATATGATTAAGGATATGGCTGATAACGGAATAATTGAACCTTCTACGAGTCCATGGTCATCACCCGTGGTGCTGGTGAAGAAGAAGGATGGCAGTACAAGGTTTTGTGTGGATTACCGGATGTTGAATAACGTCACAAAGAAAGACAGCTATCCTTTACCTCGGATCGACGACACACTGGACATGCTCAGTGGTATGAAATGGTTCTCAACTATCGACTTAAAAAGTGGCTATTGGCAGGTAGAACTAAACCCAGAAGACAAAGAGAAGACGGCCTTCAGCACTGGAATTGGAAACGGATTGTGGCAATTTAATGTTATGCCTTTTGGGTTATGTAATGCTCCAGCCACATTTGAACGCCTCATGGAAAGAGTGATGGTGGGTTTACTCGGAGACGTATGTCTGGTCTACCTTGATGACGTAATCGTTATGGGTCGTAGCTTCAAGGAGAACCTGAAGAATTTAGAACGAGTGTTCACTCGGATCCGTGAGGCTAATCTAAAACTTAGCCCAAAGAAGTGCGCTCTATTTAAAAAGGAAGTCAGTTACCTTGGACACGTCATCTCAACGGAAGGAGTCCAAACCGACTCTGAGAAGATAAAAGCTGTTCAAGAATGGCCTGTCCCAAGAAATAAAACAGATGTGCGCGCCTTTCTGGGATTATGCGCATATTATAGACGATTCATTAAGAGTTTCTCGGACATTGCAAAACCGTTGCATCGACTTACAGAAGAGAAACGTGATTTTATCTGGGACCTGACTTGTGAGGAAGCCTTCAGTAAGCTCAAGCAACGGTTATGTGAAGCCCCTATTTTGGGTTACCCAAATAGAGAAGGAAGATTCATCGTCGACACAGACGCCAGTAACACGGGAATTGGTGGTGTTTTATCTCAGATACAGGGAGATCGTCAAGTCGTGATAGCATATTTCAGTAAGTCACTTTCCAAACCTGAAAGAAATTACTGTGTTACTCGCCGTGAACTACTTGCCGTGGTGAAGACCTTACAACATTTTCAGAAATATCTTATAGGTAGAGAGTTTACTATAAGAACGGATCATGCTGCGTTAAAATGGTTGTTACAATTCAAGAACCCAGAAGGTCAAGTAGCTAGATGGCTCGAGCAACTACAGGAATTTCATTTTTTAATAGAACACCGATGTGGAAAAGGACATAGCAACGCTGATGCTTTGTCACGAAGACCGTGTGCCGAAGACTGCAAGCACTGTCAGAAGAATGAAGTACGAGAAGAGGTTAAAGTCATTAGGACACACGGACTTGATGACGAATGGACTGGAACTAAGATAAAGAAGGCCCAAGAAGAGGACGATGACCTTCGACCTATACTGGACTGGAAACGTCTTGGAAACAAACCCCAATGGTGTGATGTGTCTGCTCACAGTTCGACCACCAAAAGCTATTGGGCTCAGTGGGACAGCTTGACTCTGGAAGATAGTGTACTATGTAGAAAATGGGAATCCAGCGATGGAAAAGACGTAACCATGCAAGTCATAGTACCTCGGAGTAAGGTGGCCCCTCTTTTACGGCACATTCACGATGGTGTTTCTGGTGGACATCTTGGAGTCAAGAAGACCTTAGTTAAAGTAAGACAACGTTTCTACTGGGTCGGTTGTCGGGAAGATGTCGAGGATTGGTGCCGTAAGTGCACTGCTTGTGCTTCAGTGAAAGGCCCGCAGACAAGAAGCAGGGGAAAGTTAAAGACGTACAACGTTGGAGCGCCATGGGAGCGCATCGCTATTGATGTTGCTGGACCTTTTCCTATGACAGATGATGGGAACAAGTACATCATAGTAGTGCAAGATTACTTCACTAAGTGGCCCGAAGTCTTTGCGACACCGAATCAAGAAGCTATAACTGTGGCGAAGAAACTGGTCCAGGAAGTGGTCTGTCGATATGGCGTACCCATGGAACTTCACTCAGACCAAGGGCGGAATTTTGAGTCTGCCTTATTTCAAGAAATGTGCAAACTGCTGGGAATCAATAAGACCCGTACGACTCCAGCGCATCCGCAGTCAGATGGAATGGTCGAGAGGTTCAACCAGACTTTAGAGAACCACTTGGCTAAAGTCGTGGACGATCACCAAAGAGATTGGGACCAATACATTCCGCTGTTTCTGATGTCCTATCGATCTGCGGTGCATGATAGTACGGGACATACTCCGGCCAAGGTAAACTTCGGTCGAGAAATAAGGCTCCCAGTTGATGCAATAACAGGCACGCCACCCGATAGTCCTAAGCCTGTTACGGACTATGTGAGTGATCTTCAAAACCAGCTGGATGAAGTACACAGAAGAGTACGGGAGAATAATCTTAAAACTAGTACAAGGATGAAGACCCGGTACGATCGGAATTCGAACACCAACGGGTTTGAGGAAGGAACACTAGTGTGGCTTCATAATCCGCTTCGCAAAAAGGGAAAGTCTCCGAAACTTCAAGCTCGCTGGGAAGGACCGTACACCGTCATTACAAGGATCAATGATGTTACCTTCCGCATCAAGAAGGGACTTAGAGGAAAACCAAAGGTAGTCCATGTGGACCGGTTAGCGCGATATCATGGCTCGAATAATGCTCGGGACGAGCATGACTAAGAGGGGGGTAATGTTACGATGCGTATAAAAGAGGTATCGATAACTCGAGAAATAGTCATCGAAGCTTCTAGAAACAAAAACGCATTGTTGGGTCCAAGGTCCCCTATCGATCTGTGAAGAAAGATCTAGAATCGTCAACAATGTTGCAACCGGCTTCCGGAATATACCTCATATTATTTTTATTAAAATTATTATTAGTAAACAAAAGACGAATACAGCTACGTACACTAGAACATTCTAGCGCCTCCTTATTACCGTGTACATAAGGTTCATTTTCCTTATGGAACATTTCTGTTTAGTGGGTTTTTATCGACACCTTTCTGGAAAGATCCACCCTCGCTATTTTCGGATTATAAATAGTGTGCAGGACCAGCGACGAGACAGTTTCTATTTGAAAGCGATTGTGAACACATCTCTCGGAAGCGAACTAAGAAGACTATACCGGCGACTCTAGCGAATACTCTGGACAACTGTGTTTCTAAGTGATTTGGTGAATTGTGATTTGAGTGTTTACTAGTTAGTGTACTGGTGTGTACTATTTTTGCCTTCTGTGTGGAGAGCGATTAAAGTAATTTTCACGTAATCGGCATTTGATTACCCCCGCACGTAACAATATAATGTTTTTTAACTAACTATCTATCTATCTGTAATAGTTCATTACGTACATTTATATGTTAATGGAATCTTTACTATAATTATTGCCATGCGATAATGACCTTAAGGTGGAATGTCTCCTGTAGTACCTAGCGAAAATCTTTTAAATTTTCCATTACTATATCATTCCACCACTTCTTTTATAATACTTACTGATAACGCACTAAAGTCATCAATAATGCCGTTGGCAAACACAATGATCGAATTAAACCCGAGACCTCTCGGTTACAAAGGCGGCCCCTCTAACCAATTAGATAAATTAAAAATAATCAATGAAACTAAAAAGCTTTTCACAATATCGATAATCGATTGTGACGCGACGATCATTCCATTGTAATAATTACAAGCGACTTATCGGCGAGAATTGCGCAATCGTTGCCAAATTCGCGTTATAATATAAGTTCGCTATCTGATTTGGTTAGTGTATTATGTAAATGGTGTTACTTTGTGAATGCGAAGTGCGAGTTAAGTATCAGGGCATTAACTTTGTGGTTCAAGTTACAACAAATATAAGCTCTCTCAAGTATACCACGTGGCTTCGTAACGAGAACTGTTACCGTGGATTCCATTCAACTCATGATTCTGAACCCCTCAAAGTTGAAATTTCCCGTCGATCTTTACATGAATTCTACGCATTATTTTCCGTATTTTTTAAATTGATTACATAACTAATGAACTAACTATTGTGGACTGTATCCATTATTAAACAAGAATACGCTGTTTCAATTTATAAATTGGATACTTGAACGTCTTTAAATGTACTCCCAAAATCACAAATAATTTTCTAAAACTTTACGGCCCTACGATTCGCAGAGTGAGACAACAATATCTCCTATTCGGTCTCGTCCGAATTGCAGGAACATCACAATTGGTTTGGGGCATTGGGTTTGAGGGTTTGGGGCATTGGGTTTGAGGGTTTTGGTGCTTCTTAACTTGGTTAGTGAGAATTAAGCTGAACGAGCCATAGAGGCGCATTTTTAAGTACTGTTAAATACATATAACAGAAATATCAAGCCAGCTGCCGACTGTTTGCATAGTATTTGCATAGTTCAAACATTCTAACTACATAATTCGCTACTGCACCGCATGCGCCCCCTTGGCCTGTAGTTATCATAAGGTTACAATTGTGCAGCCTACAATCTTACCGGTACTGGTTATTCTAACTATAAACCATATTGAATTGTTATCTATTTAGTTGCTGGGGCGTGAGAAAGGGAAATACGAATTTTATCGGTTCCAGCTTAACGTAGGGTAAGTAAATATTCATTAAGTAACTATAGGTACTTAATTTTCTTCTACATTATAAAATAATTTATATTAGGTGTTGATAAAGCCTTGCACACATTTTAGTAACATAGACTTGTTAAGAAGTTCAGACGTATCGTTGCCACTAACAAAATTAAACAACTTTTTTCAGTTCATTTGTAGTGGTTAGTATTTATTTATTTGTCTAGTAATTGGTCTATAGATATAGTCAATAGACTAAGAAGTTTTGGACATAGGTTTTATTATTTGGGTGTGTGAGTGCATGTGTTTACATACTACACCATGCTAAGACTAACAATATCGTCACTGAAAAATGTATGGACGCCATTGTCATATTATCATCATGTCACATCCATTATTTTATTTATAATGTGTATTTATTGAATGTGCTATTGCTATTAATTACTTGACATTGGCATAATACCAGCTAAGTTGTGTGGTGAGGCCATTTTCATATCCATTTTATTTCATCGGTTTTCAAGTGTAAATGTCACAAAGTGGCATCAGTGTTGTAACGCGCGACTTGATGCGCGTGCGCAAGGCTGGCTAGTGCATTCCCACGGCCCGGTCTGTTGCATGCATTACTCTATATACGTGCCATATTTGCTAACGTGTTGACACATCTATATTTCTTTATACATTATACTTAGTACTATATACTTAGTACCAAAATCATATTATCATTAGACCCGGCCACTCTTCAAGGATCAAATACAGCCTATTTGAGATTATAGATTTGACTAGCTGTTGCCCGCGACTTCGTCCGCGTGGTATTTAACAAAGACAACCGTTGACAACAGCCTGCTCGCCCATTCTGAGCCCGTGGGACGCATTGCAGGTTGTTGCTATCAAACTTAATCAGGCGCTGCGCTGCAACATTGGTTTAAATTTTTTTTCTAAAATAAAAGTAGCCTAAGTTACTCCTTGTTACATCAGCTATCTGCCAGTGAAAGTCCCGTCAAAATCGGTCCAGCCATTTCAGAGATTAGCCGGAACAAACAGACAGACAGACAGACAGACGGACAGACAGGCAGACAGACAAAAATTGTAAATGCACGTAGTAGAAAGCGGTTATTTTAATATTACAAACAGACACTCCAATTTTATTTATATAGATAGATTGGCGATTTCATTAGCGGACCCTACCTTCTGTGTCCTGCGCACAAGTCCTAGTGGGCAGGGGCAAACTTTGTGTGATGAGCACGAATGTTTGCAGCCAATTCATGGACGATTAAAGTCTATATAAATTGTATATACGAGTACTGGGTTCATCTTCAGTCCATTGTACGGTACCCATATTACAACGCAACGCGTGTTGCGACGTAGTGTGGAACCGCATAGGGACTTTTGTCAGAGGCATATTTTCCAGAAGTCTTTTGCCTTAGTTCTCGAAATTTCTTTGAACTTTACCACATCCTAAAGCAAATCCTAGCTAAAGGTTATTGAAAACGCAGATTGTAAATTACAATGTTAAGCTGTCCGTAAAAACCAATCAACACCAAATATAGTTTTATACAGATTTAGATATTTGTTTTGAATATTAAACGGTGTTGATTTACATAAATGCTTTGTGGATGGTGAAATGTGTTTGATTATTCAATTTAACAGTTAATCATTGAAAATTGATGCATAAAATTGATAGAACAGATTTATATCTCGTAGGTAGATTCAAGATCATTGGCTTTAATTAATTCACACTCTAAAATTATATGTTTGATGTGTTTTTGTGATGTTTTTTCTCTCGTCTGGTAGAGATCGGGTTACAACAAATGAATCACATATATGTAATTTTCATGTTACCATACTTTCTATTCTCGTTTCGTATCTATAAATAGTGAATTGTATACTTTAACTTAATCTTAATTACATCAAAACTTTAAAATAACTTAACAATTTTATATGTACGATTGTTTTGAACCCAAAATATTTTGCCATCAATTAGTAAAACTCGTGATTCTTCAAAACCGTGTACTAACATCACGCCGGCGCTCAAAGGTCACGAGCAGAGACAAAGGCGCTTCCTACCCAACCCGGGTCCGTGACAAAAGCATGAATCCTCCACGATTCAGTGGTTAATTGGAGGTCAGAGGTTCAAACCTTGTGGTTAAGTTAACTGGCGGCTATAACTGCGGTCTGGGTGATTATGATTTAACCCGATAACTGGGGGAAGTTTAGACAGAGGCAATATTTAACCGTCTTGTTAATTGACGGTCACGGGTTCAAATATTTTAACTGGTCATTAAACCTTTAGGGATATATCGAAATACATTATTTACGTTTCATAGAGTAGGGGGTTTCCTAGTCTATGGTCCTATTTGCCTTTAAAAAAGTATGTAAAATGCGTATTTTTTTAATAAATAAATATCACCAGACGAAATCCACTTTACGGTCCCAAACTAAGCTAAGCTTATATTATGGTACTGTACAGTGGACTAGGAGCGATCCCAGTATATAATTCTTATATAGATAATATAAAAAATCCATGAATCTGGTACAAAACTATATGTACGGCCTGATTAGCGCAGTGGTAGTGACTCTGCTTTCTGCGCCGAGGGTCCCGGGTTCGAATCCTGGTAGGGACAAGCTTAGTGTGATGAGCACGAATGTTTGTATCCGAGTCATGGATGTTTAATATGTATATAAGTATTTTATAGTGAGTTCGCCCTCAGTCCGTTGTACGGTACCCATAACAAAAGCGTTGCTTAATGTGTTACCGTATAGATGGTGTGTTGGTATGGCGATATTTATTTATTTATTTATAAGATATTCGTCCTCAACGTCCTCAACTAAGTTTACCGTTCCCTATATGGGTTCTTAAGTGGATTAAAAGTGTTTCCAAAAGTGCAAGTCAAGTCCTACACTGCTTTAAAACTCTGTGAGACTCTTGCTTCTTGGTCTTGCGAGAGTCCAAGATCAAGCTTTTACGCAACATTAAAACCATAGCCCACGCGAAGCCGCCAACTTAATTCTTATAATAACATTTAACTATTAAGTTCGAACTTGTGCAACGGAATGCAAGTATTGTGCAACAAACGACATTTTTATAATGCACCTCGTTTGGTAACCTTAAAGTAAACTATTTTACATATAATCAAGAAGAATGAATGAATAATGAAACAGTTATTAACTATATCGATCGTTTTTATTAAACAACAGTTATTAGTGATTTGTTTTAATGTTTAGCTTTTGGTGTGATCATTTCTATACTTCTTCTTCAACCCTGATTTTGTGATTGCCATCTGCTCTTCGAGTCCCAGCTAGTGTAACCCTGATAACCTAAGGGTAAGACCGTTGTCATAAATTCTTCAACTGCTCAGAATGATCGTCAAAGATTCTAGAATGCCAGCCATAAGAGATCAGGTTTCAGATGTTATAATTTGGTCACCCATTCAAGGGCTCACTGAGGTATGTGCCTTACCAACTTGGCTACCATATCCTCAACGTGATTGTACAACCAATGGCATATTTAACCTTGTACCATGTGGGGCATGGCAGCTATTGGCACCTTTGATATTCATCACCTATCTTTCGTTAATTAATGGGGTGGCGAACCTAATAGGCCCAGGACTCTTTGCCCCGGGGCGCCATATCTTATAATACGCCGCTGTGTACAACCTGTAATTATTCAGCTCTAACGTTTTTAATTTGGCTTATTGTTTTGATGGATAACCACAGATTTGGACAGGCGTATGCAGTGTTGCTGAGCAAGGTTGATGCATAGATAATATCCGGATTGCAATTGTGCATGCAACACAATGCTGAGGCGGTGTTGATCCGAGTTGTACAACTACTCGTTTGCCTCAAGGTTGTAGTTGCAACTCATGTGTATACATCATTTTGGAAGTGAGACATTTGAATTTATCATGTACATACAATTTACTAAAAGGACATTAATATAGTAATAATAAAATCGCCACACGAACACACCAACTATACGGTTCCACACTAAGCAATGCGTGTGTTATGGGTACTTTACAATGGATTGAGGGAGAACTCATTATATCATACTTATATAGACATTAAACATTCATGACTCAGATACAATCATTCGTGCTTATCACATAAAGTTTGATAGAACCCGGGACTCACCGCGCAAAAGGTAGGTTTACTACCAACTGAGCTAATCAGGCCGTCAAATATGAATATATAAATATGTGAAATGTAACATCACTAGTCTTTAGTACAATAGTGCGTATCACTAGTGTAAAATAGGTCAGTTCCGTGTCCGCCCACCTGAATAGGTTAACTTGAGCAGAAATACAAACTAATATATAACAAATATAAAATATAAACTAATATATAACTATATAAACTAATATAAACATGTATAAACTGATAATAATTAATTAAAACTCCATGTACTCCATTTTATTTGGTTTTATTATAATCACGAGCACGCATACATTACAATGTGAACTTTATTTACATAGATATTCAGGACGGGTTTCAATCAGGTATCGTATCCAAAAATTTGCTGCATATAACTTTTTTTTTAAGAACTTCAGTGTTTTTCACAGACACTCGTAGAAAGAAGATATTGATTGCTTACATAATCTTAATAACGTCTATTGACAAATGAAATTACAATCGCAATAGGCTCTCTTAAACAATCGTATTATCTAATCGTCCGATCACGAGTGATCGCTACAATCGATTGTTGATCAAATAAATCAATCATATCTCGTTGTAACAATGTTTTTTTTAGAAAGCGACCATTTATATCGAGCGACCGGTCATTTATATTCTATGTTTATTACGAGAGTGTTAAGGCTTGTCCACAATAGACTAGGGAGTTCTTTAAATTCAAATTTGGAAATATACTCTTAAAGTATTATGTACACATACTTACTACTTATTACAATAAAGATTACAATGGTCATTTATGATTATAATGTGCCAAAAAGCTCGCATCCGACACTAAATACACCTCAGAGACTCTACCATAGAGGACAATCAGTTCAAAAAAAACTAGTAAAGTCTGCGAATCCACTTTACTCAGAGTAGTGGCCCCGTTAACAATACGATCTAGTTATTTATAGCTCTCCTAATGATAGAGTGTTAATTAAATACGTTTGAAGTAACTGACACCGAATATAATCAAAAGAAATATATAAGAGCATTTGGTGGGTTGAAAATCCATTACCTTTTATAAAGTGCCTTAAGAGTCAATGTAACATCACCTTAAAGTACTTAATAGTCTATTATAATTCGGCGCATGCGTTGGCTCTTACAAAGTAGTCCAATTATCTATACATATAAATAAAATTGGAGTGTCTGTTTGTAATATTAAAATAACCGCTTTTTACCAAGTGCATTTGGATGTATACACGTTACCTATACCGAAACAACATTTTTTACAATTTTTGTCTGTCTGTCTGTCTGTCTGTCTGTCCGTCCGTCTGTCTGTCTGTCTGTCTGTCTGTCTGTCTGTCTGTTTGTTCCGGGTAATCTCTGAAATGGCTGGACCGATTTTGACGGGACTTTCACTGGCAGATAGCTGATGTAACGAGGAGTAACTTAGGCTACTTTTATTTTAGAAAAAAAAATAGGATCTCACGAAAAAAACAAAAACCAATGTTGCAGCGCAGCGCCTGATTAAGTTTGACAGCAACTACCTGCAATGCGTGCGGCTCAGAATGGGAGAGCAGGCTGTTGTCAACGGTTGTCTTTGTTAAATACCACGCGGACGAAGTCGCGGGCAACAGCTAGTCATAAATATAGCCTCTCTTCCGATTTATTGTGTTCATGAGTAAATGTAATACGAATAATTTATTGCTTTTATAACTACAGGCTGTTGTAAGACTAAGCTATGGCTATTAAAGACATAGACAAAAGCTTTTAGGTCGCGCTAAGAATCTTTGTTTGAGGCTATTCTATTCATCGTAATTATATATCTAACTAGCTTTCCCGGCCAACTTTGTACCGCCTCAGAATCAAAAGTATGAGAACATTATTTAAATATATATAATTATTTATATAAGGTGTAATTTTTTAAATGTCGAATAATTTGATTTATTTCTTTGGGAATGTTATCTTTATAACCTACTGTTGGCTCTTTTAAAATATTTTATACTATTATTGTAGCACCTTATATATGTCGAGGCTCTCCATGCAAATCTTTCTCACTTCGTGTCTACAGCCATTGTCTATATATCAATGCGTCCGATCTCATGCCCACAGCTTCGCCGACGCCTGCGTGGGCTAACAATGTAGTTATGATAGCTCTTTATGTACTATATGATCAATATGGTTGAGATTGAACGTATGATCAACGCGTGCGCGCGCGTTGATGTCTTTTGTTTTACATAACAAAATGTTATACACTAAAAAATAAGTAGGGGCTTAATAAAGGCATAAGATGTAGATTAAATTTAGAACAATATACAATATGGCATACCTAATTAGCTTTAGAGGACGTTGAGGACGGTTCGAGGACGGCGAAATACAAAAAAAAAAATATCGCCAGACGAACACACCAACTATACGGTCCCACACCAAGCGACGCTTGTATTATGGGGACCGTACAATGGACTGGGGCCGAACTAAGTATATAATACTTATAAAGATATCAAATATCCATGACTTGGGTACAAATATTCGTGCTCATCACACATAGTTTGTCTCTAGCTGGATTCGAACCCGTTACCCTCGGCACAGAAAGAATGGTCACTACAAGCTGCGCTAATCAGCCGTCAAGAACTAAGCAAATTAATTAAGATGATACATATTTACTATAGCAACTTCGATTGGTACTTTAAAAGCGTTACTATAGTTATTACGTCATAATAAAATTGTCAAGAGAAAGTTCCGCCATGAGCAATGCCAAATCTAGGAAATAATCTCGCCACCATCGCCTCGACAACGCAACCAGACCCTTATATCATACCATAACGCTCGAAAATTATAGTTTTCACGTCAACTGAAGGCAGTATAAAATAAATGTTGGTTCGGTTTCGTTTTGTAATCAACTTATTTGTAAACCCACGGTGCAACGTATTGAGTATAAGTTTCAGCTCTTGGCCTGTCTGTGAGATTGTAACTAGTGGCTAGTGGCTAGAGGGGTCGCCCTGGAAATCTAGATTGTCCGTTCGATTCCCTCCTTCTCAAGTCGCATGCTCACTGCTCAGCATCCTGATGCACTCAACCATGGTGATTTCAATGGTCCATCTCTTCGGGCTCCGACCCCTCAGTCTATTTCTCTCCGGGGTCTCAGCCGAGCACTAAAATTCGGTCAACCACCCAAGGTCTATCAGGCGTTTTTATTATATGGGCTACAACCCCCTTATAAACCGGGGGTTCTTCTATTGAAATCGTTCCAGGGTACCACAAGAATTTGCCTCCGCAAGCCCCAAATGGGAATTGAACCCGACCTTCAGCTTCGTACCTAACTAAAAGGAAAGTAAAAGTACGAGGTAATTCAATCTGAACCCAACCTACTCTACATTCACAAAACGCGAGTAAAATTGCGCGAGAGCTTGCTCTACATACCGCCCTTAGGACCGGTTCGTGCGCAAGCGCGGGGGACGGTCAAACGGCGCGGGCGCCACTTACCGGCTTTGTTACGCAAAGTACTGTTGCTATGCTGTTTTCTGTTAATTCTATTATAGTAATGTGGCTATTATGGTTATTTTTTTGAGAATGGCGTCAACCCCTCCCCCACCCCTTGCCCCGCTGGATAGGTACTTTACCACCCCCTAGTGGAATGTTAATCAAAATAACAAAAAATGCAGAACATACATCGCATTTAAAATAACACAAATAAAGTTCAAATTGATGAATTAATTATTATTAATCACGGACGTATTCGTACCCCCGCGACTGTCTATTTACGGTAATTTATTCAAACGATTTGAACAAAAATATTATTGTACTCAACTAAACTAAATCAATGGATAAAATCTTTGCGCATAACATACCTAAGGAAATACTAAAACAATTGCTATTAAAAAGGTTTAGGTTACGTAATAGTTCACTATTTCTATACACCTAATGAAGACTCTAATAAGCCCGTTGTCCATAAACGCAAATGTCTTCATTTAACAGTGTTTACTTACGTGTTATTTTCTATTGTCGCATGTCTACGAAAAGGAAATGTCGAATTAATAACTCTTATGCAAATAGTTGCGTGGGTGATGACAAAAATGTACAAAGTGCTGCATAATAACGTCATGCTGTTGTCAGAATGGGGTATGACAGAGATCAATAGTAATTTAGGAAGTGGAGTCGGAATAAATAGTATATTGACTATGGAATTAAAATTAAATTTAGTATACAGGATGTAAGGGGCATGGTAAGGAAAACTTTGGGTAACGAATACACTTATTGCTTATAAAAAATACAGAAATCATTCAAGTCGCAAGTGATGACTTAAAAATATTGTAATTTTTGGGCGCGCAATGTACAGTTAACAGCGCTATCACAACACAGCGTTCTGTTGTGATAGCGATGCGAGGGATGAGCGTGCTCGAGCGTAAGGAGTTTTAACGTACATTATAGTTTTAAGCCTAAATTAGTATTTTTTTTTTAATTTAAAAATGCATTGAGATAGAAAAAACTATTTTCACAGCTACAGATTTCACTGGCATGAAAACAATCGATCACTCCACTGGTATTTGAATACTCCCAAACTCATTTTAGAGACCTTGCGGGTGTCAAACTTGCTCTTCAAGCTTGTCTAGAAGATACAAATAAAGCTAGGAATGTTTGTTTTAGAGAAATTTCGATTGCTCACATAAACAATGCTTCTAGGTTACATTACGAAATACCTCAAAAGTGACTCTACAGTGTCATGTCAACTCACTTAACTTGGAACAATGAGGGCTCAGTTATGTCGTCACGAGTTTATACTGGGTTCTGCTCTTAATTAATGTTTTAACTGTTTAATAGTCGTGTGTACAATAGACACTAAATCTTAAAGCCTCACACGCGTTCCCGTTAATGACCGTTTTGTAATTTAAGATGAGGGAATTGAGATTTAACTGTGTATTATTTACATAGGGTGTTAATTGTCCTTAAGTCCCGGGCTGTTTTCTAAAATATCCATTGCCGCTATACAAATTATTAGTCCGCAATTCTGTCGTGTCTGTTCATTAAATATTTTGGAAAATAGTAATAGTGCCCGTTGGCATTATTTTCTATGCTGAGGCCGAATCCGCCATAGTTTTTAATGTTTTGTCCGTTTGCTTTTTCTATTCGCGTATGACGGGATAGCTACAAAACGGATGTTGATGCAATTTGATATAGCTAAAGTAACATTAATTGTATATCCCGTACAATGGAATGGTTCCACACTGACTCCATTTTAAATATTGGGTACGCACTATCAATACACATTGAAATTTACGTTGCATGGCCAATTAAATATTATCAAGTGTGGTATACACACGTCAGCAACATAATGTGTACTAATGTGAACCTGTTTAAAGCGCTGTGAGAACCTGTATGTATAAACTACTTAAGGAAAGGTCACGCATGCGGCTTGTCTGCATCGCCCTTCATAGCTCACACACTAAAAGGGCTTTTAGATGTTATTTTATTAAAATCTTAAAAATATGATCTCTAATTATATTGCTTTCTCTTTTCAGGTACGTATCCAGTCGCAGTTTCAACTTATAATGGTTTGGATTTTGTATGAGATTATAATAAACCGGCAATTTTAAGTCAAATCCGATTGACACCGACTATTGGTTATATCTTGTTGTACCCTTTTAATGAAGGCTACACCTAGTTCTAGCCGTTAGTAAATAGAATACACCTAAGTTTAGCCAGCTAAACCTAGAGGCGTTTATGAGTACATGATCATATAAGCTTCAAATATATCATATCTAAGCCCCTGACTATTGTAACACCTTTATGACGTGCTTAATACGATTCAGAAGTAATGCGAATTAAATTGTCTCAAGTGTCTTAAGACCTAGGTCTCAGTTGAACTATAAAACAATCAGATTTGTGCTAACTGGCTGCTGTGGCTAGGAATGGCATTAGAAAGGGTACAGCCAAGGTTACGGCGTGTCCGCTAGACGCACAGACAGACCGCCATACGTACTTAGTGATCGAACATTTTCGTTCGCGTAGTTACGAGGAATGGTATCTGGGCGATTCATAGTCGAACAGCAACCGCATAGTAACTGTCTGTGGATGTAGTAAAAATAAAATTAATTGATTATTTTTATTGCACTTCTATTGGGTCTGGTACTTTCATCGAATCAAGGGCTGGTCAGCCTTAGTTCATTACGCTAACACAGCGTCGGTGGGCGGGTTTTACACGTCTTTGGAGAACAAATATAATGGATCTTTTTGAAAAGAGCAACCATGGAGTTTCTTGCCCGTTCTTCTCCATATGAACAGCTTTCCGACGGGTGGTAAAGTCGTAGCTTAGCATGCTGTAACTTGTTTGACGATTCATAAGTACTGTGCTTAATGATTTACATTAATACAAAATATTCCGATTCAGAAACAGCTGTGTTCAGATTATCGTGTGTCTGTAGTTTAATTCCTCAAGATGGTTTGCTAGTCCAATGTCGATCAACTTACTACTTTGTAGTAAGCCATGAACTAATATAAGTGTAATAAATATAAAGACGCAAGTCTGATGACATTTTATTACGATTTCGACACAATTTAATAGTAACGAGGACATATTAATAAGTTTATATTTATTGGTCACATCAAGCTTTTCTCATTGAATGTCAAACAGAAACCAACGTTCAATTAATAGTAATAACTTGAATCGTTCATTCGTTTCATTCCATGATCATTTTCCAAGTCTACATTTATAACATAACGAAATACCGTGTTGTATTTAATGTATGTACTCTACTTCGTTTTCAAATTATCGAATTCTGGAACGTTTATAAGTTGGTAAATTTGGCCGAGAACTTCCTTTATCACTGTCAACATAGGAACATTTTCATCATTTGCTTTGAATTGAATTTTGTTAGTATTTGAACATTTCAAATCTCAGCCAATCTCTGAGAATTGTTTAAAACTGATACACCGCCAAGGATTTAAGTTGGGGGGGTTAAGGTTTCACGAAGTTTATGAAGCGAGTTTTCTTTTTAATTTACATTTATAGGTAGGTGCCGCTGTTATAATAATGTTATATGTAAGCCAAATATCAAAATCAATTGCAAATAATCTATAATTAAAAAAAATACAATCACATATCTGGTTAATCTTGAAAGTTACAGATATCTTGATCTATTGTTATTCAAAAACGTGCATAAAATGAGCACAGTACATGCGTGCGCGCACCGGACGAGATGGTCCGACGGAAACAAGCGAAAGTAACGCAAATTGCGTAACAACGTGAAAGTCATTATTTTGTAACGATTAGTGGATATTTAGGTTTTAGTTAATTATATAGTACTACACATACTTAAAAAATAAGCATATGAAAAACATAATGTTATACCTACCTAATTGAATATACTTCATTAGTACCAAAAATTAATAGAAATAAGAGAATATATTAAATCTTTATTATAATTTGCAAATATAGTTTATTATTTTTTCAGGTAAACTCTTATAAAATAACGAAGTTAAATTAAAAATGAAGAACTGGTTAGCTTAGTTATATTATATACCTATTTCATATACATAACATGTTACCTATACACTGTAATCATGGTTGTATTCCGCCTAGGGTTAGGCACCCACATTTAACTGACATGAGTTGCACCTAGTAAGCGATGGGTTTTGGGGCCATAGTCCTATATACTGGTGGGCTGGTAAGCTTGAAACATCTTTCGGAAGACGGTATAAGGTTTCCACACATTGTTCTTCGATGCAAGCGATAATAGTTACTGAAAATGTGATTATATCACATGAAATCAGTACACCCTGTAGGTGCAAGACGGCTATTAAGCCTAGTTGGATTTAACCTCGTTTCCAAATCACTAAGATTTGGAATATACAAATAATATACCGAGTGATTCTAAAACGGTATACTTTAAGAGTACAAAAATAATCTCAAATATAATATTTAAAAAAAATGACATTTCAAAATTGTGACTTTCCTTAATCATTACAAATGTGTGAAAGAAGCGTCGGTTCGAAGGTTATTATACTATTTCTGGATCACGCTGTATACTAACCGCCATAACACGGTAATACAAGAAATCGCGTGCTAGCTCGCGGAAGATGCACAGACAGATTGTCTGTAGCGTGACAGACAGACTGACACGCTATTGCATAAGTGGTACGGTTTTAACATGCCTGTTTGTCTGTCACGATCATGTTCGAGGATCAGTATATACTGAATTACTTAAATGGTGTTGCTTAGAATGGTACATGGTATTTTATGAGACTAATTTGCAGAGTTAGCGCCAGGATTAGGGTTGCAAGGTGTCCTTTATACCGACCTTTTTCCGGACATGTCCAGCCAAATATTTACAATTTTGGTATTTTTTCTACCAATGACGTAGAACAGGGATTCCCAAAGTGGTCGATATCAGTTTCCCAGGAGTCGACATAAACGAAAACTGATTTTGGGCGTCGACGAGGTCTAAAAGTCGACCCCTATTAATTACACAAGTTCTTATTTGAAACCTTCAAGTTACTGTATAAGTTGTGTCACGTGTACCAACTTGTTATAAGAATGACTAATATTTTAGTAGGAAGTATCATTGTTGTACTTTTCAAAAACTCAACTAGTCCATAAGCGTTCACAAGTTGGTGCAAGATTTTATTATTATGTTGTATCAATAGGAAAAAAAAACTAGAGATAGGATTTTTAAAGTAATTTGACTATAAGGGTCTGATGTATCAGTTCATTGCAGACTATTAAGATTTTGTATTTCTCTTCTTCCTTCTTATTTTCATTTACATAAGTAATTGGTAAATGTGGGAACCATGTAGCCATTAACTGTAATTTTATACTTATTTAGTAATTTTTGTTTTTGTGACCTGCTGCTGAAGTCTGATTAGCCGTTCCTACATTGTTCTCACATACCTATAACAATGTATTGCTCAATAATGTAAAAGATCTATTTAAAAAAAAAGAGCAACCGTGGAGTTTCTCGCCCGTTCTTCTCCATAGGAACGGCATTCCGAACGGGTGGTAAAGCAGTAGCATAATGTTTTTGTAACTTGACGATTCATAAGTACTGTACAATAATGGTTTACGTGAATAAAAAATATTCTCATTCTGATTCTGATTGTGGAAAAGGGGTCTCTTGCCCAAAATAGTTTGGGAATCCCTGACGTAGAAGGTCATTAATTGGGAGGGAAATGATTATCATCATCACTACGTGTAATTACCGTACTAAATATATACAAGAACCATGGGCAGCTGTAATGCATTTCTGCCTACCCAGAGTCTAAAAGCGTGATGCTAGAATTAAGGTGGTTAGGATTCCAGGCCTCCCCCATGAATCTATCATCTCTCCCATTATCATTTGTGAACTGAGGAGCAACCAGCGCACGCGCAGTACTTTCACTACTCTTGACCTCATCTGTAAGCAAACCTGTTCGGATCTCGTAAGACTGGTTGATGTCATTAAACTGTATTACACTTATATTAACATTCTGTATGTACGTTAATTACTGGGTTTTGTTGGAAAGAGAAACTATTGCACAGTCGGTAGTTACACCGCTTTCCGTACCAAAAGACCTAGGTTTGAATAATACAATAATAATAATAATGTTTGAGTAATCAATTTTCTTAATGTCACGTTGACAGCACAATCTGCGACCCTGATCAAGTCACGCCAAGTCTTGACATTAAAATTGACAGACTTAGCAAACCCTTGCAAGGCCAATTTACTGTAAACTATAATATATAATGATAATTACGCTAATTAAAGTTCAGTATGGCGGCGAAATGTCAGGTTTAATTATTGGTGTTGATGTACGTTATGGTTTATGATTACTAAAGGAAAAAAAAAGAACACATAGACCTTTATTTTTAATCGGAAATAATTTAAATAGTACAAAGCTGCAGGACTGTGACGTCACTGTCATAAGTCAGGTTGTGTGCGACAGAGAAAGATCACGACCTCGAATTCTCCCCACTATGAAGGCGTTTATCAAACTACAATAGTAAAATATCTTTGAACAATATATTTCGAAAATTCTTTGGAATTGTACCACCTATGATTTAATATAACATAAATACTAAATTCAATTGTTTATGGTAAGTATCCTACTAGTTGCCCCGGCGGATTTCGTACCGCCTCAGAATCAAATGTATGACAAAATGAATTATCTTTATTATTGTGTCTATATTTCCATGTTCCTATAGGTATTCTGCTATTCGGACGGAGACAAATTCAAAAAATCAAAGATAATAAAAATGGGTCCGTCCGTTTTTGAGTTATAAATGGTGTAACTAACACGACTTTGTTTAATATATATAGATTTGCCTGTGACATATTATATTGCTATACAAGGCTGTAAGTAAACCATGCAAAGCAGAAAAAATATATGAATCGATTAATGAGTCAGTCAAGGTCACCTGTCAAGTGAAAGTTTTCATTGGAATAGAGTGGATGCGCTCCGTCCGCTATTATTGTTTTTTTAATCGAAAGGTTGAGGTCACATCTCTATTTACCGATCAGTGTCATTGAGCGAGCTTAATGCATTTTAAATTAACTAGGGGTCATTTTTATAACGAGGTTGTGTGGTCGGCGGGTTTATTAGTGTTATACATTTGAATATTGTTTTGGTAAATAATATATTAGTTTATATTATTTATGTAATTTAGTGCGATGTTATTTAAATTATACAAACTATTTATAATATTTTATATGAAGCAATTAACAGCTTCAAATTGGATACGTGTCATTTGATGATCATGTATGTAATTTAATCATCAAGTGACTACGTCACATACTGTTTTCTGTAATTTTTTGAAAATTAACTTACCATAATAATATATTTATAAGACTTGTTTAACATAAAATAAATAAAAATAAAATAGCAGTAGTAGCACAAATTAAATTGCTTGGGACCTTCCAGTTTTGGTAGTCGATTTATTGTTTTTTTTCTGTCAAAAATAATTATATGCCTGTATGTAGTCACCTGAGTTTCTTACTTCTTCTTCTTTATTTACGAAAGAAATACAACGGAATAAGATGAAATATGGCCTCACCCTCAAATTAGTGTGCATTTTGCCAGTGTCAAGTATTTAATAGCGATATCAAATTCAATACATACACATTACAAATAAAAAATGGATGATGACATGAAAAGATGAAAATGGCGAATCCAGTTTCTTAGTTAGAGGAATCTGAAATATTTTTCATAATTAACAAATAGCACTTAAGGTTACATCGATAAGGTCCACATTAACCTCAACAGGTATACAACAAAAAGTTCACGCTATCATTAATGGCATGTACTACCATTATAGCAATTACCAATCATATCTGCTACTGGCCAGCTGGGTTAAGGGCAGATGATTGGCTGTTGAAATGACTTTTATTCGTATCGTGACTCTATGTAAAACTATTTAGCCGTGCTATATATATTATATTAATCTGCACCAAAGTAAAATTGCTAGTGTTTTTAAAACAAAAGTGACGACCCAAAAACCCTTCTTCTTTCTTTACGAAATGAAATGCGATGAAAAAAATGGATATGGCTTCACCCACAACTTAGCCGGTATTTTGCTAATGTCCAGTAATTAACAGCAATTACACATTCAATAAGTACACATTATGAATAAAATAATGGATGCGGCATGAAGATATAAAAATGGCGTCCAAAAATCCCTTAAGGTGGAAGTTGAGGGTCAGGGCGCGAAATTCAAAATGTCAATGGTTTTTAATTTTTTACGAAAAATTTGGACATCTTTACGATGTAATTTAGTGTTTTGCGATATTAGCATTCTGCATTGGATGTCTCCACTGGATTGGATTGGATTGGATGTGATGTTTGCTTAAAGAAATACCTAAAGCGATACAACACCATAAAGTTAGTAAAAGTAGCGGTTTTTACAAACCTTATGGTATTGTATCGGATTAGGTACTTTTTTAAACAAACTTTATACATCGAGACATCCAATGCAGAATGCTAATATCGCAAAACACTAAATTACATCGTAAAGATGTCCAAATTTTTCGTAAAAAAATAAAAACCATTGACATTTTGAATTTCGCACCCTGACACTGAGCTTTCCCCCTTAAATAAGCTTCAAAGTAGACGTACGCAATTGCGCGCCTCTAGCGGACTGTAAAAAACTTTCAACCCTCCTACAATGTGTTTAAAATAAGTAGACTATGAAGTAAACCGTTAACGTACGAATAATCTCGCACTCAACGTTCTATATAATCGATTTGCAGTGTCGTTAATTTGTACTGTAGAATCGATATTACGCCGATAGAATCGATATAGCTCGATGACCTTCCACATGTCGATAGTGCGTACACTATTGCGCCACACTGAATGTTGTAACACTGTTAATGTCTGTTCAATTGAGCTCTCCGAATGTCGGTCCGAATTTCCCATAATCAAGGATTGCATGGTTTTTAATTGTATCGTTTCACGTATTTGTAATTGTCTCTTATCGTTTATGGTTGGTTAAAATATTAAAAGTTAAATAGAGGTAGGTGTACATAACTATCAGCATTGAATTCAGTTGTACTTAACTAAATGTATATTTCGATGACCTGATAATCTCAGTTGGTAGTGACCCTGTCTTCTGCGCCGAGGGTCACGGGTTCGAATCCTGGTAGGTAAGTTTGTGTGATGAGCGTAAATGCTTGTACCCGAGTCATGGATGTTCAATATCCATATAAGTATTATATACTATGTTCGCCCCCAGTCCAATGTACCGTACCCATGATACAAGCATTGCTAAGTCTGGCACCGTACCGGTACTAACACAATCGAATCTAAACTCAAATGTATCGATTGCAAGAATAGCAATCGAATAAATGTTTTGTGGAATTCATAGAGTGTTATCTTTAACTGTCGCTTTCTTTGTAGGTATTTTGGAGTCTTTTAACATAAATCTAGAAACGAATACAGTTATAAAACATTCGATTAAATCAGTAGAAGGCCTAATCTAAATATTTAAAAGATAATAAGCTAGATCTCGCGCTTTCACACCGATTGGATGGATGTCCGGCGCGGGCGCGGGTACGAGGACTTAACTCTCTGCTCACTTTAGAATATTTTCGTTTGAACGGTGCAGCTGTACGGGCAGCAAAACGTAGAGCTAAAGATAAGAATTGCCATGCAAAAATGATCCTATCATGGGTAGGCAATAATGTCCCCAAGCAGTCCGGTACAGTCGATCTAGAATAAGAAAGTATTTATTAAAATTTGAGTTTATTGATCTGGCTACTATCCTATGACTTGTTTAGTGGTTCAGATGTAACGTTGCCACTACCAAAGCGTAGCAACATTTTCAATACATTTGCACACTTTTTCCCTTGTAAACGTTCATAGCCTAAGAAGTTCTCGACACTGTTTCTTTTATATGTGTGCGTGAAAACGTGTGTTTATATACTAACTACAGTTAACTTGTAGCGGACGACGTGTGTTTTCTGAATATTCAAACAAGTCTGTGCATTATCAAATTGCTTTATATTCTCCACTCTCATAGTCCGAGGGGACGGTTTTCCGACACAACCGGGAGACATCAGGTGCACAACCGCATTACAGGCTCTTCCAGATACGAGCAAGTCATCATCATGGCTTGAATAAGAAACCTAGAAAGCCGGTATTCAAACCAGCGACAATAATTTCCGATGCGAGCGGTCTACCAAATTGGCTATCATTGCTTCATAGATTCGCACACACGCGTTACAAATAGGTGGTTTGAGATCACTTCATAATTGTCGAATAACTTAGGGTAATTGATTTGAATCTTATTGTGAAGAATGTTTACATTATTCTTGAAGTCGACTGTACATTACGCATGCGCGCTGCGGCGGTAGAAAGCAGATCGTTTTCACTGTCGGATGGATTGCAGTGCACTGATCTTGATATCCGGATATGTAGAGCTACTACGTGATGTATTTATAAATATACATATCGCCAGACGAACACACCGACTGTACGGCCCCAAACTAAGCAACGCTATTATGAGTACCGTACATACAATGGACTGGGAACGATCCCAGTGTAATCCTAATACCTTATATAGATATAAGACGTCAATGACTCGGGTACAAAAATTTGTGGTCATCACATAAAGTTTGCCCTTACCAAGATTCGAACCCTGGACCCTTGGTTGAGAAAGCCGGATCACTGACAACTAAATTTAAAGGCGAAATGTTTTTTTTATTACATTATAGGCAAGTATTTGATCTCTATCTCACCTGATGGTAAGTAATGATGAGATCTACGATGGAGCATACTTGCTTAGGTAGGAAGGCGGCAGTAGATCGAGACGCTATATTCACTAGGCACATGCAACGCAGCTGATCTGACCCGCCATCCATGAATTACACCGAACATCATGCCGGAACACGGCTAGGCCGCTTGGCGATATGGCTTTGTTCAGTGGGTGGTGACTAACCACGACCGAAGCCTACCACCAGTAGAGTTGTCACCTAGTTGGAACCACCCAGGGTCACGTGTAGGGTATCTCGAGGGTATTTAATTCTTCTACGGACGAAGGTGACTCGACCCCAGATGTGTAAAAACACCGACTGGCAGTGGTCTCCCCTATGACATGTAAGAGGTTAGTGCTCCCTGTATTGAGGGCACTCACCTCTAGTACCGGTTTTCATGATCGAAAACCGGAATAAATTCGATTTTATTTAAGTTACCAGTTTGGTTATTTTGAAATATACTTCGTCCTTCACTAGAGTACTTTTGTAGTAAGACACGCCAGCTGTCGCAATTAAACTATCAACCACGCCCTGTTTAAAGCCCCCGCTAAGAAAACAACCACTCACAATCAACCATTACTCCGGACATAAATTGGTTTTAAAGGCGGGTTAATGCACGATACTAAAATTAACATTCATTTATTGACAGTATACCCGAACCATTGGATTAACTTATAGGTAATTAGTTTATTATTCTTTTCGCTAGGCAATCGAAGCAGCGTGGAATTCTAACTAACCTGGTCAATTGGAAAATAACTTATGTGTCCTTTTTTTTTTTTTTTTTTTTTTTTTCTGACGGGGGGGAAATCTTCGATAGATACCCGGCCTCTGTGTGGGAGAGGGCCGGGTTATGTGGGATTCTTACCCACTAAAACCCCCCCGGTGGCCGCCTTCGACACATGTTGGAGGGGCTCCGGGATCTCCAAACGGAACGCACCGGTGCCCCTCTTGTGCCTCGCCCCCTTATGGGGGCCCGTCTCGGGGGAGCAGATGTTTGCACCCCCTGCGCCCTCGCTGCGCACGGCGGCGGGGAGCCACGCCCGCTGCCGTCCTCCTCAGGAGTCGTCATCGTCACCGGACGTCCGGGGCCCACACCCCAGTCGTCCTCGACCCCGAGGGTAGCCCGTTATTTAAGGCCCTGGGCATCAGGGCCGGAACTTATGTGTCCTATGCTGATGATAGCTAATTTGTTGCCTAGTGGTCAATGTGGGGAGGATTTTATAGGCTTTACCATATGAATATTGATCTTATAAGCATTGTCATAAAGTATATATTAGTATGTCGTGTCGTGATGATGACCTAATTAGCGCAGTTGGTAGTGACCACAGATGATCTGTGGTAGTGACCCTGCTTTCTGCGCCGAGGGTCCCGGATCGCGAGTGTCGCGGAATTCATTTTGTCAAAGTAAAAGTGAAATCATATTTTTTTTATTAGCCATCGGGGCACTTAAATTACGACCTTAAATTGCGACCTCAACTGAGAAGATCCGGCACGAGACTAAGCGTTTTTTTAATAGTTTTTATTGCTAGTATATCATGTGATACATAAGTAAAAAAATAGATCTTGTGTACTGTCGCACAGTATGAAAAATGACCTAAAAAGCGGTCATCCAATTTTTATTCCTATATTCGATAGATTAAATGATTTCAAATGCATGAGTAGAACTCTCGCAGATCAAATGTACGTAGATCCAGAGATATGATTTTTTTTTCATAAAATCTATGGAAATCAGAAAAAACATAGAAATAGCTGTAGTTTAAAAGGCGTTTAATATTAATTATTGATTTAAATGCCACATTTTAAAAGAATAAATTCCCTTTATTATCTAGTGAATATTATAATTTTAGCTCTATAAATAACATAGAAATGCGAATTTAAGCTTATTTTCGTAAATATTTTTTTTTTCTTAACTCTTCACGTATTAGGATTCAATTCTTAGATTAAATTATTCTTCAGGTCCCACTTGACATGTTTTAAAAATCTGAAATCTTAATCTCGTAGGATCTGCAGTTTATTGGGATTTAAAGAAACTGGCTTAGGGTTGCTACCTACCGGACTATTGTGATTATCAAGTAAATATAGGTTAAAACAAATGGGTTGATCTGTTAATAATATTAACGGTATTATCAGTAATTTTACATATTATATTAATATCTATCTAAGTATTATATACTGTACGGTACCCATAATACAAGCGTTGCTTAGTGTGGGACCGTATAGTTGGTGTGTTCGTCTGGCGATATTATTATTATGTGTGTCTCCACACGGACTATAACCCGGATCTTTAGAAGGCTTGCGCGGGGACAAGGGTTCAACGCGTAGAGGCCCTTTTTGAGAATTTTAATGTTACGTTTTATTATTATTATATATATAAAAATATTGTATCTTTGTAATTCAAACTTAGAAAATTCCGATGAAAGGTAAATGTGGTATGGGGAAGGTGTTCGCCCTCGTAAAGCTTAAGCTAAAACCCTATACCTTTTTATTTTCTCCGGAGGAACGGGGTGAGGCAACATGGAGCCGTCAAAGACCCATGTTGCCACTATTTTCAAACGCCTATTTTACTCCATTAATTTATGTTGCAATTTAAATTAACAGTGTCTATTTATTTGGGACTATTTACTTTAATATCGTGCCCCTAACTTAAATAATATAGGACTTTCGTAGATATTTTCAACCCTTTTTCACCCCCTTAATCCAGACCTTTCGTAAAATCCTTACAAGGACCATACTTGCTAAATTACAGCCTTGTGTCGAATGTCTTCTACTTTTCGGAAATTTGTGTTTAGTCAGTTTGGTAATGGCATTTTAATTTGATTAACAACAAACTTCAAACAACATAATATAATGAGTTTGATCATTATATTCGATGTCTAATAGGTTAGAAAACATTCACAAATTATATCTTGAATACAATGTGAAAACACTTAATTCTGTGTGAAAACCCTAAAACCATAGAAATTATGGAAAATCTTTAGACGCTCATAACTCCAAGATCCTACCAGATTAGGATTTGATTTTTTTTTATATCACTAGCACAATGTCAGACATTATATTAATTATGATTTTGAATCCAAATATGGCAAAATATAGCAATAAAAAAATAAAACCTTTTTTTTCATTTTTTTCAAATATCTTTTACGCGATTGGAGTTACAATCTGCTAGTTCAAAACATTATTTGCCTACGTAGAACCGTCATATGAGGACACCAAAAGATTTACGAAAATATTTTTTTAACTATAAATTTTTAATATTCAGTAATTTCGCAAAAAAAAATTAAAAAATTAATATCTTTGGATCTAATTACTTTTGACTTTCGGGAGTTCTACTCATGCATTTGAAACTATCTACTGCTTCGAAAAGAGGAATAAAAATGGGATGACCGTTTTTTTGGTCTTTTTTCATACTGTGTGTCGTTCGAAGCGACAAAGAATGATTGTTGTCTCATTTTGCCGCCCGGTAGAAAGACACATTGAATAGTTATTCCACTCTTTCCAAGCCAGACAGATGTTTTTAAAAACAGTAATGGGTGGCCGCACATTCAGGTAAATGAGCCATGAGCTATTTGCATCGCAGAATTACATCATACTATAATATCTTTTTTTGATGTTACAGATTGTTATACATTGCGCTATTGGTGCTAATTCGCTTGCACACTCTCTAAACTTAACTTAACTAGCTAAAATTTTAAGTATAGTTTAGAAATCATTAAAATCAATTCTGTTGTCACATCGAACTTAATTTAAATATCGTAATTGACAGGACTAATTTGATTTTGACAGCACCTAAATTGAATTGAGGTATGTTGCCAGTATTTAAAAAATATATCTGAAGAATGAATGAAAATAAGGTGAATGGAAAAGAAAATCGAAATAACATGATTAAATTCTTTTAAAATAACCTTGATATATATAAAAGTTTAATTTAAAATATATGTCGGCGTCTAAATATTTTAATTGTTATTTTTTTATGATATTTACAATAATAAATTATAGAGACTTGTTCTATATCGTCTGTGGTTGTGTTCCATATCTATTGTTCTGTGGTAAATTCGATTTTGTATCTGTTGACAGTAGGTAAACAAAACACCGTTTTCAGATCAGACGGGTGTGCTACATTGTAGTTGTTGTAATAAGTTATCTAGTGGCTTGAATCTAATATGGAAAACGATAGGAAAGGGTCTAATGAGAGACAACAGGAGTTGCTTGTGGAGCGACTCCACAACAACATCAAAATAGCGAGGGGTAAGCATTTGAAAGGATTCAAAGTTTTGTTTTACTTATAATCAATCAATGGTAATAATTACATCGACGCGCGAGGACATCTATCTAAAAATCAATTATATTTTCAGGAAACCAAGCAGATTCTGCCGTGGTAGATTTTAGGGGGCCCTACCAACCACGATGAGCTCAAACAACTCGGCTGCAGAAGAACTGCACAGCAGTGGGAGCATGTAAGTTTTGTGTTCTGAATATTATGCATTTTTTTCATCTAAATGGTTTTTATATGGTTTTTTTATCAACAGGTTTGGAGTGTGTGGGTGGCGAAGTTATAGACCAAGGCTCGCAAGGTGCGAACGAACCGGCAGGAGGAGCCCCGACAGACATAGAATCCAAAATTTTGGATATTGTTGGGCATGCCTATGTGGATGGATTTTGCCGCCTGGAAGTGTACCATAATACTATGTAATAAGTTAGTAATACAAAGCATTTATTGCATAGTTGTTATCTTCGGTAGTGCCATTTTCATTGAGTGTGAGCAACAAATGGCCCCCATGTGCAGAAGCTTGTTGTTTAAGCCTTTCAAATTCTATTACTTACAAATTTGTTTATTATTTTGATTGTTAATTATTTTTAATGTTGATGTTTATTATTGATTATTGATAACATTGTAATAAGTAAAAAGCTTTATTATAATAATTCAGAAATTAAAGTCTTGTTTATGATTTGCCATACTTTTATTAATTTTGAGTAAAATAGTGTTTATTAACACTTGCCAAATGTGTCTTGCTTCAGCAAGGAAATCTGTTTCAATGTACTCTTCCACCATAGATAGCTTATCAGTATGATCTAAATCAATGGTATAATTCTCATCCGTATCTGCAAAAGTAGAAACATTTACATGTTATAACTTGATGTCAAGATATTTTTTTATGCTAATATTATAAAGACAAAAGATATATTGGTTCGACGGCCTGATTAACCTAGTGGTAATGACTCTGCTTTCTGCGCTGAGAGTCCTGGGTTTCAATCCTGGTAGGGACACAAGCTTTATGTGATGAGCACGAATATTTGTACCTGAGTCATGGATGTTTAATATGTATATAAGTATTATAAACTGAGTTCACCCGCAGTCCATTGTACAGTACCCACAACACAAGTGTTAAGCTTAAAGTGGGACCGTTTGGTTATGTGTTCGTATGGCGATATTTATTCATTTATTTGTTTATAATGTATGAGCTCAAACATTACTAAACCAATTTAGTGGATATGAAATGAAACTTACTCAGTTTTTGCAGATTCTTTCTCCGTCTGTGTTGTAGGGAACTTTATATTTTGGGGTGTCAATTGTTGCACAATTATGTTCAACACTATTCCCAAACATCTACTCACTGCTGGTTGGCGCATTCCTGGTATACTATCTTGGCCTACAGCAGCCTGATAGCTCCCATGAGTGTAAAATTGCAGTGCTGTTAAAATCTGCAAAGTGTCATGTTCATGTATTTATAAACATATATAAACAAGTAAAAATTAGGTATCTGTATAAAATATTAAATCGCAAACCTTTATATGTTTTGGGATGTGCCCCTCCACTAAGAGCGGATCATCTAGAGTATTCAGTAATTGAAGTGCTGCAAACTTGTGAAGCCACCAAAGATTTTTTAAACTTCTCTGCTAATTCGAAGGGCACATTCCAATATGTGCTCTTAAGCCTTCGAGGCGTATTCTTTCTTCATAGTTTCTACGGTTAGAAAGCAAATAGCCTTAATTTTGTGTTTCAAGTAAGTACTTTGAAGTAGGCTCTGTTTTATTATTATTTTGGTAAAATTAGCACTTTCAGATGAATCCACAAGAGCCGCAACCACATATTCCTCCATCGTGTTTGATAAAATAGTTTTTCACAACTTATCTTAATAAAAACATCACCTGAAAACCTACGAACTAAATTTAGATGGCACCAAATTAGATGCCGACCAAATAAGGCGGATTATAGTTTGACGTTTCTAATTTTAGACGCAATTTGACGTAAAGTGTGTACAACAGAATACAAAAATGACCAACTAAGCTAAGTTGAGTAACTAAACCAATTTTAGGAGCTGTCAAACCAAAATTAGTCTAATCTGCTGTTAACAGAATAGCGAACGCCGTTTGACAGGAGTAAACTATAATTTGGTCTAGTTTAGGCTAGTTGGTGTCAAGCGAATTAGCAGCATTGTCCAACTTCCTTGAACGTAGTCTGTGCAGGTCAATGATTCGATTTCAATAAAGAATTTAAATTGATTTTGGATACGTGTATTTTCAGCAAATACCTAGCGAACAATGTTTATTAACTCTACTGATCGCTCTTATTACTAGTTTACTTTAGTACAATATTATATAATAATAAATCCATAGTCCCAATTATCTTTCCATATACGTGCAATAGTTCCTCCGCCTGCTGAGGACAATTCGCTGTTTATGCTACCGTTTTCAGCAGTTGACCCCAGCGGGTGGCTAACATAACATTAAAATTCTCAAAAGGGGCCTCTACGTGTTGGACCCATATCTCCGCACAAGCCTTCCAAGGATCCGGGTATAGCCCGTGTGGAGTATGAAGGAAATAAATAAAACTGAAAACCTCAGCTGAAGGTGTCCTACAGAGAGAAGAGAAAATACGCATTCTATAATCGGTTTGCCTTATTTCCGTTGCATTGAGTTCGAAATAAAACAACCTAATTTGATATGTACCTATATAATATTTTGAATTTAAAAAAATAGGAAGTATATTATTTAAACCTCACTTAAACCCACTTAACTCGGTACGTGCTCGCCTACAAAGCACCAAAGGTTAAGTAACTCACGGTCACGTTTCAGATCCCGCCGCCGCGGGCAATGGGTTAACTGTACTGACGAAATTGGACCAGTTACTCGTACTAACTAGGTGCTGGATACTGCCGGAAAAACTAAAAGTTTCTGATAATCTCACGCAATGTAATAAAACTATTTTTTAGGATTTTATCGCGCTTTTATTATACTACACATTGAAATAAAACATCGTTTTATTTCAATGTGTAGTATTCGCATAAATATAAGAAATCAATATGCGAACACAATGAATTTGACAGTTAATAACAATGAGGTAATTATTCCCAAATGATCGGTCAATTTTATCCGTATCATCACGCCAGTATACTACATAGAGGTGCAGTATTTGTGCAGACACATTTCACTCATTGTATTATTTCTCATTGTAAATATACTACGCCTATTTTCTAAGCTCATATTAGAATGAAGCACTGCACTCGGGAATCTAATCCAGGACTGAGACCATTGGCTAATTAAGGCAGATCTTAATAAAACTGTTAGTTTAATCGGTTACTTATAATAAATTATGAACTTTATTGAGATAAGGTAACATTTTGTGAACGTTCCCCACACTAGGGGACGTGGGGACTACAATTGGGGTGATCATATGAGTGTGACTGTGTGTGTGATTTATATGTATATATGTAAATATCTTTTGTATATACTTGTTATTATTTAAATAAGGCATTGTCAACGAAATGTCGCGTCAGTTGCGCAAACTTCTTAAGGACGATCCTTTCTAAGTGGATGCGCGTACGCATCGAAACGTATCGATTTCTCGCCCTTAATCGATAATGATGTGAAAACGATTCATAAAATGTGTACTGCTATCTACATTATAAAGAAAACAATATCTATATATTTTTTTATAGTTCTACTAGCTGTGCCCGGCGGTGTTACCCGCGCAAAAAATCATGTCGATCCTTTGCGCTATGAAAAATTGAAACAAATCTATCCCACGGGAAATATACATTTTACCGGGATAAAAAGTAGCCTATGTGCTATTCCAGACTATAATCTATCTGTGCCTAATTTCATCCAGATCTGTTCAGCCGTCCTGGCGTGATTGAGTATCAAACATCCATCCATCCATCCAAACTTCCACATTTATAATATTGGTATAGATAGTTTGCACATGCTACTATTTCAAAACCCTTTTATTTTACTAACTCTTCACCATTCGTTTTGCAAATTGAATGCCTTCATAATTTATTCAATGACTTGTATTATACTGTACTTATGTGTTACGAGACCGCTTTAAATTAAGAACTAAATAATTAGTGCGGTTGACTTTCGAGAATTGGGTAACCAGTTACGTTTTTAATTTGTTGGGGTATTTCATGGATATATATTGACGACCTGCTTAGCGCAGTTTGTAATGTTCCTGCTTTCGGTGCCGAGTCCTGTTAGGGTCAATCTTTGTGTGATGAACACTAATGCTTGTACTAAAGTAATAGATGTTTAATATCTATATAAGTATTATATACTGAGTTCGCCTTCAGTCCATTCTACGGTACCCATAATACAAGCGTTGCCTAGTGTGGGACCGTATAGTTGGTGTGTTCGTCTGGCAATATTATTATTATATAAGGCGCTACATATAAGGGCCGTTAAAGGACTTACATCATAATAATAATTGAGAATACAATGAAACAAATACTTAGGCGTATTACAAAGAAAAAACCTACCATCTTAGGAGACTTTTGATACTGGTGCCGAATCTACTATTGTGGGAATGTTGTCTGTTTGTTCTTGTATCACGGGAAATCTACTGGACGTATTTTAATGTAATTTAGCATGGCGATAGCATGAATCCCATGTCAGCGTATAATATAAGCGGGTTTGAATTAAGTTCAAAATGACTGGTTAAAAACTCGTCTCCTAATCTTCAACGTTTCACTGTTCGCTAAACACCCTCAACAATATTCAATTCAGATCATACAAAACAACATCATACCACCTGTGTTTGTAGAGACGTATTTAATAACAGAAACACGTAACACACTTTCGCTAAGTTGGGTAACTTAGTTTGTAAGCGACATTCAAATACCCGTGCGCTTTACTTTTCTATGCGCGGCATCGGGGTTCCATTCATATTGTTACCACGTCATTTGCCAGGGTCTTCCGGTGCCATAATTATAATACCAGCCTCTTTTAATGTCCCACTGCTGGGCACGCGCCTCCCCTCAATGCGAGGGGGATTAGGCCATAGTCCACCACGCTGGCCCAGTGCGGGTTGGCGGACTTCACACATCTTTTGAGGGGTTCTCTCAGATATGCAGGTTTCCCCACGATGTTTTCCTTCACCGTTTAGCAAGTGATAATCAAGGTTGAATATGAGATTCGAACATGAAATGGAATCACAGGGGTGCGAGCCGGGGTTTGAACCTGCGATCCTCGTTACCGAGGCAAGCGTTCTACCAACTTGGCTATCACTGCTTTAGCCATAATTAGCCCATGGTTATGCCCACGGTTAAAATCCTTACATTTTTTGGACACATCACCCGTAAAAATAACTCCATGGAACGTCTGGTGATCCAAGGCCGAATAGAAGGCAAACGGTCACGTGGTCGGTCTCCAACAAGATGGGATGAATAAATAAAATGTGTTACAAATTGTCCCATAGTAGAATGTTCCCGAAATGCCCTACATCGAGATACGTGGAGAAAAAATAGCAAGAGCAGTGTCCATGTCCGAACAGTGCAACCCATTACCACGACCGCTCTGACAAGAGTGCCCGACTAAGAAGAAGAAGATTAATTAACCCAAGTTCTTATTTGAAACTTTCAAGATACTGTATACGTAATGTTACGTCTACCAAGTTGTTATGTAGTCAATGTTATAAGAATGACTAATATTTTAGTAGGAGTATCATTGTAGTATTTAAAAAAAAACTACAAATCGATAAGCGTGCACAAGTTCGTACAAGATGAAATTATTATATTGTAATTATTTTGTGTCGATAGGAAATAAACTAGAGATAGGATTTTTAAACTACTAAGGCTATGGGGGTCTGAGGTATCAGTTCATTTTGGAAAAGGGGTCTCTGGCCCAAAATAGTTTGGTAATCCCAGCACTAGACCATTTAGGCAGTCAAAGATTATTCTAGAAGAAAGATTAATTCTCGAAACCTAATGTTATATATCTTGTTGACCTCAGCATAATTATTTAAAGTAACAGTATAATAAATAAGAGTCATAACTTATGTTTACCGTAACATTTAAAGATTGTCAAATGAAATGTTAATTAAACCAATATTAAGTAATCTTTGACACTGAAGTGTCAATTGAACTGGCTATTCATGTTTGCAACAGCATCACATACAAGTTAATAGTGACCCTGCTTTCTGCGCAGCGGGTCCCGGGTTCGAATCCTGGTAGGGACAATCTTTGTGTTATGAGCACGAATGTTTGTACCTGAGTCGTGTATGTTCAATATCTATATAAGTATTATGTACTAAGTTCGTCCTCAGTCCAGTGTACGGCACCCATAATACAAGCGTTGCTTAGTGTAGGACGGTATATAGATGGTGTATTTTAAATGCCTCACTGTCACACTGCCACACTCACTGACACTCACTCACTCACTCACTCACTGTCAGTGTGGCTGACACAGGAATGACAGGGTTCAGGCGAGGCAGCACTTTCGCCTCGCTGTAAGCTCGCGTAATATTCATGCCTCGTCTGGTAACTTTTAATGTGCATACATCTTTATGTATGTACATCAGACTTATCCGCTACAAGGATAACTAGTCGGGGAACTGGTTGTGCTAACCTACAGTTACCGTGGGAATTAATTATTTAGAGTCTCGTCTGTGGACCGCCGGGTCCAAGGTTCGACGCTGGGGTCAAGTGAACAGCAATTTCCTTCTGACCTCTTCGTTGTTGTTTGATTTTCGATAACGGTGTACGTATGATCAATATTATTTTTTCCATTCTGCAGCAGTCGTTCTAGCGGATATGTACAGCTTTGCTGGTAAATGTATAAGTATAAAAAAACACGTCAACTCGTTCGGTATTTGAATATGTTTCAAAATTTATACTAAGGGCCTTGAATTCTCCATTTTGGCGCAAAACAAAAGCGTGGGATCTCATCCACTTTAATTATACAAATACCTTTTACAGCGTTTCAGGTAATCAACGATAATTAAGCAACCATATCTAGAGCCTCAACACCCAAAATATAATCTCCCACGATACTGCTAAATGCCTACATAATAAGTGAAGCGTGCAGTGCTACCAACATAACTGTATAAACTGCAACGTATTTTTATATTTTTTTATTCAAAATGGCGTTTACTGACCAGGATTATGTTTATGGTACACAGCTAAAAATTTACACTGATTAAACGCCAAATACCCCGTTCAGAGACGAGAGGGAGAGAGAAAATTACACCGGGTAAAATTTACAGTGCCCCGTTTACAGACGTCCACTGGTATAAGTTTTCCTCTGACAAGTGTAAATGTTAGTGACCTCAAACGGTACCTAAATTTTACTGTGCGGTCAGATTAGATCAAATCTTGTCAGTCTGCAGTCAACTATTTGACAATATTATTTTAATGTGTATTTATTGAATTTGATATCGGTATTTAATACTTGACACTGGCATAATGCCCACTAATTTGTTTGAGGCCATATGCCATCTTATTCCATTGCATATCATCGCACTTCATTTCGTAAAGAAAGAAGGAGAAACAATATAATTCATCGGTTAGTATTGATATAAAGCTTATATAACAATGTCATGTGTTCAGCGAGCCACCGTAAATTAAATTAAAAATACTTGGCTTACGTAAACGCACCCAAAGACCAGATATTTTACCAGCACCAAGTGGGAGTGAGAGAAGGAGTATAATATAAACGGCTAAACTCCTCTAACTCCAACAGTGGAGGTCACTTGACTGAGGAAATTACCCAACTTTTAAGGGGAAAAATGAGACTTTTGCAAAGACAGTAGCGCCATTGTCTCCTAACAAGATAAGTGGGTGTTACTCTAATTGAGTTACGTTATGTCCCAATTGTCCGCGAAAAATGCGTGGGCCGTTGCGCACGCGCACGGTGAAAGCAAGCGGAACATCATGCAATTGTCATAACACATTAAGTATTTGTTATTTTTTTTTCCCTTATGTCCTTTTTCCATTGTATTTGTTATTATTTGAGAACTGTCATACGAGCTGTGAAAGTGGAAATTTATTGCGCTCTTTGTACATGACCGTGCGAATTGGAAGATTATATTAAGATTGAGGAAATTTTAATCATAAAAAAAATCTGCAGACTCGACACAAAGATCTTCGACCTAAATTTTAAATGTAGCGTCATAGCCTAGTGATTGGAGGGGTTGCACTCGTAACTGAGAGTTTTCGGGTTCGATCTCCAATGAACAATTAACTTTGTAGTATAAGCCTTAGCTTAGTTGGAGGGGCTAACGCGACTAGTACTGTGTAAGCGTCATGTATTACAGCCAAAAATCTACGAAATATATTTTGTCTATATTCCTGTGTAAACGCATATACGGGAAAACTACGGGATGGATTATGATAAAACTCAGCATAGTGATCGTTTATAATCACGTAATTCAGGTTAAATATTATCTCGTGAAAAAAATGCGGCTTCCCGGATAACCAACATCTATCTCTCAAGATTAGCCGGATTTGAATACGGCTTGGAATGGGGTTAGCTTATGTACCGGGTAAATTTATAATAGACATTTCTTTATCCAGGGAACTGAAAGGTTCCCCGGGATGACAAAAAAACTTAAGTCCACGTTAAAATACGAAGTCGAGGACACAGCAATATAACAATAATTGTAATAGTAACGCATACATTATCTATACTAATATTATAAATGTGAAAGTTTGGATGGATGGATAGATGGATGGATGTTTGTTACTCTTTCACGCCCGAACAGCTGAACGGATCTGGATGAAATTTGGCGCAGAGATAGATTATAGTCTGGAATAGCACATAGGCTACTTTTATCCCGGTAAAATGTATGGTTCCCGTGGGATAGATGTTTTAATTTTTCATACTTTTTATCGCGGGTAACACCGCCGGGCGCAGCTAGTTAATCATATACGTCTTCTTTTTATGGAAGTGTATTAGTGTTGCGCAACGGGCCCTACATGTTGCGTTGCAGCCTGCGCACGCGCAACTAGGCCGGTATGCGGCCGCGTTTTGTAATTAGCCGGTATTATAGCTATTGTATAACATAATAATTGCGTGCTATTGAATTACATTTCACTGACTGCGATGACGCTCACGCGAGTTTATGGAGCGAGCTGGTCTCCCTCGCTTCGATGGTTTGAGTTCAGAGGATTTGTAGAAAGATCTACCTATGAACTATTATAGACTTGAAAACAATATTATCAATTATGGAAGAGTATTTTGATAGGGACTATAGAATGCTCTGAATCGCAGCATTCTTGTCTTTTATCTACCCTAAATTCTTCGTTCTTCCTCTCACTCGAAAAAAGTTCGTGGTTACTCGCGCGCAATTGTGAAAGCTATGCTCGGGGATTATCAAAACATAAATAAGAATTATGAATAAGTTAAAACGGAGTAAACACTGACTTTCTTGCAGGCTCTTCTCAGTGGATTCCGAACTGGTGGTAATATCTGACTATTCATAAGTATACTTTGTTGGCCTTATTGAATAAAAATATACATAATATTTGATAAAGCAGTGATAGTTAAGTTTGTAGAACGATTGCCACGGTAACGAGGACCGCAGGTTCAAACCCCGGCTCGCACCTCTGAGATTTCTAGATTTCATGTGCAAATGTCATTTTCAACCATGATTAACACTTGTTAAACGGTGAAGGAAAACATCGCGAGAAAACCTGCATGTCTGAGAGAACCCCTCGAAAGACGTGTGAAGTCCGCCAAACCCTCACTCGGCCAGCGTGGTGGTCTAATTCCCTCTGCATTGAGAGGAGGCCAGTGCCCAACAGTGGGACATTAAAATGGCTGGTATTATATGTGATAAACTGCAACATTCATCTTATATATCCATATCCTTATAGGCTCATCCACAGAGTTGACCACAATGAACATTATCATTAACGAGATGATTACGTCACGTCACAGGTGAATAGCCTGCTGACCTTCAACCTTGGTTGACGATGGGTAACAGTATTCACCGTGGGTCAATGATCAATGACGTTAGGTATGAAGGGCCGCTAGGTTTACTTACGTCATTGGCTGTCTGTTGACCGATTAGCGTTTTAAGGCTGCCTCTGGTCGTTATATTAGTGCTGTCGCCTCTTAAAATAAGGCTCGTTATCAGCGCGGCTGTTGATGTTATTTTTGCGTGAACTGATTGTTTGGAACATATCACTAGCGGACTAGGGGACTAGGGGGGGGGGGGGGCAGGGCGGACTTGCGAGTCAGTCCGGTGTTAGACGGCCATCATCATCATCAGACGGGAGGTGTCCACTGTTGGACATAAGCCTATCCCATAGAAATAAGTGTTAGATAATATAAGCTAATCAGGCCGGGCGATACACGGAACTTTGGCTTTTCTTTCTTATTTCATGCTTTTATTACTGCGACCATAATAAGAAAAATTTCAAAATCAAACAAAATAAGTCTGACTAGTGTTGCCCAAAGTCTTGTTTTTGGTTTTGCGTTTTCACTAGATCAAGAACCAAGAAATTTTAGGTTTTTTTGCGATTTGCCCGACTTCCTATCCTACCACTCCTGTAAGCCAGGATCCATAGCGGTGACCAACGAACACGCCGAATTTTAACCCTCACTGAGTCCCGGGGAAAAGCTTATTGGAACCCGCAACGAAATTAATTAGAAGGAAAATAGTAGGAGTTGTAAAGAAAACTATTCAATTCCCTCCATTGCAAAGCGGGAGACCGAACAAGACTGTATAAGAAGGCTTGCCACAGAAATCGACGCAAGAACCTTGCAGGCCTTTTATTATAAAGCTCTTTGAGTCTCTTGCGTCTTGCAAGACCAAGACCAAGAATTTGGACAGCACTATCTGTGTATGTTCGCAAATTACAATGAATATAAGTTGGGCAAGTTGTCATCATTGCGCAAACACGATTGCGGCGGCACATTATCCTTGTCTGAGCCAGTAATTAAACAATTTATTGTATCTAGACACGCTCCGTAACTCCCAAACTGCTCGCTGTTTGTGCGATATGCTCCTTGTGTTCATTTTTTATTACACTGATGTCGATGCAGACGATAATAAAGATTATTAAACATAAAAAGTGATTTACAACTCACTGACCTGTTACGAACAGATCAAAGTTTCAAATCACTTTGAGGCATTGTGTTAACTAACCACTGTTTTTTTATTACAGGTGATATGTCTGATGCTATGCGTGGGCCTAGCGGCGGGAGCCAGGTCCCGGCCCAGGATCCAGCAGCAGCCCATTGAGGATGCGTACGATTACGAGCCACAGGGTCATGAGCGCACCGCTGGTAATCAGGTCAGTATTGATTTCAACCTTATTTTGATGATTCTTTTTTCTTTTAGTATCTGTAGCAAACATGATTGATATCTTTGGCAAAAAGGTTTGTTATGATTGGCAAAGATGTTTGTTATGTTTGGCAAAGATGTTTGTTATCTTTGACAAAGATGTGTGTTATCTTTGGCGACCATTTTGGGCATACATGGTTAGTCTAGTTTTGTTCGAGCCTGGCTTTTAGTGTGCACTGGAATTTGTATCAAGAATCCAAAACGCTCATCACACAAAGTTTGTTCCTACCTGGATTCGAACCCGGGACCTTCGGCACATAAAGCACTCTGCGTTAGTCAGGTCGTCATATAAGTACGTCGTATAGGTTTGGATATTTAACTGACGAATTTATGGCGTGTGCTCCGGCGTCAATGGAGATGTTTGCACAATAGAGTCAATTTCATTTATGAAGAAGCAGGCACAAATATGTGATGGTCTTTCAACCCCAGTTTATCATGGATATCCTCACACTCAATTACTTATTACAAAACTCTTCCAGGTGGTGCTAGTAGCAGCTGACTCTTACGACAACCTCTATAGGGCTGATGACCGACTAGACGAAGAGTACGAGCCCAGGGTGGCACAGCGTGGTCCCGCTAGGCAGAAGCCGCAGCAACAGCAGCAGCAGGCCCAGGAGGGGCCTAAGCAGCCTCCCGTGCAGACCATCAGGAACTACAATAAGGTAACTATAATTTTACCTCAACGTTCCTTTGTACAATAATATGTTTTCGAAAAGCCTGTGATGTATGAGAAACTGAATTAGCGTTGTGCCTTCCACATTCATGAGTGACTATTGGCACTAACTCGTAGTGGATTCAACACTGATACAACGGGGCAAAGCGACATAATAAAACTGTACTGATAGAGTTACGTTTGCTTGAAATAACATAATGGCATGAGATGCCAGGAATATTGTAATATAGTACCTACTTCGCAACCTATTATACATTAAATCTGACTCTCTAAATGTGGGTAATGCCCTGAAGAACTTTGAGTATCGCTATCTGTAAAAAAGATAATGATGAGAAACATCTCATCATTATCTTTTAACAAATTAACAAATTGGACACGTTTTTTCACAAGTCTCTCCATATTTCAGGTCAATGACGACGGCAGCTTCACCTTCGGCTACGAAGCCGCCGATGGCTCTTTCAAGGAGGAGACCAGAGGCACCGACTGCGTCGTCCGCGGCAAATACGGCTACGTCGACCCCGACGGCAACAAACGAGAGTTCACCTACGTTTCTGGCAACCCTTGCGACCCCAATAAGCAAAACGAAGATGATGACCCAGAACCCGCCGGCCCTGACTCCGCAGAAAGAGATGACCCTGAACCCAATTACCCTACACGACCGATCCCCAGACCTACGACCTCTCGACCACCTACGACATACTTCCAGAATGATTTCCGCGACGCTGATGAAGATGAAGCAGAGGAAGAGCCTCTGCAGCATATCAGACAGAGAGTGGTCCAGCGCCCAGCTGCCAGAAGACCTCCTCAGTACCAGGCACAGCCTATTGCGATTACTCCCCGCCCCGTGCAGGTCACCTCGCCTAGAACACTGCCTCCTGCAACTACCTTCAGGCCTCAACACGTCCACGTTACCGCGAAACCTCAACCACAGTACAGCCCTGAGCCCAACTACTCGCCGTCTCCTGCACCAGCTCTTCACGCTACGCAGAGACCGGGCCAAATAGATTTTGCTGCCGAATTTGCGAAGTTCCACCGCGACAACCAGGGTCCCTCCAGCACTGCTGCCGGCGCTAACCCCACGAAGTCCACAGCTCCTGCCGCCCCATCTCCAAGTGGTAGCCCTCTGTACTCCACCGAGCTCGTCTACGATCCATCAAGTGGACATTACAATACCCAACTGTACCAATCATTGCCGCAGACTAAGGGAGAACTGAATCTTAATCAGAGACTGCAGCCATACGTTGCTTCACCACAAGCATCTCCAAGACCGTTCGTACCATCTCCTCAGATCTCTCCAGTGCCTTCTTCGGCCGCTCCTAGCGGGCCGTTGTACAGACACCAGATACAGAACCCTCAGGAAGTGTACCAGAGGCAACAATCAGAGAGTCAGTTCCAGAATTCTCAGCAGCTATTCGCTCAGCAACAGCAGCTTCAGCAAACTCAGCTGCAAAGAGATAGGGCAACAGCGAAGGCTCAGGCACAGAGGCTGACCACAGCTCCTCAAAGCCAAGCTGATCCGGGGCAGTTTTACTACGTCGCTCCTCGCGGGGAGTCACCATCCTCAGGACAGATCGATGCCTTCTTGAGAGGGCACGGCATCCAATTTTAGTCCTTAAATTCATTTAGCTGAGCTAGAAAATTCGCTATCGATCGCAAGTCTCTGATTGGTCGAATAGTACAAGCGAGTGCAAAAGTGTGTGTTATATTATCTAGTTTGGTGGACGGACAGTGGCGGCCGCCCGTGTACATAAGCTGTGTCTAATCAGTACTTTAATGTAATTCTAGTACATAGTGTTGATAAGTATAAAACATGTTTGTAACGTATGTTTTGTGTGCGTGACATTACACCGCGATCTGTAAAAACTTACAAATTATTAAATTTGTAATATTTTTGTTTTAATAATAAATTATATTTTTTTAAATAATATATTCGTTGTTTTAGTATCCGAATGTCCAATCCGAGTGTCGAATCCAAAATCCTCTAAGCGGATATTAATTAAACTTAGCATGGTGATAGCTCATACCATGATTAGTATCTAAGATAACATTAAAATTAGGCAGGTTTCAAAATGCACTCAACAAATACCCATCACCATTGGCGCGACGTTGAATGGCAAAGCTGATGTGTTGGCCAAAATATGTGCCAGCGTTCTGGTTACCAGATGTCTCCGCCAGTTGTTTTGAGAGCTTCCTGTAGATCCGATGGGCACCCGGTCCCCACGGACCCAATGTCTCCACCCCAAACGCCTCAAATATGTACCCTGCACCGAGGGAACCATAATATATCTCGAGATAACATTTATCTCGAGAAATTAACAGGTTTTGTCGGGATGAGTCCAAGTGAAGTCGCGTGCACTACTAGTTATTTAATAAGCCGTTCACTCTTGATAGTTCTTGTTTCTTATTACTACACAATTATACAACATACTAGCCATTGCGCCCGTCATCACTCGGACATTAACAGCTTAACATTACTTGGGTATACTTAATACGAGTTTTAAAGTTATGCGGCGGTAAAGTTACGTTGGTTCCGCATTTTTTATCGACACAAAAGTCAATTGAATGTAATAACATGTTCGTTTCATCCAGAGTAGGTATAACATCACGCCTATTATTCCCGAAGGGGTGGTTGGGGTGCACTGTAGTACACCCATATTCCGCTACTGGTTTTTGGTCCCAATATAATAGGGGGCGAGCCCCTTTTCACGCTGAAGTGTAGTTTTAATGTTATATTCCAGGCTTAGTATACCCTTTCTGAATCACTCGGTATATGATAGTGTAATATTTCCCTAAAACTAAAAATGGTACAAGTGGCGACCTCGCACGGTGGACCAGAGACACTACGCCATTCAACTTTTCATCATTTCCAATTCATACAATGATAATGTACAGCAAAGTAAATGATCTGTTTTGTAGTCCTCATGCCAATTTGGAGATGGCGTTGCTAGGAGCTGTGGCCCAAACACAATTTTTTTATGTAGCGTGACGTTAACGTTACCGTATCCCGTCCCACTCACACCATACATTTCACTAATAAGGGTGACAGTGATAGCATGCTTTTTTTGATGAAGGCATTTTGGGTCGTACCCCAAACCTCCCCCTTGCCTGCTGTCTTGATCCCAAATTTTTGAGAATGTAATATCCCCTTAATTATGCAGTGCGGTTAAAATTCGCCATAATATTGGAAAATAAATTAATTTATAACCTCGTAATGTTATGGGGTATATAACTCTCATTATGAACGCACCGTGAGAACACCTACTATTGTTCAGCCTTCTCTGATACAATACTTAATGTAGAGTATACTTAACCTGTAATGTATTTATGATTATAGATTAATTTATAGGAAATTAACTAAAATAGCAATATAATATCCGAGAGTTATGAATTTTTCATATAATAGATACGTTAAAACGCAAATCCCTTCCAGCGGGCTATGGGGCCTACAGAATTAGCCCCTTTATGATGGTCAGACCCCCACGGGGGCAAGGGAACGCTTCGACATTTACCCGCGACCCTCGACCATGGTGGCGCGAACCACTCCAGTCTACACCAACACGGCATCGTCCTTCTCAGGGTTGCTTCTCCGACGCTTAGGGCTCTTGCCCTTTGCATCTGCGATGACTTAAAATACCTTTTATTTTTAAATTTTTATAAATTATTTAAATTCCTGTATCCCCTCTCGCTTTGAGAGAAGCGGGAGGCGTATGGTTGAGATCCGGGTACGAGCAATACACCCACTTAAAAACCCACGGTGTACTCTCATCCGCCTTTAGAAGGGTGCAACGGGATTTCAAAAGCATACGCCGCGATCAAACCGGCTTTTGCAGGACCTCTGACATTGGGAGATGAGGGGGAGACGGCATGGTACAACCCCAAGCGTCTCCCAGAACGTCAAAACTTTGAAATGGGTGATATACTTCTAGAAGATTTGTAAGTAACACGCTTATTCTCCATCCAGCTCTTCCACGGCGATTTGCGACGGCCTCTCTGATCCGATAAATTACAATTCTACCTAAGCTTAGAATTTATTAACTTAAAAACAAAACTTTGTATAGCCAGGGTGGTGGACTTTGGCTTATGTCCCCCAGACTTTGATGGAGGCCCGTAGCCAGCTATGGGACATTTTAATGTCCCATTGCTTGCTTTGGGGGAGTCCAGCAGTGGACTTCTATCGGCTGATGGATGGAGGGATGGGTGATGACCCTAAACTCGATCGATATTACGAATTTGGCAGTGACTGTTGTGGGAGCAGTCCATTGGAACCCTTATATTGTAATAATAAACTAATTAAAATAACGGCATTCGAATCTATAACACACTAAAAACCCAATACGAACGAGCGAGCTTTACAAAACTATTTAAACAATTGGAATCTTACGACGTTTGTATATATGCAAAAAGATTTTCCGTTTCAGATAATGAAACGACAACAATAGTGGCGCTTGCGCAATATTCGCACGCGAGACTACCCAGGTGGGGCGATATTTTTATATAGGGGAGCTGCATGCGCGGGCGCAGCCGTACCACCGTCATGCAGCACTGGCTGTGCTAGCGAGATGATCGTCTTCATCATTATCGCGTGCATTACTACAGCTGTTGCCACCAATTCAACGACCACCAAGGAGGCCGTTCAAACATCTGCGAATACCACCAAAGAGCTACTCAATGCTAGTGAAACAGCTGACCCTAAAGTCGAGATAGTCAAACAGATTAGACGCCTAAACGACGATGGATCGTATACTATCGGTTACGAAGCTGACGATGGAACATTCAAAATTGAGAATAGAGATGTCCTCGGGAACGTTAAAGGCACCTTCGGGTACATAGACCAGGATGGTGAAATAAAACGTGTAACGTATACCTCTTCCAGTGATAGTACCCCTGTACCAGTGTCAACAAGCACTACAGCAAGCACTCCTACCATGGTCGTGAGAATAAACAAGACAGTATCTTCAACAACCAGAAGACCGTTGGCTACAGTGGTTTACCCAACCAGAGGATCCTATACAACTAGAGGAACTGTGATCCAGCCTATTCCAAGGCGGCGAGCCCATTCTACAAGGATACCGCATACGGAAACCTCAACTGAATCTCCGAAGCCTGAAGAGACTACCACAAATATTATTAATCTGTATAAAATAAAGACTGAAGAAATGAAGACACGAATGCAAATTCTCAAGCCAATGGCAGCTACAGTGAGAGACGATTCAATCGCAAAACAGACTACGACAACTCATCCAGATACTTTAAAGCCAGTGTATGAACCTGATGCAGAAAATGCTCCAGAAAGTGAAAATAAAGCCAATACTATTCGGAGAGAGTCGGCAGGAATGAGCCCTAATCCTCACATGATCAACTTGCAGCAATCAGTTGGAGATGACTCCACAGATGTGTACGGAAGCCATCTGTCCATGGGGACTGTTCGTCCGTTATTTACAACCACCACACCGAGACCCAGATTAGTGCCTATACATTCTTTAGTGGCTGCGAGACAAAAAATCCGCCAGCAGTACCAAGAACCCATTCAGGAGCAAGAAACAACTATAGAAGCTAGTACCGGCCGTGTTTTCGATGAGGATATAGTGACTACAAATCCAGTGCCAGTTGTCCATATACAACCTCAGAGACAACCCGTGGAAAGATTGTATGACCCGCCTATTTACAGAAGACCACCGGCCGTCGCACAATTCCATACTCGCGAGTATTTAAGAGATAATCCTGGTGCTGCGGTCCCTATTGGAAACCAGCGGCCCTTTCGCCAATACGAATTTCCGGACAAAGTATTGGAGCCACAGTTTGTGAAAGATAGTTCTCACGCTTCTCAGAAGACAGCTGAAGCGACAGACCAGCCTTATGAAGTGAGACCAGTGACAAGGATTATACCGATTCCAGTTGACGATAGAGGTGTCCCCATCCAGGGCTATCAAGCAAGGTACGTCAGCTCATATAGACCTCAGCCAATTTTTCAACCTCGATACGAACCAGTTGACGAAATGGCCGCGATATCAGCCCCCGTCAGCACGAGAGACTTACGCCGGCTACTTCACATACTCTTAGTCCGACAGAATAGATTACAAAATATTATGGATCAAATGATGGCCCCACCCTTTTACAGGAATAACGATTATCGATATCAGAATCGATACAATGACGATGATCGATACGATTACCGATACGATCAGTATGGGCAGGAAATGTATCAGACTCAGTATGATAATCAGTATGAGAGTCAGAGGTATATTCCTAGTAGACGTGGTTACATGCGACCTTATGATACAGCAGGATCTTCGTCGAATCAGATTGAGGATATGCCGGAATTTCTCCCACCAGAGATCAGAGAGGCTTTGCTGCTGAAAATGCTGATCCTAGCTATTAATCCTGACTACGTTCCGACTCCTGCTCCCCCCACGGAGCTAACAACGGCTGCCCCTCCAAGAAAGCAAGTCAGGAACGTTCAAATTCTAGGCGAGGAAGGATCCATGGATGACAAGAGAAACCACAGGCACTGAGATAATTCATTTATATGATTAAGTGTAGAATACTCATGTAATGTAAATAATTTTGTGTGTTGTAATTAAACTTTTTATAAGAGTGATTGAGTCAGATTTTATTGCACATTTCTACTTATTCCCGTGGCACTAATGCTTCAAGATAAAGATAACACGGAAAACTAAGATAATGCGGTAAATTGCTACTTGTGCAGCTCTACAATTAACTAAAATATAATTTGTAGTAATACTTCTAACGTAATAATTATGAAAATAACTTTATAATAATTACTTTGGAAACGAGGTGATAGAGTTAAATCATACCTTTGTATCTATAAACAGTCAGTTTCCATTGCAAAATCAATTAATCAATATTAATGGACGGGGCTCGTACAAACACGTTATAAAGTAATAATGTAGAGCAGTGAGGAAAAATTACATTTTCTCGCAATTTTTTTGTTTGTTCGGAAGAGTTTGACGTAGCTCTTTATTCATACCAAAGGTACAAACGAATCACTTGAATGGTAAGATAACACTTTGACTCAAAACTGTCAATTCTGTTTTTACAAACCTATAATATATTATCTCCAAGAGGTAAGTTTTACAACAGTCGAGATATCTTCTACTTAAGAACCTAACGATATTCTCATAATTATAAGTAGATACTTAAGTATACAGTAGTTTGATTGCTGCTGCTCCCATTAATAAAATACCGAGATGCAACTTTTACTTTCCGTGGAACAACTCATATTGTCATAGACCAAGGTTTTTCCCAAATATTAATTGCCTTGTAGGTACGTTGGTTATCACATCAGACAATAGCCGACCTTCACGGCTGCGAGTCTTGCACAAACGGGGTAGGCAGGCGGGTGCCTTAGAAACTGACAACAACACATTGTCAACGCTTTGTGAATAAATGTCGCATGACAAACCATTCTACTGTTTTTTAAGCACTACAAGATAAATAGGTCACAAAAGCTACTAACAATCAGACGATCTTGTTTGAAGAGCAGTAATGATATTTTTCTAAATTGACACGTTGGAACTGATACTTTAAGGTACAAGTTTTAACGTGTAGGCACCTAGCTTTAGGCCATGGCTTGACTTTGATGATTGCTTATCAATACACGAGGATAACATTTTGGAGAATCGCACGGAGCCAAGTAGAAAAGACGTACTTTTCATGTTTTTAATAAGGCTTCTTCCTTTCTTCTTTTTTTAGGTTGGCAATCAGCTATAAAATAGTGCCATTTTTGCTAGTGTCGAGTATTTCTTGATAACTGTTATTGAATATATGTACTGATGATAATGATAATGTTGATGACAATGATGGCGATGAAATAAATCCCCTATCCCTATCAGTAATGCGGTGGATACTTTAATAAACATTTACCGGACATGTTGGGAGAACTTGAAAAGTCAATTTATACTATTTTATTTAAATTTCCTTCACTCGTGCACGTTTATAAACACACAATGGTTAATATGCCACTAATATTACACATTATTTATCATAGAAACACATTTTTTGGAAAATAAAACAAAATTGACAACTTCGTCGTTCAACTTCCCACCAAAAAGTCTTGATAAGGCTTTACAGGAGAATATGAGAAGACTGACTCAGTGGCCTTTGGATTATACCTAGCTGAAATATTCATAAATATCTACGGTTAAAAAAAAGCACCTAAGTTGCACTTATTACATACAAAGATTTTAGCTACAATTGTCGAACTTAATTCAACTATCTTGATATCAGTATGTTATCTTAACCTTCCCTCCAAAGGTTATTCAACAATCCAAGCGCAGGCGTAATAACTATGCGCAAAGCTTTCAGAGTATCATATATTCGGAGTACCATCAACTTGGCCACCTCATTCCTCTAACCAAACACATAACAGTAGTTCAATTACGCAATACCATTGAGATAGGTAGCACACATGACTAGCCGGTAATTCCCATGCATTCACAACTATGGGAATGTCTCCCACGTCCTCGATGTTTTGCTAAAAATTCAACAATGCAACTATGTTCGGATAATGTAACACTTGCGCAATTAAAACTACTGATCGGTGCGTTGCTGATGAAGCGTTATGGTAAAGAAGTGTAGCTAGGGTAATTAAGTTGACAAAGAGTTTTTGCTTGTGGTAAGTCTTCATTGGGTTCCACGTATCGGTTGAGGCGAAAAACAAGGTTGATTACTGGCTAAAGCAGCACAGAGATTATGCTTCTGAGGATAAATATGTAACTTGTCTAATGAAATCGTTATATTAGCTAAGCGATCTTATTGATCCCAAAGAGTCTCGGATACTTTATGCAGCCTGTGATAATATAAGCATATGCTGTGCATCTTTGTCAATACAAATATTGAGTGGCTACGGAGGGGCGTTTTCGAGCGTTTCCGAGGGCGATTCCATGCACACTTGCCCACTGGTCATAGCGTTAATGCTCTTTTAAGGATCGGGAGTCAAGGAAAAATAATTTTAATCTTCATCAAAAGCCTGCTATAAAACAAATTAAGTGTTTTGTTTTATTAGTTTACAAAATAATAATCTACATATTTACAAAATGAGATTGAGAATTTATAATTATTAAACTAGTAGGATCCGAAGGTGATGTCGTGGAGCGGGGCAGCGCCGCCTTGCGGCAGGGAATACTCCTTGAGAAGCTGGTCCAACATGGAATAAGATTGCGTGTTCCTCTGCTGCTGGGGGAAGTTAGGCTGGTTATACTGCCTGGATGGGGCGGGCGCAGAATAGTCCTGGGAGTATTCTATCTGGGGTTTAGGGCTGGGGGAAAACTGCTGGAAGTTGTTGGAGGGCCTGAAGTCCTGCTTCGGCTTGTACTGTCTGGACTGTTGAGGTTCAGGGTTGAAGAAGTTGTCCTCTGCGGGCGCGGGCGCAGCACCGGCGAAGAATGCGGGCTGAAACAAATGTTTTTAATATTAAAAGTAGATGATATCAAGATATATAATACTGTGTTGATGCTGTCTGTTCCGAATAATTTTACGAGACACACTTCCTTGTAGTGATTAGATTCCAAGAAAATATGTTATAGACCGATAAATGCTTATACCATACCTATAACTTTTCTGTATTCAGTAAAGATAGGGCTGAAAACTAAGCATAAGTATATATATTTTTTGAAAACTTTTCACATTGATCTAGTTCGGATTCCCTGTATAGAATAGAATAGAATATAGCACTAGATGACGATAAAAATACGTATACTCAAAAATATTTGAATCATGGCCGCTTAAATCTAAGCGGCCATGATTCAAATCTTTTGAGTGAAAAAAATAAAGATAATAAACAACTATGACTCGGTTACAAACATTCATGCTCATCACACAAACATTGTCCCTACTAGGATTCGAACCCGGCACCTGCAGCACAGAAAGCAAGGTCACTACCCACTAAGCTAATCAGGGCATCCATCTATTGTCATGGACTACGATTTCGGCCTCCTTCCCACTATGATAGATCAGCTGTTGTGCTAGCACAATTTCCATGAAGCTGAAAAGCTTTATAGAAACGGTACAGCATAGTGGGAACGGAGCCGCTCCTACACGAATCCCACCTTACCTTAGGGGGAGCGGGTGCAGACGCCTGCGGTGCCGGCCTGTACTGCTGCTGGGGTTGGGGCGCGGGCCTATACTGTTGCTGCGGTTGCGGCGCTGGCCTGTATTGCTGCTGCTGCGGCTGCGGCGTGGGGCGGTACTGCGGCTGCGGCGCTGGGGCGGGCGCGCGGTAGGGCGCGGGCGTTGGGCGGGGAGCGGGCCTCGGGCGGGGCGCGGGGGCTGGCTCGTCGTAGTCGTAGTCATTTTGGGGCTGAGGGTGGTATTGACCGCTATGTTGCTGTTGCTATGGTTAAAAGTTGATGGTAACAATCAATAAATTAAAATAGCTGGAGGAGTCCCAAACTAAGCAACCCTTGACTGGAGGCGATCCTAGTATTATAATACTAATATAGGATCAAATATTCATTACTCCGGTACAATAATTTGTGGTCATCACACAAAGTTTGTACCTACCAAGGTTCGAACACGTATCTAATATTATTGTCAAAACATTTTTTTTATGTTTATCCATCTTGTCATTGTGACTAGTATGCCCTCCATAATCTGCCTTCATTGTGGGTCAGGTTGTTATGTCACCCGCCGATCTAATGAAAATAAGAGGAGTGTGAGGAGTGAGGTTACCTGTGACTTGGATCTTCCGTCCTCCCTGGTGGTCTCGTCGACGAGGGTTGGGGGCGCCACCGTGATGCCTTCACCGGCAGGCTGGAAGCCATATTTGTTGGCACCGTACTCAATCACGCGAACCTGGAATAAACAAATAAGGTTGCAAACATCCCTCGATTCAGAAGACGTCTTCTCCATGGCCTTCCATGTGAACAATATCTAGCTACCAACAAATGTTAGTTCCTATTCCAAAGTTCAATATATTTTATGCTGTATAACCTTCTTTCAATATCTCTCTTTAGGGGCTCGGCTTCCAGTTTTTACCTTGATTTCAATGATTATCGATTTACTTGGAGCGATTACTATTTTCTTCTCGAGATCGATTGGGGCCTAATTTATATTACCCACCCATTTTTCTTGCAATAGACTTAATGGTAAAGATAACCCTGGGAACTTCTTCATTTACCCGAGTTAAAATTATCACAGATGTCTTGTTAAAAGCTATAAATTTTTTGACCGCTCAATGTATTTTGGGATACAGATTTTTCGGCTACTCAGCGGGAACCCATCAATTTTCAGGAATAAAGCATACAAAGTTTCATCAAAATCTGTCGGGTTGCCCTAAAAGACAGACACCAAGACAAAATTTCCAAAAATGGCCGACTTTGCTGGCTATTGTATCGAAAAAATATGTCAATAAGTATAGATATTAATGAGTATTCTATGCTAAGACCGTAATTCTCTCTCTCACCTTGCCTGTATCATCTTTGTATCCATATTTGCCCTTGACGTCACCAGCGGGAGATTTGGTCTCGATTTTGAACGATCCATCGGCGGCTTCGTAACCATATGTGTAGGAACCGTCCTCATTGTGCCTGCAATGGTTGAAGAATTGTGTTGTTGATTGTTTATTTCTACTTGAGGGATTACTCCTAAGGGAATTAGGGTTGTGTTGATATGTTTTATTGCGGACGTAACTACCTTTAGGTTTATTAACGCATAAACTCTAACGCCACGGCTTATCAGCCCTATTCCAATAACGCTCAAGTGAAAAAAAAATTAAGTGGCCAGGAGGATTATCTCCAATAATACGTTAAGGTTCTCGCACTATCTTTACCTTCTAATCAATTTGCGATCAGTTAATTTGGACCTATACCTGTTGATCTGCTTTAGTATCGGCACTGGCGTCGACGTCACCTTGGGCTCGGAGGCGATGTAGCGCGGCGCGCGCTCCTCCTGGTACTGCGCGTGCGCACACGCCACTAACGCCAACAAGGCCTGCAAGAACAACCACCATATATCAAGAATAACCACAGTCTGGACAATAATCTATGAAACATGTTCTATGTAATGTTCTCTATGGTTTTCTCTCTCTTCTGTATGGCGCCTGCTTGACATCGTTTGGTTCTAAAAAGTGTTCTGTGTATTTTAAATAAAAATATGATTATTTAACTAACAAGAGGTATATATTTTCCACCCCAGGGCCCAAATGGTATGTTTACCACAGTCGTAGGTATTTTTTTATAATGGGACTAGGCCCGCCACACTCTCCCACCACTGCTACTCCTGTAAGCCAGGATCTACAGTGGTTTCCAATGATGACACCGAGGTTTGAGCCTCAGCGAGTCCCAGGATAAAGTTTATTGTCTTGGAACCCGCGCGAATTTAATCGAAAGATAAAATAGGAGGAGTTGAAAGAAGATTTATCCACTTCTTTCCATTGCGAAGCGGGAGACAAAAAGATCTGCTAGACAAATTTCCACAGAAGCAAGACTCTTACAGCTAGACTAAGTCCACGTAGGTATATTAAGAACGTTTTATAATATTGTTGAGACCTAGACTGTTAATTTGATGGCAAAATAGTACCTTATTTGGACCTAAGCGGAGGCACAACAAAAGGGTTCAAGAAAATTATTAAAAATATAGTTGGTGCCATTATTATTCAAGAAATCGTCTTAGAAGGTGCGTTTTACACAGGAACGTTCATGGAACATTTTAGCTAACTGGACAGAGGAAATGGATGATAACTTTACATAAAACAAGTAAGCACGTATGTAGATACGTGTAATATGTAAAAAAACACATTTTGTATCAGCGACATTTTGCAAACAATCAAAATAGAATTTGGGTTGTTTGGTTGCTTTGTCTGTTACGAATTTTGCAAGTGTATTTAGTAACTCCCGCAATATTAACGTCATGATTGAAATAACACGTTTCAATTAATGTAACTTGTACAATTGGTGTCGAAGCAACAGCCGCCCTTGGCCGAACGCTGCCAATGCGTTATTATATTATACTGCTGAAATATTTACTAAATGGCTTAATTCACGAATTAAAGTATTCGCCTATTGAATTGAAATGATATTTTTGTTTATAATAACAATAATAATACCAGCCCTTTTTAATGTCCCACTGCTGGGCACGGACCTCCCCTCAATGCGAGGGGGGATTAGGATATAGTCCACCACGCTGGCCCAGTGCGGGTTGGCGGACTTCACACACCTTTCGAGGGGTTCTCTCAGACATGAGGGTTTCCTCACGATGTTTTAAGGATATCTGAGAAGCGTTCAGCAATGTGATAGTTATTCCCCAAGCTAGTTTATGCCTTGAACCGAGGAGCTGTAGGTTGTGTGTCGCAAGTTCACGCATTGATGGATTTACGTGTCAAATCACAGTGGCACAGGGGTCCAATCTTAGGTTCATTTGTCTAGGCGGTTATGATAGAGTAGTAGACACAAATTGTGGCAGGGTAGGTGCCCGGCGCGTGCGCATCTAGAGATTGGTGTTCCATTGAGGATAATTGATAGTGGAGGCATAAAAACTTACAAAGTTTTCTTGGAATTATTTAAAAATATTGGTTGTTTAAAAAAATCTGTGAAAAATACAAGTTTCTCACAGGATCTTGTCAGTTAAGATCTCGTTCCGATCCGGTTGTAGAGTTGAGAAAAAAAACAAAAATTTTTTTATGTACACCCGTAGGTATACGAAAAAAATGATTTGACTTTGACTTTGTCCTTGTACTTAAGTTTGATTATCCATTTCTAGTTTTTTTTGTTTCATTTTATTATATAAGGTATATCCAAAATAGTGTCAATTATTTAAAGAGGGCAACAGTTTATAACCTATAAAGATAACATTCGAAAAGAAATAAATCAAATTATTACTGTACTGAGGGTATGACCAAGCCGTATAGGACCACTTTGTTTAAAAAATCAAACATAATTTACATAATTATTTTATGCATCCAAGTGATCAAAATAACTAACTAGTTCATCGGTTAAAATATTTTACACTATTTTAGTTACACCTTACAATAAAAAAGTGTACTATTGCCATGAGAATTGAACAAAAAAACTAATAAAGCAATTACATTCGATACGATTATCGGAAATGCCGTTTCTTTACAATAGTTTTTTTTTCTTCAATAAAAACGGAACTAGATATTTATTTTTCTAAATAATTCATGAAAAAGTGAGTATTGTAATCTGTAACTAATCCATTGCTCGGTGTATTAAATATACCTACTTACTTCCGACTCTGGAGGTGGACAAGTATTTTAATAAGCAGACAAAGGGAGCCAGATAGGAAAGTAGTATAGTTAGAGGCCACCGTTCACTACCAGCGAGACAAGTCTGCCACGCCCTTGGAAACTAATATTTAAACCTTATTATATAGTACTAGAGTTCATAATCAGTGCATCATACATATTGCATGAGTATAAATAAAAATAAAATAAAATAAACATCATGGAAATTGTAACTTTACGTTTGTGCTGGTAGAGTTGTTTTTCAATTGGCACAGAAAGAAAGTTTAACATGCGGAAATTCATGTGTGATTGAATCGAGCAGTGTGCGACATTTTTTTTTTAATGATGTTATGTTGACAAGGTTCTCGGTAGAGCTATACTTACGGATGTATTTTTAACGTGGAAATCGAATAAAAAACGCAACGATCTACTTCATCGAATAATTATCTGATGCTGAATTATTTAATGTCAAATTTCAAGTAATTATAAAATGCGACATGCGTTCCGAGACGCAATATCGATATTATCGCCCCAAAACACGTTACGAGTCACAATGAGCGCGACCACGATACCCAGTGTCGTCACGGATGACGTCATTACATCGGCCATCTTAAGATATCACCGTCTATGCTCCAATCCAAAATTATCGCGAGCGCCGCTGTCAAACTCAAAAGTGACGTTTGCGTTATTTTCGATTAGTATTTATATATATATATATATATATATATATTAACGTGAGTTTTCAAATGGAAATAAGACTTATTTTACAGATTATATCGCGTTTATTTTATTTTTTTTCGTTCCCGACGTCTCTGTCTGTATTCTCTAATCTATTGACTTAAAATAATTCTACGTATTTTGCGCATTCAAACGCCGAATTGGTAAACACACATTTTTTTTATTCATATCGGCCATAGTCCATAATTACCACCGGTTCAGAATGTTGATCTACAAAGACATTGAATAACTTCTCTCTCTCTATGGTCGGTCCCTCATGTCTGAGGATCGCATAGTCCATACTTGGATCAAACGATTAGCCTCCATCGGTCTCTGTTCACGGCGCTTCTGACCACTGAGCTGAATTTGGTTGAAGATGAGTCCTTTACTTGATCGGTCCATCTGGTTGGGGACCTTGCCCTCGGTGTTCCCAACTACAATCAGCTTTTAGAGGTTCTCATCTCCTCTCCGTATATAACTAACTAAATAACTTAAAAGTATTAAAAGTTGAAAAGTTCCATAAGTATGTCCTCATAGTCTTGTTGTTAACGAACACACAAGATAATGTAACATTAAAATATTGCTCAAATAGTCGACGCACACCTTTTTGCCAAAATTGCCGCAAGGCTTGCGCTACGGCGCCACGTTCTTGCAATGTCGGTGCGCGTGCGCAAACCGTCCCCGCGGCCGGTTATTGGCTGCGTGTTGTGGATCAATTTACAGACTTATTGGTAACATGATCAATGAGTATTATTTACTATGTTAAATTCTTTAAATATATCGCGATTTATATTTTGGATATCAGAATCAGAATCAGAATATTTTTTATTCACGTAGACCATTATGTACAGTACTTATGAATCGTCAAAAGTTACAAAATATGCTGCTACTTTACCACTCGTTCGGAATGCCGTTCCTATGCAGAAGAACGGGCAATAAACTCCATGGTTGCTCTTTTTTGCTCCATGTTGGTGGATATGAACGATGACTTAAAAGTTGACCGTCTTCTTGTAGCAATTTTTGACTCTGTCCCAACTCTATTTGTAGAGTTCTTAGAGCATTCAGAAAGGGATAAAAATGCTTATTTCATCGGGGCGAACACGTCACACATCCATGTTTCCATAATCAAATTTTATACATATTATTGAAAAACAAATAACATGGCGACTCCCGCTTCAAACGCTCTGAGTATCTATGCGAAATTAATTGGCGGTAGGTATACACTTCACTTAAAAGTCTAGGGAAAACTTTAAAATAAACGAAACAATTGATATTAACCATTCACATTTCACTTAAACACGCGAACTATTAACACTATTTCAATTAGAACAACCGCATAACAAAGGAATCAGCAATCCGTGACGTCACCCTTCACAGCTACACAAAACTTTCACATGAAAAAATTTGCTTACACATTGACACTGTAATAAGATTAATTTAAATTTTAAATTGTTTAATTATCTGCATTAATTTTAAAATGTTATACCTCAAATCTGGTAACACTTCAAAATGTTTACGTAATATTAAAAAAAAACACAAAGCCATTGTCAGATTGGTCATGATTATATGAATGAAGTTTCTGTTTTAAAATAATTTAATGCATTGTCTAAATTATTCAATTAACTTAATAGTAGAAGACACTGGCTGTTTACAAAATAAAATCAAAAACAAATTATTTTATTAATTGTAACCAATCACAATCGTTTTCTAAATTCAATTAAAAATACACCAATCAGGAGAAGAAAGCACAAAAAAGCTGTAATCAATCACCATTACCTATTTATATATTTTTAAATTTAGAACATGGAATAACGTACCAAACGCGCGAACGGTGTCATGTCGTCAAATCGGAGGCGCGGCGCCGGCGCAGGCACCTTTTATATGACCACGGGGCTTACCACCTTTCACTGAATTTAGTTTTTTTTCCGATTCAAGGGATGCTGATACAAAAAGATGGGGTGAAAAATAATTTAGTACATAATTATAGACTCTATTATTTCTACTGTATTGAATTTATAAAACTGGCACAAGATTTTAAATCCCGTACAGGTTTTGATCATTAAGAGACCGTAGATGCTAGTACAGGACCAACATCCTGTGATTATTTTCCTCTATCCTTAATTTCAGCTATTTAGCCCTAAGTCTTTGAATAAAATGTCTGAGTTCCGGACAGACGGACTTCCCAAATTCTATAGGTTCCCATTTTGACTACGGAACCCTTGTAAAGAATGGGTGCAATATACAGTCTGATCGCAAGCTGTGGGCTCCTCCTGACGCTATGGGATATCCCGACACTTACCGTTGGGGCCTCGTCAGGTGAAGCTGTAAAGGTAATCTGCGACCAACAGCATTTGTCATTTCGAAAAAAAAAAAAAATTTGGGCATTGCGGCCACCCCACCAGGCTACCACCCGCCTGGCTAGAAGATCTTACCTTTTCCCCTAAAATATTATTGATTATTTAAAAATCGCTTCCCTCAAAGAAATGTCATAACGACATCGGTATAACAACTAACTACATTCTTCAATTATTTTACACTATATCTATAATACCTTGGATACTGGTCTAAATGTTTACAGAATGCTTAAATCTCGTTACACGGAACACAGGTATATTAAAAAGGTTCATTTGATTTGTATCGGAAAGAAAGTGTCCGTTCATCAGATGTGAGACTTTGAATTATGTATCGAGTCTAATTTCCTTTTTCCTATCGATCTGTATTAGCGGCGCGCTGCGCACGCGCAGTCAAGTGTTATTATGTATAAGTATGGGTAATGAGATACTTTGAGATAAGCGATATACAAGGGAATACCCTAAATAAATTAATGTCGCATGCTGCCTAAGTGCCCCATTTCACAATATTAACAAGTTTTATATCCACCGATTCTTTGAAATATAACTCCGTAAAAAAAACGAGTTGACAAGTTGCACCATTCAGATTCGTATTCGTATCGACTCCTCGATTCGATTATCAATAGAAAATATATCTACAAAACGGGTAATTTTATAATTGATGATTCGATTACTTATCGAAATGATCTTCAGCCCAACGGGTCGATTTAGAAATTTTCGATATGATACATGTCTATGTCGTAAGAGGCAGGCAACCAAAGTAATTGATAATTAGCGGAAAAGGAAAGATCTTCCAGCCGGGCGGGTGGCATGCCTGACGAGGCGGCCGCTATGCCCCAACAGTTATTGTCGGGATCTTGTATATATGTTACCTGCTCCAAAAACTCTCATAGCGCGTTTCAGGATTCTATGGAGAATTGTCAATTGTTCTGAACGTCGTTTGCAGCGCCATCTGTGTACCTTGTGGCGAGGTCGCTACAGATATTATTGGACCCGGCCCTGATGCCCAGGGCCTTAAATAACGGGCTACCCTCGGGGTCGAGGACGACTGGGGTGTGGGCCCCGGACGTCCGGTGACGATGACGACTCCTGAGGAGGACGGCGGCGGGCGTGGCTCCCCGCCGCCGTGCGCAGCGAGGGCGCAGGGGGAGCAAACATCTGCTCCCCCGAGACGGGCCCCCATAAGGGGGCGAGGCACAAGAGGGGCACCGGTGCGTTCCGTTTGGAGATCCCGGAGCCCCTCCAACATGTGTCGAAGGCGGCCACCGGGGGGGTTTTAGTGGGTAAGAATCCCACATAACCCGGCCCTCTCCCACACAGAGGCCGGGTATCTATCGAAGATTTCCCCCCCGTCAACAAAAAAAAAAAAAGATATTATTGGACATGTAACAGGAACTGTTGCTTTATGGTGATAGGCCTCACCATGTTTAATATGATCGACAAAAGGCAGGAAATCTATTACAAACGAATTGGGGCAAACGTCACCGATCAGCTGGTTGGGCGTGCCCCTTGCTTTACTATTCTATTATATGCATTATGTGTGACGCGTTCGCTCATCATTATTGAAAAGATAATAATATAATATCGCCAGACGAACACGCCAACTATACGGTCCAACACTAAGCAATGCTCGTATTATAGGTATCGTACAATATACTGAGGGCGAACTAAATATATAATACTTATATAGATATTAAAGACTTGGGTACAAACATTCGTGCTCATCACTCAAAGTTTAACCCAACCAGGATTCTAATCTGGGATCCTCGGCACAGTAAGCAGGGTCAGGGCAGTCCAACTGCGCTAATCAGGTCGAAATAACATCATGGAATGGCCATCACTATTAAATTCCTATTACATCCGGTCAAGTTTTATTTTTTCCCGCAGCTACGCGCTGTTTCACTCGTATTATTTGGTTAATAATTGCCCGTAAGTGTGCTTATACAGTGTGATTCAGAAAGGGTATACAAACCTTTTAACCTGCGGCCTTCCCCTCTTGAGCACATTTATATTCAATATTTTAATAAATACGACATGTGTGATTTATTGTCAGCAGATTTTTTTGTTCAATTGACATTTTTGAATTCTGACATTTCAAAATGGTTCAAATATTCAAATAGCATACTCACAATATGATAGTATAATCACCGACTCACCCTTACTTGATGTTCTCAGTTGAGGTCGCGTTCCGAACCGGATGTAGACTTAAGAAAAAAAAATGTAATGACAATTTGTAAGTGCCCCCGTAGGCCTATACGAAATAAATGATTTGACTTTGACTTTGACTTACGCTAGTTATGACGCGTGGCCTACTTTACATGCTCCCTCCAGTAATTTCTCATTCTGTGTTAGTATAATTTCTTGCCCCAAAAAAAAACAACCTTACGCATAAACTAGGCATAAAATTATATTAGGGAACTAGTTCAAGAAACAAGACGAGGAATAAAATTATATTTGGTAACTAGTTTAAGAAACAAGACCAGGAATAAAATTATATTTGGTAACTAGTTTAAGAAACAAGACCAGGAATAAAATTATATTAGGTAACTAGTTCAAGAAACAAGATCAGGAATAAAATTATATTAGGTAACTAGTTCAAGAAACAAGATCAGGAATAAAATTATATTAGGTAACTAGTTTAAGACACAAAACTAGGAATAAAATTATATTAGGTAACTAGTTAAACAAGTGAGCCTCGGAAGTACTTAAGAAGGTGCTTAATTAGTTCCAAAATCACCCTTAACGGTCACTTAAGCACTCTTATACAACCGTTACATCATCTGTTTCATCTGCAGGCCGCGTAACTGTGTCTCGGTGGGCATGACCACGAATCACGCTTTGTTTACGTCGAGTCGGGTAAACGTGATGTTCAGCACGTGACAATTAAGTGGAGTAACCAAACGTTTAGCGAGAATATAAGCGGTCCTATATTTCTGAATAGCAGTGATAGCCAAGTTGGCAGAACGCTTGCCTCGGTAACGACGATCGCAGGTTAAAACCCCGGCTCCTACCTCTGGGATTTCTGGATTGCACGCGAATCTTATTTTCAACGACGATTATCACTTGCTAAACGGTGAAGGGAAACATCGTGAGGAAACCTGCCTAGCATTGAGGGGAGGCCCGTGCCTAATAGTGGGACATTAAATAAAAGGCTGGTATTATTATATTACTGAAAGCTATGACCATAATTACTCATTAGGTCATTTATATGCTTACCTCCGAATTTAGGTTTTTTTTTTGCGATTGTAAATTGATGGAATCTTCTATAAATCTAAGGTAAACATTAGAATGCTACCTTGGCTATTTATAGCCGATGTGTACCTCATTTGTTTCGGTAGACGCACACACTAACGGTACGGTCTAGTCTGGGGGGAGGGGGGATCCCAGTATTTTAATTTACTTATATAAATATTTAACAACTATGACTCAGGTACATAAACATTCGTGCTCCGAAAAATATGAATAATGGTCACCGTATTAAATTCTTTAAAACAACATGATAGTGCATCTTCAATTTTAATATTTATATTTATAAAACAAAGTGGTGTTAGTAACACCATTTATAACTCAAGAATGGGTGGGCTTATTTTTATGATTTTTCAAATTTGTCTCCGGCCCAAATAGAAGAATAACTTGAACTGAAATTCACTTTTCAATTGTACGCCTATGAATCAAATGTATGGAAAAATGAAAGACAATTAATTTTTCCATACATTTGATTCATAGGCGGTACGAAGTTCGTCGGGACATCTGATGTAGATACCCTCGAATTTATAGACGTTTTATAACTTTATCAAACGTCTATAAATTTGGGGGATAAAGATTGCCCCAACACCGGTATACGGACGGACTCTTTTTTTTTTTTTTTTTTTTTTTACATTATAGGTAAGTATTTGATCTCGATCTCACCTGATGGTAAGTGACGATGAGATCTACGATGGAGCATACTTGCCTAGGTAGGAAGGCGACAGTAGATAGAGACGCTACATTCACTAGGCACATGCAGCGCAACTGATCTGACCCGCCATCCATGAATGGCAACACCGAACATCACGCCGGAACACGGCTAGGCCGCTTGGCGACATGGCTTATTATACTCTCGGTATAGAAAGCAGGGGCACTATACTAACTGCGCCAATTCGACCGGATACTCGGAATATTATACCAAATCATTAAGTAGGTATCTTTAAGATACCAGTTTAAAATATTATGATAATGTTAGTATCACCTAAGGATATAACCGCAACAGCTATAAATAAGTCCGCATTAAACTTATAAACTTACAAAATAACCAGAGTAACCTTGCTCCACAAAATCTAGATTCGCGGCGCGTGCCGACAGTTGGCAGCCCTGCGGTCTCGCTAGGGCTGCCAACATTGAGATAAAACAAAATTGACAGCTTCATACTTTTTTTTTATTACATTATAGGCAAGTATTTGATCTCGATCTCACCTGATGGTAAGTGACGATGAGATCTACGATGGAGCATACTTGCCTAGAAGGTACCTGTTCACTCTCGAATTGACATATTGTGTGAGTGTGAACAGGCAGGAAGGCGGCAGTAGATCGAGACGCTACATTCACTAGGCACATGCAGCGCAACTGATCCGCCATCCATGAATGGCAACACCGAACATCATGCCGGAACACGGTTAGGCCGCTTGGCCGAAGCTTACCACCAGTACAGTTGTCACCTAGTTGGCACCACCCAGGGTCACGTGTAGGGTATCTCGAGGGTATTTAATTCTCCTACGGACGAAGATGACTCGACCCCATAACTCCTTCTTCCACTTCTCGACAAAAAGTCCGGTACGTCAAGTGCGAGATTATTCGTAAGCTAACTGCGGTATGGTTACTATGGCTTAATAAAACCGTCTGTTAGAGACCATATGATGTTCCATCGCCAACTTAAAAATAACCACACAATTCTCTATATTTAGCTTAATAAATAGTTACTAGGACCTTGTGGTAGTAAAGGTATTAAGTGATAATAAAAAAGAAATGAATGTAAATATTTTATTGAATTAATTTTCTCACAGACTGTGGCAATGAGACGCCTTAGAGACAGGCGACGCGGGTTCGAGCTGCGGTTGCAAACTCGTGGTTTAGTACATTATGTTTTAGTTACAAGTTTTGGTTTGGTCTTTCGCTGTTCTTGTCCTACTAAGACACACCAGTTGGTAGTGATCCCACTTTCTGCGAAGAGGGTGCCGGGTTCCAATCCCCATATAGAAAATCTTGTGTTATGAGCACGAATGTTTGTACCCGAGTAATGGAAGTAAGAATTATATGCTGGGTTTAGTCCTGGTCTATTGTGTGGTACCCATAATACAATCGTTGCTTAGTGTGGGCCAATATAGACGATGGTATGTTCTTCTGGCGACATTCTTATTATTTGACTTTAACACTATGTAAACAGGTTCTTATGTTAACAATTATGATGAATGATTAAAAAATATAGATGACTTGACTTGATTTGACTATAAATAAAATAGTGCCAACATACACGAATATTATAGCAAAGTCGCAACGAATCAACACATAAGTACTGGTCGCGATACAGTCCACAACACTAATCGAACACTTTAAATTACCTCAATATGGCGTCATTATTGTAGAAGTCTAAACCTGCCCACCTCGGTGGCAACATTCTTAACACGGAAAGGTCAAGAAACAGAGCACTTACATTTAATTTGTTTCGATAAATTTAAAATTGTATTCAGTAACAACGAATCTATGATGTGAAGTAACGTTACACGCGAACAGATTTGGATGGGAGATTGCTCGCTGTATTTAAGAGATTCATGACCGATTAATCAAACCCTAGAGAACAGATTAAAATAAATTATTTTTTAAGGATTTTATCGCTTTTATTATATGTTTTTACGTTCCAGTTCGAACTATGACACTAGGACGTCGACCACCTCAGTCCTCCCGTGACCATGGGAAGCAGCAGAAACGTAGGAAACTTAATAACATAAAATAATCGCGATTAAATCTGAAAAAAAAAACGTTTTGTTTTAAGTCAAATTATACTGTTTTATTTTAATTTCCTTCACTCGTACACGTTTATGAACATACCGTGTTTAATTTAATATCCCACGAATATTACACATTATATGGTAATATATCAATTTTTCAGAAAATGTAACTAAATTGCTCACTTCACGATTCAAGTTCCCGGCAAAAAGTTCCTTATTTGCCTCTTTTCAGTAAAGTCTTTTTGCAGTCAGGAATTTTGTATTAGTTTCAAACCTTTGTCTGTGAAGGTGTCTTTTGTTTCATCCATTAATTTCAAAGAAGTCATTGGTATGTACCTATCATGCATGCGAGCTTTCGTCGTTAGCTTTGCAGCTAAAAATGCCAGGTTGCAACCATCTAGTTACAAACTAAACCCGTTGGACTAGTTACTGATCAGTCAGTCGTGGTGTGTCCCGGAAGTCGATTCGACCTTGATAGCTTTCATACGTTTGCAAGTATGTTGCGGTAATGTCACTGTATCGGTGGTTCAAGCTTAATCTTATTACGTATCGTTCGGTGACGTATGCGTCTTCTGTCCCACTCGCACACCAATAAGTATGAGCGTGACAGAATGCTTTCGCGATGACGTTACGATTAGGTGTGTAGCCACCTCTTCAACCTCGCCTAAAGCTGCACAGATGGCGCTGCAGACGCAATCACAATTGATTCTCCATACAATCCTGAAACGCGCTATGAGAGTTTTCGGATCACGTAACATAGATCACATAACCGCCGGGCATACCATCCGTCTGGTTAAAAGATCTTCCCTTTTCCGCCAAAGGTTAATTGGGAATTTCCTGCTTACCCTACAGATCTTAGGGAACCTGTGCACTCATCTGTATTCGGTTTGGTTTCGGTAATATTTCATTATTCCGATGATTTAGTTGTGGTGATCATATATGTGATCAATTCCTATCATATCTCAGGGTTTTTATAATAAGACTAGATTGTAAGGACCTTCAGTACTTTGACCACAAAAAAACAAATATGAGATTCCAATGTCATATTTTTGTGGATACACAAAATAGTCAGGTGTTTTACTTAAACACCTGGAGTATTGTTCTATCTGTAACATAGAAATTGAAAATGATTTCATATATGTTCGTACTGTGTACACTTATGTTTTATCAAGTGAAACGAATTATAATTGTATATTTTATTATTTTTATTGCACGGATCTAGTTTAGGACCTCCGAGGTCACTGTTTTAAAAAGGCTCGTGTTGGGGCTTAGAGAAAGGTTTAAATCATTAGAGGCATAACAACCTTCCGCACTGCATAGCAATGGATGCTGTGGCCAGCGTGACTCAAGCTATGAAAGGTCAGTAAAATGATGGATGACTGGCGGATATGTGACCTTTTTCATTTTTTCATTCAGAGAAAACTCTTTTATTCTCGACTTTGTAATGCCAGTCAATGCTTCTGCAATGCAATCTGAGATTTGCCTATTACAATGAGGCTTTCATTCTGCGTGATCCTTCAGGAAGTTAGCTGTTTTTTTTACCCCCGTCGCAGGCGCCGCGGTGTTATAAGTTTGAGGCCTATGTCTGTCTGTCTGTGTGTGCGTGGCATCTAAGTACGCGTGCACCGATTACAACGCAGTTTTTTTTATTAATCACGTTTTAACTCTCAAATGCAAATTCATTTATTGCGAATTTGGGTATATACAAGGTGTAATAAATATAGTGTAAAATATTTTACACTATTTTCCAAAATTCATAGATCAAAATATCGACCTTTTAAATCACACAATCGAAGTTGATACGCGTAAATATAACTGAAATACTCATAAGCATTATTTGGATTAAAAGTGCTTTTTAATGTCATTTGTCTATAAATTTAGGGTCTCCAATTTTAAAGACAATGTGAGTAACATAGGTAGGTACCTTAGGTTGTTATCTGAAGATAAATCTTGTTTATGAATCAGGAACGAACGAGCACCCGAGGCCATTGATGGTACAAGACCATTGGGTGTTCGACTCCAACTAGGAAATGACATTTCGTCGTCGAATGGAGCTTAATTAACACCGGTCGGGCGACACAGAGTAGTGAATATACAGATTGTGCATTCGATCATGAAAGTACATTTTACGATGCAAGGAAATATAAAATACTAGTTTTATCCTCTGCTCCTCTCGCATAATCTGTATGAAGTAGCTTACCTGTTTATGAAATTTAATTTATAAACAACGCATATTGAATACGTCAAGTTTTCGTTTCGTTTACGTCAAGAATTTATTATTTTATGCTGTTATAGTGATAAGTTGAGGAGCATAAAATTAAAAGGTTCAAACCGATATGTTTTAAATACTTAAAATGGATCAAATCTGAAAAAAGTCGAATAATTGTTAGCGCGTCACGTGCGAGCTAACCGTATGTATACTTTATAGTATACCGTATTTAAAAATTTTATATGGAGAATTAAAAAGCGCCTCTAGCGGACGGTATTGAAAACTTTAATTCTCCTTAAAAAATGTTTAAATACGGTATACTATAAAGTATACGGTTAGCTTGCACTTACTATACATAATATATAATCACGCACTTGACGTATATATGTGGGTGGAAACATTCGTTGGCGTAAGTGTAAACCTATTTGGCAATAATAAATACTCTGGCCTTATGATCAAGCTGACACAGGATCCTAGAATGCGGACCAGCATACACTTTTTTATGTGTGAATAATGGTAAATATTTTTTTATAAGATCTCTGATTATAACTACACTGTACGTAAGTGAAGTAAGGCGTGGTCCACATAACTTGTCGGGCGACGAATTCACGAGACCGTGTAGCAACTAACTTGAAGGTCTGAACGTGACCTTACTCGAACGATTAGACAAATGCAATATGTATCAGTAATTGTTACTTCAGTAGGTATTATAGAAGTCTAGACCTCTCACTGAGACATATTACCTTTTGTTGTACATAATTGGGTCTTGAATATCACAGCCCGGATCTATCAGTTCAGTTTATACTTCTTCGCTTGTCCATTGCTCTGGTTGAATAGTTGTTGATAGTTGCTTACAAATATCCTATTTATAATCGATGTGCAGTTGCGGACTTTAATTTAGGACCCATTTAAGGTTGAATATCGTACAGCAAACTTATTCCATAAGGGTACTGTTTTGACTAACGTGACTAGGAGCAACTGTTCTCAGATATGACCATATACAGTTATATGACCTTATTGCATTGTAAGTGTCATTGAAAATATTACGGAAATGGGTCCCATATTAATGTTAGCGACCCGTACCTATGTCGCTTATGATAAGATGCTTTAGCGCCATCAATAAGCGACAGTTGGCTACTTCCCTGAATTTAATAATTAACATCCTGAAAACACTTATTTGATTAATTTCAGCCATATAAAGTTATTAGAAGTGAAGTAGTATTGCTAAGAATTAAAGTTAATTTTCATATGGTTGTATGTCAAAAATTTTCGTACGCGGCGATCTTTTGGAGAAGATGCCAAAATTTGTGTTAAAATAACTTCTAACCCGGATTATGTTAAAAAAAAACCGGGAGTTAATAGGATAAGTTAATTTTAATTTGTATTATTGTTCACATGATTAGCTATTAATAAGTATAGTTAAGTTATATGTATTACCTACATTTATACGTATTTTATCTGATATTTATTGAAATACTAATTTGATATTATAACTACACAATAAACTGTGAATAAGTCAGTATTCCAAGTGGAGGCTGATATCTCCGATTCCTATATTGCTGTCATTACTCTTACAGAAGCAACTTAAGCACTTATACCATAAAAGCCTCAAGTAATAATTACTTATTAGTGTAACTTCTGACCTCGCTACAAATCCCGTTTGACATTTTGATAAGAATCGCGTAATACCACAGTGAGATAAGATATAATAAGAGACACTTCTCCTTTTTTGGTGAGCTTAAAAAGGTTACAGTTTATATTTTGATTTTGATCACTTAATCCTAAGTGGGGAATAGCTTTAAAATAATTTGGGTAGGAAGGTACTATGTTTATTATGGTTGTCTGTTTTTTTTTCATTTAATCAATACTTATAGGTGAAGGAAGTTTAACATTAAAAGATTTAAATAAGTCTATATAGCAGGTTATATGAAAAATAATGCATTAAACGTTGAAAAAGGAAGGCAATACGTAGTCATAGAATGATTATGAGACATCTCATAAACTCTTTTGATTTATTCCTCTTTTAATAAAAAGCGGTGTACCTAAAAGTAACATGCAAGATGTAACCAGTGGCCTATTTGCCCTTGGGCCATGTGTGCCACTGCCCAGGGCGGCAGCCTGCGTGGGGTGGCGCAAGCCGTTCCTTGCGCTCAGCTTTGGGTGCCTGTCATTATAGATATATTTGACGACCTGATTGGCTCAGTGGGTAGCGACCCTGCTTTCAGTGCTGCAGGTCCCGGGTTCGAACCCTGGTAGGTTGTTCATAAAAATAGTGAAATTTTTTAGAAGAGACAGAGACAAATAAAAATACAGATAAAAAAGTGTTGCCACAACATAAACTCTTATGTTTATTTTTATGAACATAAAAGAGAGTACAAGGGACAAGCTCTGTGTGATGAGCATGAATGTTTCATATCTATATAAGTACGTCTGGCGATATTTATTTATTTATTTTCGTTAATGTATAGAGCGACAAACCGTATAGGCCCAGGGTGTCAAACCATAAATATACGCCACTGGATATAAGTCACTAATAAGATTATCACAATTACGTTATCATAATATTAAACTCTATTGTTTGGGGAAATATATCTTGGTACTTTACTGCATAACTAGCGCGGCGCGTGAGGCCGCCCACTCGAACCGGATGCATATCCCGCCCACGGCGTTTCCGCTCGACACTCCAATTGCTTACCTGATGCCCAAATATGTTATCCTTGCGAAAAAAAAAAAAATCATGCTATAGATGTTTTCTAGTAATCAGTTTAAAGAAAACTATGGCCTTTATATAAGTTTAAGAACGATTTGAATGGTCTATTCCCGTTCCTTGCCATGCCCGTTGTTGCCACTGGTTCCGAGCCGGAAATTTTATGTGGCAACATTCGGGAATTTTTCTGCTCCACTAAGTTGCCAGTGGCAACTATCGAGAAAGGATAGTGTCCACCCATTGCGACGGACCACTTGTTGGAGATTTTTCATCATCCAATATTCGTCAGTGGTATTGTCAAGTAGCAAATTAATCTACAAACTTCCATATTCTCAACGTTAAATTAAACTGAAGCAGTCAATGCATTTTCCAGTTTCCTTTATGATGCAATCACCTGTGTGTAATGACATCTTTATTGCACATGGGAGGTACAGTACATAATTTAGATCACTTTCTCCGCTTCAATAAAAGGAAAACACCATTTATTACGTAACATTATTGTATTTAAATCGAATATTTACAATCGGTACACGTATTATTTCGTACGCGGCCGCCATGCTGCTGGCGCGTGCGCAGCTCACATCAAACGATCGTTCATTTAATTAATTTATTTATAATAAAAAATGTTGTATTAAAATGATTGGCAACAATGTTTCTTAACTTTTTTCAAAAATTATGTGTTTTGTAATAAAATTGACTTAACGAAACAATTCTTACATTACTATATGAATAACTAGCTGTTGCCCGCGAGTTCGTCCGCGTCTTTAAATTGATAACACATTTTTATTTATGAACTGATTTATATATAACAAACATAACATTTTAAGTAGAAAAATGGATACATATGTCATGACAAGTAAATACAAACATATTACAGCAAGTCAAGTGCGAGATTATTCGTAAGCTAACCGTATACTTCATAGTCTACGTATTTAGACGCATTGTTTGAAGAATTTAAAGTTTTAAATACTGTCCGCTAGAGGCGCTGTTAAATTTGTCATACAATGTATCTTAATACGTAAACTATACAGTTAGCTTACGAATAATCTCGCACTTGACGTACTGGTTTATCTTTTGCCAAACGTTAAAATATAATTACATAGGAAGGTATATAGATAAATATAATAGTATGTTTGTAAACTGAGTAAATGAATACACAATAATACATTATGTAATATATATACATATAGTAAATATATATAATATAGAGCAGATGACAAATGTGAAAAATTTAATATATTTCAGGTTTCTCATAGTTTTATTACAATTAAATAATTTAAGTGTACTAATAATATATTTTAGCCACAAATAGAGGTAAAGCCGCATCGCTCTCCAAGTGTTGACTAGTACTAAAAGGTTACAAAATCGCGTAAAAAAATATTCGTCATCGTATAATATACCTTACCTTAAAATATCAAAATATATTTTGTACACAATTATGTATCATAAGTGCTTGAATACACGGATTATATTTCTTTACAGTCTTCTTCCTCCCATCTCGTTCCCCACTCCTTAATATGGTCGGTTTTCAGAATATCGAGACCTAACTAATGGGATTACCTGAATACCATTCGCTAAGAGGTCTTCTGCACGGTCGCATCAATCAGCCAACAGACAGAGAGAAAAGCAGCTCTGTTGTGTTGTTGATCCGGCCGTGTAGGAGTTCTTTGAGTGAGGAAATTTTTCAGGCGTTCTTGTGTATATAAGGTATGTCTTATATAGAGCAATATTTAATGAAATTGTGGATGCTTGGACCCTATTAAAATTTACCTTTTTGAAGACAGTGGCGCCCCCATCTTTTGGAACATTTGCCAGGTTGTGATATATTTATACAGCTGTAGATATTACAGTAGCTAAGAAGGTAAGTATGGCACGAATAAAGAGCGATTTTACCAAGAGCGTATAATTGATAGAACTAGGCGATACTTGGCGGAGATCCATTGTTAAACAAATGGGGGAAGAAAAATCCACCACTGACCCTCGGCTTGTCAAGTTTTCCAGTTATAAACCGAACAAGTTGATCAATACTGTCAAGATATCATGAGTGTATACCAACGTTTGTGTATTCCAGCACTTATCAACTTTCTGCGCAGATATACCTAAACACGTAAATCCAATTCGTATTTACTCTCTACTAGAGAACAAAGTGGTGTACAAGATGCATTACCAACAACAACACTTTATTGCCAGTACTGCAGGACATTTCGCTTACAAATCTGGCAACAAAGTGCCCACAATTATCGTAAGATTTTATACAGGGTGATTCAGAAATAGGACACTCAGACTAAAACCTCTGCTTCTTTAGCACATTTTTGATCATGATGTGAAATCAGAGTTCAATAAAAAAAATCTCACAAGAAGTCATACCTAATTGATATTTTGTTGGAAACAAAATTATTGCTTTAAAATCGACAACTTAATCACTCTGTATACAGTTTCAAATTACCATTACATTTCTCTCCTTTCAAACTTCGATTTTGTAACTGTTTTCAGATATGACCCTTATTTACCCGTGTAATTGATAGAGTAAGACCCAGTGCTGGGGTCGACGTTCTGGGCGGGATGTCCTAAGTACGGATTATAATTCTGGGTCTGGTAGTTCTGATTCTGGTACTGTTGATTCTGGTAGGGTTGAGGAGTGTACGCTTGGTAGGAGAACTGGGGCTGCTGATGGTACACCTGACTTTGTGGGCGATAGTCTTGTTGGGTTTGAGGACGGTTGTCTGGTTGAGGGAACTGTTGGGGTGCTTGATTCTGCAGATTCGACTGTTGCGTGGAGAGGGGAGCCGATCTGTATTGAGTTTGTTGTGGCAGGCTGGTGTAGAACGACTGGAACCTTGGAGCTGGTGCCTGAGCTTGATACTGTGGTTGAGCTGGCTGAGCAATCTGAGCAGCTCGAGGAGCCTGAGGAGCTTGAACTTGGGGCTGGTACTGTCTGAAGCTTTGACTCGGTCTGCTCTGAGCGCGTCCATTGTACTTCGGGTCTTCGTAAATGCTGGGATCTTCACGGTATTGGCCGTCGTCTTCTTGGCCGTCGGTGAGAGCGTTGTTAGAGGCCGGGTCGTGCAGAGTCGGCGGCGGCACCATGATGCCGGGGCCTGGAAATTGCGTCAGAAGAAGTATTTAGAAAAAAAACTGAACTTGTAATAACTAAAACTACGTAAGGACTAAGTATAAAAGTTTGGTAATGTCTTTCGACCGAAGTAAATCGTATTGTCGCCATACGACTCATGATAAGAGTGCACGAGTCTTTAACAAAAAGAATTGTAGAGACCTCTTTGTCATCGAGCGATTTACTTTTTTACAGCAAATTTATGGAATAGTCTACCAAAATCGTAAACGCGAAGTGTCAGCCCATGCACTCCGTGAGAAGCCCCCTCTGAAGCGTGCAGTTTATATGCGCAACGCGACCTGACACATTTCTGAATAGTTTTCCCCAAAAAAAATAAGAGTGCTACCACGGATTACGTTATTCAACTGGCATTTTAACTAATCGTTAACTATTATTTTAAATATCTAGTTAGGGGGTTTATCAGTGCGTAAAGCGGTTGAGCCATCAGAAAATTGCGACACACTGAGACTACGAATAAACTTGACAAAATGTTATGAAATCAATGTATAGAACATTGCTATAAGTTTTGTGAAACAGATAGGTATTCTAGACAAGGCTAGGTATATTTTAATAGAGGTGTAGGTTGAAATGCAACGAGTTTTAAGGTTTCATCGCGATTATTTTATGTTTTTTTCGGTCCCGTCGTTTCGGATGCTTTACAGCAACCATGGCCACGGGAGGACTGTGTATCTCAATAAGTATCTAATTTAAGTTTAAAGTGTATTTGCCTCAGCTGTATATACACAGAAAGACTGTAACTGACAGTCAATTAAAAATGAATTATTAATTTATAAATCAATTGCCAATTTAAAAATCAATTGATAATTTATAAATCAATTGCAAATTTTAAAATCAATTGATAATTTATAAATTAATTGCTTTGTTCCTTATTTTTAGCTACACTTTAACATTACAGCACGTTAGCTGTCTCGATTTCGCAATGAGGAATGTAGAGCGGTGACGCAATACTACTTAGTATATGTTGCTCTTGCTCATACATTAAGTTACGGACGTTGTCCTCCTTGTAGGGCAAACAGAAACTAAACTAAGTACTTAAGTTTAGTGTTTATGAAGCTAAAAAATACAAAAACAGACATTCGTAATAAAGAGGATATTATTAATGTCTATGTTTTTGTTTTCCGTATAATGTCCATAAGATCAAAAAGAAATTGGTAATTATATATGTACCTAGAATTGTATACATATTTCCTCCTCATTGACCACCCACGCAACGCTTTGAGGGAATTTCACATTTTAATATTTGTATGTGAGTCTGTTTTATCATAGCTCTTAAACGGCAGAACCTATTTCAACGCGTTACTTTAGATCCAAACTTCTATTTACCTTCAATGCGAAACCCAATAACTGATTATCTGCTCATTCAATACGAGAACTACAAACTACAAAAGCACATGTCTTTTATGGGCTCAAAGTTCTAAGGAAGCATTTTGATCTGCGCGTGCGCATCGCAGCGAAAAGCTAGGGTCACAATAGATTACACAATAAATTCACTGAACCACGAGTTAAGTTTGCACGTTACCCTGAACTCTGTAAGCCGTAATAGGCCCTAGATAACATGTAAATATTGACGCTAGTGTGGCAATGAGCGAGATATACGCAACCGGTCCCTTGCACTGAACCTGCGTCTGTTTACATCTTACGTAACCGGACCACATACTGAGCATACTGGATACTAGTTCAGGCGGTCAGTGTCGATCGTGTAGGATATGCTGGTGAATTTATTAGCGTAATCATATAATCTGTTAGTAGTTACATTATCATGGCATACATACATAAATTATTTTGCGAATGTCAAGTACTAATTACCAAAATATATTTAGTTAATAGGAGAGTCCATGCAGGTCTAATTCGTAGAATAAGCCTAATAAACACTCCCTAATCCTATCTGTAAAGTCGATGATATTTTACTGACAAATGACTAAACCTGTTATGAGAATGTAACAGTATCGACGTATCATTACGAAGGTCTTAGCCAAGAATTCACTTCGTGGGGGGTCGCGCTCTGGACCAGAGACATTTGTGAGTAGTTTTGTATTAAACGCCGGATCTCTAAGGAATTTCGGGGGGGGGGGGGAGGGTTGAACCCCAAACTCCCACACCCCCTACGGCCTTGATCTCTACTATTACAGAACTGCAACTGAGCTGTCTTTAGATCCTTGAGGATATTAGTACAAACGCCTATTTTGACATCTCTGAATCTATAACAAGTTTCATTCTTGTTTAGTTCAACCATCACTGAAAGAGTAATGAAGCGATATGAATGTGGTTTTCACAATTAGAATGATAAGACTAAAAATAAAGGTGACATGATATCACCCTATAACTAATTGACATGGAGAGCAATATCAATGATAGCTCCGACATAGCTGTCTAACAACGTACAAATGAAAGTGAAACTTAGTATAATCAAGGTAGATACGAAATTCCAATATTCTTACCTTCAGGCTCGAATCCTCTCTTGCTGCTTGCGCCATAAGATATCTCCCTCAGTTTTCCGGCCTCGTCCACGTAACCGTACTTCCCAGCCACATCGCCGTTAGGGTACTTCGTTTCGATCTTAAAAGACCCGTCAGCGGCTTCGTAACCAAAGCTGTAAGACCCATCGTCGTTCTGGCGGTTGACCTGTTTCAGTATAGGAACAGGGGTCGTGGTGGGCGCGTACTGGCCCTGGCACGTGACAGCGACCCACGCCGCGCAGAATATAAGCGTCTGGAAACAAATGTTGTTGTTTTTATACAAATAGTTTTTTTTAAGATGTTTTTTCTGTCAAGGTATTTTGTAATAAGAATCTGACGTTTGCCAACTAATGCAGTGGGATAAAACATGGAATTTTAAATAGTTCAACAAATAATGGGACAATCTAGTTACACGCGATCGTGACTAGGCCAGCGTCGAGCTAACTGTAAAATTAAATTCCATGCAGTAAAATCTGACCCTCAAAAAACTTCAAGAAACTATCCTTACACAATACAAAAATAGATACTTAAGACCTTACAACTGTACTTATTTTAGTGAAATTAATTTTGTTAGTTAGATGTTTTTACTTCGCGTATCTCTCCGAAGCGGAACGGAGCGTGCTAACTACGTTAAAAGTTACGCAATTAATAACCGACTAACGGCGTTAAGTTATTTGAGAGAAAAAGTATAACGCGCCCTTGATCTTGTCTATGTCGTGTCGTAATCGTGACGGGCTCGTTACGTGAACTATAATGGTTTATTGTAGGTATGTTATATGGCCGCTTAATTAATTTAAGATATATTCATTTGTTATTTCTGTCAAAAGCTTATTTTACATACGACAAAATACTGGGAACTTAGTACCTACTAACACATTTGACAGCATCAATTAACAATGGATTGATACAAGGAAATAATTTTGCTGGAAAATGTATATATAAACATTCCGTACATATCCCGTAATTATCGAATCTTGACCGCAAGTACTGTGCCTTGGTAAATATTTACCACGTTTATAAATACCTACCACGGTTTTACTGTCTGTCTGCAATCAATACTGACTTTAAAACTACGTACACTTAGGTACTTGCTGCGGAGTTCGATACGATACCAAAAACAAGAAACTATATAGTATATCTACAAATAGACATGCCCACGCCCAACGAGTGAACGGCCACAGCCTTGCGGTCAGCTGGACATACCTACAATACTAAGTTTCTGTGCCTCAGGTTTTGTATGTCGCAAACAATCGGACTAATAATAGTATCAGCCCTTTTCTCCCACTGTTGGGCACGGGCCGTCCCTCAATGCGACGGAGATTAGGCAGGAGTGTTACTAGCCTAGTTCGGGTTGGTGGTCTTCACACATCTTTGGAAAGAAGTTGAAAAGCAGCATATCATCGAAAAAAAACAGTATAATGGTTATCTTAGAACATTGGTTAGTTTTTCAAGTTTGTAAGCGATTCGATATTCATGTTCTGAAAAACTCCTCCAACTAAAGGAGGGAGCGAACGGGTTCATAATTGTGACAATGAGCAGTGGTTCATTGTGGCAATTATGAACCCATTTTTTTCTATTTCTGATCTTGAAATTTCCGATTTATCTATGTTGTCAAAAGATATAATTATTTTCAGGGAGAAAGATGACTTTCTTTCTTTCTTTAAATATAATGTCGTATGTGTGCACGCATACTGTGTCACAGATGGTGCCAAAGTTAAAATATAGACTAAAATATTACAAAAAATACGGTAATCTACTGTTAAAGTAGTAAAGTTGTCAACACTGGTCTTAGATACTTTGCCAGTGACTATCAAGTGTAAAAAATACGTGGTAACTAGTAAAGATATACTTAGTCCACTCTAAGCTGATCAAGTTCCTAGTTCAGTCAAAAATACTGGTAACATTACAACACAGTATTCATAGAGCACCACACAACGTCATAAAAACTGGGAACTGAACTCATTGGCTACCTATATAGACTTTATAACTCGTTGCCTACGCATAGACGCCAAAAATCTTGTCCTACCTTTTTTATAAGAGATCGTGACATTGCGCATACCACAGCATGATCTTATATATATATCTACGTATAATTATTTATATATGCACATTAATATATATAATTAGGGTTGTGATAGGTAATTAAAATATTACCTATCACAACCCTAATTATATATATTAATGTGCATATATAAATAATTATACGTAGATATATATATATAAGATCATGCTGTGGGAGGTGCCAGCGCTCGAAAGCATACGCCGGCAGGAGCAGAGACGCGCGTTCGACGAGTGGCGCGCGCGGCTCTCGGAGGAGCGATACGCGCGCAAACGCGTCGTCAGCGCCATTCTGCCGGTCCTCGAAACTTGGGTGAGGAGGAAGACTGGGCGAGTCACCTTTAGGCTTGCGCAGATACTCACTGGACACGGCTGTTTCAGTGATTATCTGTGCAAGATAGGACGCGAGGCAACGACCAATTGCCACCACTGTGGAGGGGACCTGGATTCCGCCCAGCACACGCTGGAGGCGTGTCCCGCGTGGGACGCGGAGCGGGGAATCCTGGTCCAACGGATCGGATCGGATCTCTCCCTCGACAGCGTAGTGTCGGCTATGCTGTCCGGGGAAGCGGCGTGGGGGGCTATGACTGCCTTCTGTGAGACTGTTATGTCCCAGAAGGAGTCAGCCGAGCGGGATCGCGAGAGAGCCGATCCCGCTCGCCGCCGACGAAGACGCCGAGTCGCGCTTCGTCGAGGCCCCCCGGCCCTGATGCCCAGGGCCTTAAATAACGGGCTACCCTCGGGGTCGAGGACGACTGGGGTGTGGGCCCCGGACGTCCGGTGACGATGACGACTCCTGAGGAGGACGGCGGCGGGCGTGGCTCCCCGCCGCCGTGCGCAGCGAGGGCGCAGGGGGTGCAAACATCTGCTCCCCCGAGACGGGCCCCCATAAGGGGGCGAGGCACAAGAGGGGCACCGGTGCGTTCCGTTTGGAGATCCCGGAGCCCCTCCAACATGTGTCGAAGGCGGCCACCGGGGGGGTTTTAGTGGGTAAGAATCCCACATAACCCGGCCCTCTCCCACACAGAGGCCGGGTATCTATCGAAGATTTCCCCCCCGTCAACAAAAAAAAAAAAAAAAAAAAAAAAAGGTAATTAAAATATATAGTTAGTACATTATAATTATATCTTAGTTATCTATACTAATATTATAAATGTGAAAGTTTGGATGGATGTTTGTTACTCTTTCACGCCAGAACGGCTGAACGGATCTGGATGAAATTTGGCACAGAGATAGATTATAGTCTGGAATAGCACATAGCCTACTTTTTATCCCGGTAAAATGTATGGTTCCCGTGGCTATCCCATGTTTTAATTGTTCATACTTTTTATCGCGGGTAACACCGCCGGGCGCAGCTAGTTCATAATAAAATGGAACACATCTTGGAAACAAAGGGTCACAGGTTCAAGCCCCCTCTTGCTAAACGGTAAAGCTAAATATCGTGATGATATTACTTATCTTGTATGGTCCATAATACAAGCTTAGTATGGGACCATACAGTTAATGCGTTCGTCTGGCGATATTAAATGATATTTTTAGATTCAACTTTTCAAAAAATTGACAACCTTACGTGCAACTTATATTAAAATAAGTACTAGACTACTCAGAATTACAATTTATTATCTCAACTCAAGTGTCAGCAAGGCCAACCTGGCTGGTTGCTATGACGCTATGGAAATGAATGGGCAAGTAGGTACTTAATATTAGCTATATTAATATGAAATTAAACTTGTTAATAATGCCTACTGAGAAATCAGATCACGCAAAATCCGATAGACAACTTTGATTACTCATTCAAGTTTTCCGATATCCGTATCCGTATTTTTAAAACTTATTAAGGGGGAAGCCCAGGGTCATTCAAAATGTCAAAGGTTTTTATTTTTTTTTACGAAAAATTTGGCCTTAGTCCACCACGCTGATATGCAGACGCACATGCAGGTTTCCTCACGAAGTCTTCCTTCACCGTTTAGCAAGTGATAATCGTGGTTGAAAATGAGATCCGCACTTGTAAGGTAGAAATCCCAGAGGTGCGAGCCGTGGTTTGAACCTGTGATCCTCGTTACCGAGGCAAGCGTTCTACCAACATGGCTATCACAGCTGTACGTAACTATAGTCTCGTTAAAACGAATATTGCAATAAAAGCAAAGTTATTGTTCAACTAAATGGTACCAAATACTTTAATTTCCTTAAGCGCGGGTCTCGTGACCTATAAATTAAACTGAAAAGCAATTACATTAAGCCTTGATTACCCGTTCACTTTGAACACTTACCACTTATTTATTTTTATCATAAACTTGTCGATAAATAGTAATAAATTGTTTTTATTTAATTTTATTGAATAAAATAATAGGTCATATAAATAAGTATGGCAATAGGCGAATTGTGGGTGCACTGGAGTGCACCTCTGCCAACGCCTGCAGGGATTACAGGCGTGATGGTGTGTTGTATTTTGTTTTAATTTGACATTAAAAAAACTCTCATCAATAGTATAAGATGTATCTCTGTACGTCAAATGCGAGATTATTCGTAAGCTAACCGTATACTTTATAGTCTACCGTATTTAGACATTTTGTATGGAGAATTGAAAATTTTAAATACCGCCCGCTAGAGACGCTTTACAATTGCCCATGCAAAATGTCTAAATACGGTAGACTATAAAGTATACAGTTAGCTCGCACTTGGCGTGCTGTAATATACCTAGTGCTTCCCAGAAAGTAGCATAGTCTGTGTAGGTATTATTCTCGAAACTTGTGGCCTATGCTTATTTCATTTTGTAAAAATAATAAGGAAATGTTACCAGTAAGGTCAGCACGCAAGTGTTTAGTTGTCGGATTAAAAGATAATAATCTAGAATGTTCTTTTTAGTTTTGAATGTTTGTCTATCTTTCGTGCTAAATCTATGCCAATTAGGCACTTATATTTAACAATGCACAATTTAGACTAGTTTGCGTTTAAAAAGTTACAAATTACAGCAAAGTAGCTATATACACTATCTCCCAGTAAATAAAGGTCGCTGGTTAACAAACATTAGGTATTACAAGATGTTTTTTTTTTCATAGAAGTCAGAAAAACTGCGGCACCTGGTCAACCGTCAGCTTAGCCAGGACTCAGGAGTCTTACCGGGGCGCCATGGTAGTGTGCTCGTAGAGCGATCCCGTGGCGCCGCACAATAGGCAGAGAGGGTGGCACTGGGTTTTAGTGGGTAGTCTGGACTCTTCCAGGAGCCCCACATAACCGTCCAAGTTCCCCGGGCTTGGGCGGTATGCGTAAATGCATTTCCCAGCGAAAACAAAAAAAAAAGGACTCAGGAGTCTTGCTTGTCGAGTATCTGAAGACGGTCGGCAGTTGCCCGTGTAAATATGAAACATCAGCTAAATCATCAGACGAAGAAATAATGCAAACAGTGTATCGCGAACAAAATATTGAAACACCAAATCTAAGCCAATTTAACGGCCTGACTAGCAAGTTGGTAGTCTTCCTGCTTTCTGTGCAGAGTGTTGCGGGTTCGAATCCTGGTAGGGATAATCTTTGTGTGATGACCACTCATGTCTGTACCCAAGTCATGGATGTTTAATTTATGAGCCTATTGTACGGCACCCATAATACAAGCGTCGCTTAGTGTGGTACCGTATAGTTGGTGTGTTCGTCTGGCGATATTATTATTATTCATTCATGTAGTACACGGGAATTACGTCCTAACGTAAACGCAAATTCGCGTGTTAATACCTACTACACAAATCCCCTGTACTTTTTGTACCTCAATATTGCGTTCGCGATCCTCCGTTTATAAGAGCATGAATCCGAACATATCTTTTTTTTTTATAAGTCAATAATATATATATAAAAGAGTTATTAGGTAACATTTTAGTAAATTTCTGTAATGGAACCTACAGCTGTAATAGCTAACGACCGTAAGCTGTTTATTTGAAACATATCTTTCACTGAAAATTGAACTTGATTTCAAATTATCGCACACAAAAACGTTTGCGAACAAGCATTGGGCAACACGAACTAGGCCAGTTCTGTTGGCTAAAACTAATTCTAAGTGTTGCCTTGCATACTAATAGGTTATGCGTGGAATTACAATGAGGCTCATTGTTAAATGTTTCTTAGGTGTCGAATAAGCCTGCCATGTGCCTGCAGGTTTACAAGCCTGAAGGTCAATAAGAAATAGGTATTAATCCTAAGTATATCTATCTCCTACACGCCTGCGATGGTGTAAAATGTATTAATGTGTCGTTGAATTTCTCATAATTCGTTAAAATGGTTATGACATAAGACACGTGATCTAAATAGAAACACTAGCCCCAAATTAACTCAAAAGCAATAAGTTTCCAGCGGCCTTTCATAAAGAATATGGCACCGTATTAATAAATACACGAAACCTTTCAGAATCAGAATCAGAATCGGATACGGGTCATCAATATGTTTGGTGTTTTCTATAAACACTATCCCCAAAATGATAGACCTTTTGTAACTTTATCAAACGTCATATAGTGCCGCGCAAAGCAAAACTCTTGTGTGTAGAATTTGGGGGTATATATCAAGGCTTCAACTTGTCGCTTCTATAAGTGAAATCATAGGAATCACTTACTTTAACGCACCTCATCAATTAATGGCTGACATTTTAGTAAACGATCATCATGTCTAGTTGAGCTTAATTAAAAGATAACTTCATAAACGTGAGTAACAAAAACAACCATTTTTTTATTGTTACATTATAGGCAAGTATTCGATCTCGATCTCACCTGATGGTAAGTGACGATGAGATCTACGATGGAGCATACTTGCCTAGAAGGTACCTGTTCACTCTCGACTTGAAACCATACCATACTTAAACTACTACCACTACCATATTTTAATGTCGGCATGATCTAGTTAACTTGTAAACACAAATATCGACAGCCTATCATCGAGCCGTTGCACAAGGCACCGCGCCCACTGCTCTTGTGATTCGCATTCCGGCCGTGTTCCTGACGTTGCGCAATAAACTTGTCGGAAATTTGTAACGTATTTGATATACCCACATGTACCTATACGTACTTATTGAAGGATAGATATCGTCTAATATGTTGATTTCTTATATTTACGCGAATACTACACATTGAAATAAAACTAATCTTACGGATTTTATCGCGTTTATTATTAGTTTTTTTACGTTCCCGACGTTTTGGCTGCTTTACAGCAACGATGGTCACGGGAGGACTAAGGTTTTTTTGGTCTAATTTAACTTAGGCCCGGTTGCCACCAGATCTGTGAGGACAGGAGATGTCCGCTCGGTCTCACCCTATCTGTTTTTTCTCGAACAATCTCATTAGCCGATTCCACACACCTTGTCTTTGGTGAAGACCGGGCCTAAGGCGTTGTCACAATTAGGATGAGTATCTAAACGATGCGATTACGTCGCGCGATGTAAATCATTCCTACGCTCGATCGATGACATCCGAGTTTAAATTAATAAGGTCATTCTAAAGAGATTTGTGTATTTCTTTCTTTACGAAATTAAATGCGATGAAATACAATGGAACAAGATGATATATGGCCGCACCCACAGATTAGTATTTTGCCAGTGTCAAGTATTTAATAGCGATATCAGATTCAATAAATACATATTATAAATAAAAAATGGATGATGACATGAAGAGATGAAAATGGCTAATCCGATTTGCGTATTTAATCTCGTCTTGCGATGACATTGCATCGTTTATTTTTACGATCGTTAACCAATTAGAACGACACCTAATTGTGCTTTTCCGGAATCATGATGAAAGTCATTCATAATGATTCAGGAAAAGGACTACGAAATTATTTTGGCGAGGCACTGGCCGAAAATAACAAATCAATCCAATCGAATCCAACGCTAAACCAATGTAACGCTACTAAAATAATAGATTGTTATTTATACCTAACGAGTGCGTCGTAAAATTATGTATTTAATCGGGAATGTAGGGCATTCATTTCAGTACAATTATAATCGTCACAGAAGTCATTATAATCAGGGGTATTCAACTATAAAAAAACAATCAATTGTTACTGGATATACGGCAATATGGGTTCTATTTTGCAGCAGATTACCATAGAGCAAAAAACAAAAAAAAACTTTTTTTAATGATTGAGCAAGTACCTTTCAACGTGCACGAGTCGAAGCTAACAATAATGTAGTTACCTTGTTATCTGATTGGAATTCAATTCTAGTCAGTCGATAGATAATGTAGGTATTTGTTAGCATTAGTAGGTACCTAGAGCAAAGAAATAACACTTAATTTCTTACCCATAGTTAATGTAAACGAGTTCGAACTCAATGTTACTGTCTCAAAAAAGTAAGTTAGTTATCACAAATTGAACAATCTTCAGTTGCACCCATTAGGTATTATTAGACGCCAATGGATTACATAAAACGTTGCACACCATAATATCGTGGGAAAATCAGTGATGATGATATTGTAACTTGTAACTTGATTATATTGTTAAAAATAATTTGTGGGTTACCCTCTATCGGGTTCGAATTTTTGCTTTGCATGCTTATTAAATTTGAATTAGCAAGAAGTTAAGGCCGAGATTTAAACTTATAAGTAATTTTCAAAAATTACAAATGAGGTTGCAATGAACGCGTTTGCCGGATTAAAAAAAACTAGATAGGTATATTTATTTATTGTCTGTGGTGTTATAAAAATATAAGTAAGGACTGTAAAATCAAAGTTGCTGCCCCAGATATTACGTACTATTATTGCCTTTATGTAATGGTCAGGTTTATAATGGTAAGGGCGAATAAGTGTTATGCTTATTACAATAATCTTGTAGTTACAGCGTATTTAATTATGATTTATGTTAATAGTTACCCACCGCTACTACTTCTTAGCACCGAGTAAAAAAAATACATAATTGACTTGTAAAATTCATGTTATAATTTTAATTTAAAGACGGGTTAGCTACATAGTTATAACTACTTATTTAGGTATAAGCATCAATTAAAATTACTTTTAATAACATAGGTAGTTAGATGTACTTAATATATTTTGTTGTTTACTAACAAATAAACTTTCGAAAACATGGCCGCCTATCGTCAAAATGATACAGCTTTAAAAAAAAAAGCAAAAAAAACACTAACCTTCAAAACAAACATGGCTGCTGCGAAATGTAAAAATTTCCCGCTTTTTCACGCCCTGGCAATGGCGAGCGTTCACACACGTCTGTGGTACGGCACACAGCCACTTGTATTTATAATGTCGCTAAGTTACAACAGTTTGCTGGTAAGAATTATTGTTATGCGGGGCGAAGCCCTGCTGATCGTAGCGTAACACCTTCGCGGGGCGGTTATATTGGTAGGTGCCTATCTGTTGTCATAGTAAATGATTCATTGAGTAAACATGTCGGCTGTTTCTAGTAATCTAGATTTGCTACTGCCAATTCTTTATTAGGTGCTTACCTGTCGAAATGCAGTTATGTTACCTTATATTTTGGTACTTACCTCGTAGGTACCTCATTTACTATAATACCTAAGTGCTTTAAAAGGAGTAGAATTCAAACCGCAGGAAATGTCTGAAGAGTTAACGGTTTGATCCATACAAGCTACCCTTCATTCGATGACCTGATTAACTCATTTGGTGGTGACCCGGCGTTCTGTGTCCAGGATCCCGGTATCGAATCCTGGTACGGGCGAACAATTTTTAATATCTATATAAGTATTATACACTGGGATCACCCCCAATCCATTGTATGCTAACCTACCCATAATACAAGCGTTGCTTGGTTTAAAACTTTACAGATAGTGTGTTCGTTTAGCAATATTATTATTATTATAGAAATGTGAATATTCTGAAGACTTTTCCCGTGACGATATTAAACGAGGCTGATTGAATTAACTGGATATAGTGATCCTGGTACTCAAGGAATCTTAAGTCAATCACATGAATGGAGTTGGTAATTGGAAAGACATCAATCATATACCTTCGGAGCATCCACAAAAAGATCTAGACGCTTCGAGCAAGGCCAAGTACAACCAGTCCACTCTTGAATACATGTAGGTAGACTAGGAGGCAGGTACCTACATGATATTTTTAACAACCGCTTAAACTATGTTGTTTAAGTTGGCTCATTAAAGACTGAATACCAAATTCTTGAAATCGACCAGGAACCGAAAAGCCTATGCGACATTGCACGAACTACGCACTTAGCTGTCAAAACGATTTTGATATCGGATTGTTGAAATTTCGATTTGAACTTTTTCCCACATTTTTTTAAAGTTATTTAAAAATAGAATACTTAACGAAATTCTGACGTAACATAGTTAATTATTGCAAATTCGGTAAAGGAGCGAAGGTTCTAAGGTTGGGTTACCCTTTCGGAATCATTCTGCATAATTTGGCACATAGCTCTTTGACTATTCAATGTTATTTGGATCGTGAACGACTTGACACAAAACATGTGGACTCATACACCGGTCGTACTACGCATGCGTGTGCGACATAGGTCTACTCGTACATTTGACTTATCGAGGAAGTTGGAGCCGTTAACTTCGTCATTGGTCGAAGCTTAATATTGACTTAAATGAACTTGTTATGCCTTATTAAGTCATTGTCATACTATCAGATGTCTAAAAATAGGTACTTGAGTACCTATAAGATATTGGCATGATTACCTAAGTAGCATTCGGCCAATTCGGGGGATGGCCAGGTCAGGGTGAGAAGAGGAACAGACTCAGGGATAGATATAGGTGAGGATACTGTGTCATCCTCCGTACCTCAGTGTAAATTCTGAATGAAGAAAAGTGTTGAACAGTTTTTTTATGTAGGTACCCACAGCATAGCAGGTATATACTGCGCATGTCTAGTACTTACTAATGTTCTGTAACCGAATCTAACCAATAAAATCGAGTGTTGAGTGAAAGGATTTATTCGCCCATTCATAGGATACGATCGGACGACGCGTTGTTTTCAACTCCTGCGCCTGCATATTTTCCTTTATTGGCGGTGAGGCCGAACGTGCAATGTTATTGCTGTGCAGTTTATATAACGTCAAAGCTTTTACATTTATTGTAAGGTTTGTTTTATTTGTGGTGGCTACGTTATTGAGGTCATAGCTATACTCAGAGCAGGTGAACTAAATATAATCAAACTATGTACATACCTATGTAGTTTGGCAAATCCGGTATATGGATAGTTTAGCATTTGCTGGTATGATTTCATGTCCAGTACCTACATAATGAGTAAGTACTCTAGGTATCTACTAGGTGAATGGAAAATAAACTTCGTGAGTGTCCAATAAAAAGGGCAAAAGATTCGCCCCCCAATATATCATTTATCTAGACCAAATACCATGGTCGAAATATGGGTGCAAAGTAGAGCTCCCCTGCCTCTAAGGTGTAACAAAAAGATATATTGATTTGTTTATCTTAACCCTATTTGGATAACTTCGCTTGGTTTGGTCTTTCACATGTGCAATCCTGCCTTTTTGATAATCTACCTATTTTAGGTAACATTTGTCATAATAATCTTGATAGGTAGGTCATAAAACGGCACCAGAGTGTATCACGCGCAGACATTTCGATAAAGTTAATATCTAATTCTGACGGCCTGATAAGCGCAGTTGGTAGTGAGTAGTGACTACTCTCTGTGCCGAGGGTTCCGGGTTCGAATCCTGGTAAGGAGAAACTTTGTGTGGTGAGCACGAATGTTCGTACCCAAGTCATAGATGTTTAATAACTATATAAGTAATATATACTGGGTTCGCCCCCAGTCCATTGTACGGTTCCCATAATACAAGCGTTGCTTAGTGTGGGACCGTATAGGTGGTGTGTTCGTTTGGCGATATTTATTTATTTTATTTTAATCTTTTATCATCACTTACTTACCTACCTAATAGGTACGTACGTACTCTACTTTCGATGTTGGGATAATTAAAACCAGATTCAGGAAGTAATTTAAACAAACTAAATAGGTAGGTACGTTATACAACCAATTAATGAATAGACCGGATAACAACTATGAGATCAGAAATATAGATCGAGCTGAGTGTGTTTTCTTGATACCTATATGTATTAGCTATCTACATGTATAGATTAACAAAGCATAGAGGGGCGTAGGCTATTAATCCCCCCCCTCCCCCCATACTCAATAGAGATACGCTACTTGGTGTGATAGCAGCCTGTGATCTTCATAAACAAAAGCAATTGCAGGAACATAAGCTGTCTGCCCCAACAATTTTCCAACGAAATAATCGCCCAGATTATCTTGTCCGGCTAGATAATCATTAATAAATTACATTCTCTGTCGCGCCTGTCTTCACCGGTAAAAGGAGCAAAAAGTACGAGCCACGCACCGCAAGGTCGGTGAGTGCTTCCGCGTTCGGCTGAGTCCTGGCTGACTCAGTTCCAGCGATAAGTAATAATACGGTTTTATGATGAAACAAATATTACTTAGGTACTGTAATTCCATTTAAGCGGAAAAGGGAAGATCTTCCAGCCAAGCGGCCGCTATGCCCCAACGGTTATTTTCGGGATCTTGTATATATGTTACGTGCTGAAAACTGTCATAGCGCGTTGCAGGATTGTATGGGAAACTGCAGCGCCATCTGTGTTGCTTGTTGCGCGGTTAAAGAGGTCGCTACACCATGTTATCTATCAGCTTATATCCTGATGAAGCCGGAGGAAGAGGTTTTAATGGAAATGGTATTTTAATGTTTGGAATTATGGAGGAGCTATAAGGGTCACCCTAAAACCCATGAAGGCATGCTCGGTAGCGAATTACCACACCACTGGACCGAGAAAACTTATAAGGCGTTGGGCTGAACACCTAGCTAGAAGAGTAGGGCCTAATGGAGCAAGGCAGTCGCTGAGTGAGCAATAGGTACTTATCCTTGGACAGGTAAAGGTTTAGTTTTGGGTCAAAGGAACCCAGATTTTAAGTATGCGAGGTTTGTATGGGATAAACGTTGAAAGGTGCAGGGTAACTATTATCTGTGCCAATAGGGTTATCTATAAGAAATTAGTTGATGAGTTGATTTTTCTTTAAACATATAAGTACCTGCTGCTAAAGTCCGATTAGCCGTTCCTACATTGTTCTCATATACCTATAACAATGTATTGCTCAAAAATGTAATAGATCTTTTAAAAAAAAGAGCAACCATGGAGTTTCTTGCCCGTTCTTCTCCATAGGAACGGCACTCCGAACGGGTGGTAAAGTAGTAGCATAATATTTTGTAGCTTTTGACGATTCATAAGTACTGTACTTAATGGTCTACGTGAATAAAAAATAATTTGATTCTAATTCTATCTACAACATTTCAACACATCGGGTGACCCCTTTAAGTCACTAGATATATTTATGTGTAAACCCTGAAAATCTATTTAACAATGCTCATTAGTGCATACCCCGAAATTCTAATCTGATTGAGATGCGCAAGCGCACCTGTCCTTACACGAATATTGGAGCAAATAATTAACTGAGGAAATTCGAGGCTCCCTCGCTTTGGGCCCAATTTTCACCGCATTACGGCTTCGATGCGCGTGCGCACGCGGCCCTGACACCCGTCACCATTTGTATTCAATACGTCAAAGAGACGGCAACCGATAATTGCATATTATTTCAACCGTGTAACATGGTTTCGCGTTATGTATGATCTAATGGCACAACTCTGGTTCCTGTTATAGAAACGATATTGCAAAATTATTGCATAAGATCGCTTTATTGGTAAACTTACTAAGTAAACCTACACCTCCTAGACATTTTGTATGGAGAATTGAGCAGTGCCTCTGGCGGACGGTATTTAAAATGTTCAATTCTCCATACAAAATGTCTAAATACGGTAGATTAAAAAGTATACGGTTAGCTTACGACTAATCTCGCACTTGACGTACTGTGCTAATACTTAGTGGAGAATAGGGGGGCCAGCCGCCCAAATACATAAAAAATACTTTATGTAATTCATTTGTGAAGTAAAACTCAAAAATATCAATAAAAGAAACTTTATTAATTGCTAAACGGAGACAAAATATTCTTAAATTACAATGAACAATGGATTTTATGCGCTTACACACCTATCCTACAGTAAACGTCGAAAGTAACGATCACCAACGAATCTTGTACAAATTAGGTTACTCGTCCACTATGACGACATGTGCAATCTCGACACTTGAGGCACCTTCCGTATACTTTACAGCCTAATGTCCTTTCCGTATAGAGAATCGAAAGTTTAAGATACTATCCACTAGGAGCGCTGACGAATCGTAAGAACCAGGGCCCGGACAAGTCATTCGATGAGCTTCATTCGTTCAAGGGGATTCCCCTAAAATTTTACTTACTCATCGTACGACTGACTGAACGTAACTTTCCCTTATGAAAGGGTTTCCTAAGTTTCCTGAATTTTAATCAAAATTTAACATAAACGTTATATAGGAAACCCTTTCGAACGGGTTTTGTGTTTGAACTACCCGAATCACAAACATACCGTGTTAAAGGAAAGCCCTCTCAAAAGGTAAGCAATGTTAATGGGTAATCAATATAAAAATATACAGATTCTGTGACACCTCCTCATTATGGAATTATCTCAAGTTAATCCACTTTGCAGATTGCAGTCGAATAGCTAATACCAGACAGACCCTGTTTTTATCGATTTTTCTGTTACGTCATAGTTGGCGAGTAGCCTCTAGAACCGACACTTGCTTAGATTATGAATTCGAAACATCAAGACACTTGCAGCCACATCATAAATCAACAGACATACCTACGTTTTGGACTTGACAGAATCCAGAACATAGGCGAAACCGACCTGCAAGAATATAGTCTGAAAATATCCTAATACTTTATTTCAATTTACTTAATCATGTATATTGTCCTCTATCAATGATCTATCAATATAAACAAAACTCACGGTAATAAAATTAAGTTAATTATTTCACATCGAACAATTATTAACCTTACACTTCAATTGCTGATAACCTTTATTTAGGGCATATAAGGTATTTATAGTGTTGACAATTTAGAAAGCTCACCTTGATAACGAGGCGGCGCGGGTTCGGTACCCGGGCGACCTCCTCAAGTTATATGATGCGATTAACTAATTTAATTATGACTTGCGTTGATGATCCATGTTCAATCTCAACAACTGAGTAAGTATATTACTTACCTAAAATATGTAAAAAATAATATAAAATCTGGGCACAAGTTTCATTAATGATATATATCAAATCTGAATGAAAAATGGCCGACACGCAAAATAAACTTGTTTAAATTTTGATCACAAATATTAGGACCGCCAAATCCAAAACGTTTACAAAAACAATTAAAAACATAACAACAACCATCCAACTTTACATAAATACTCTATGTACAATATTCAATTTCACACTTATATACCATTCAATTTTACCAAAATGTATATCAGACGTGCATTTACCATTATTCGTAGGGATTTCAGGATGGATTGTACCAAATCACTACCAACTTCATTTTTCTCTGCATGGCCCCAAGTCTACTAACACAATCGATTCATAATCGAACAGCAACCGCATAGTAACTGTCACTCTTGACGGATATCCCATACAATATCTGTCAAAAGTGACAGTTACTATGCGGTTGCTGTTCGATTATGAATCGATTGTGTTAGCAGACGTGGGGCCCTGTTATTTCGTTACGACGACAGCTCTTGGTGATATACAAGCTGATTCAGAAAGGGTATACTACGAACCTTGAACCTGCGCTCTTTAGCCCATTTTTAATCATTATTTAATGTCAGAATTTCGATTTGTCAATTTTAAATATATTTTTATCTTTTCAAAAAATTTCAATTTTTTTATTCGATTATATAATGAGCTAAAGTCGCCCAGGTCCAAGGCTTAGTACGCCGTTTCTAAATCACGTTCAATAAATCCAGTTATTCTTTACATAGAATGTAAAATGCCCAATGCATTTTATTACAACCATTTAGTCGGCTACATATCCTGGTACAACACATCCTAAATAATAATTTAGTTAAATATACAATATCGTTTAGTTCCATTTTCCATGTATTTTAACAGAATATTATTACATAATTCATGCGAATTCCGTTGATAAACAATGGCGCTAATTCTGTAGATACACACACTTAACTTATAAATACAGGGTGTAAGAGGCATGGCAACGAAAACTTTGGTTAAAGGTGACACTTAATAAAATTATAGAAATGTATGTCCAATGTAATATTTGAACGCATTGAGATAACAAATGTCATTGAAATAAAAAAAAATTAAGGATTCTATCGCGTTTATTTGTTTGTTTTTACGTTACTTAAAAAATAGTTTTATTTCAATGTGTTATATTCGCGTAAATATAAGAAATCAATAAATAAATGTAAGTTTTGAACGCGCAATGTATCATGAACCACGCGATGACAACACAACGCACCGCGTGATACCCGACACGAGCGAGTGACGAGCGCGCTCGAGCGTAACAAGTTTTAATTTACATTGCAGCTTTAGGTCTAAATTTATATGTTTTTAGATAGACTTCCACTATGATTTCACAATTAAAAAAAAACTGAGAAAAATCGTAAAATCCATGAAAAGATCAGTAATTCAAACTGAGCCGTCCAGAATCATGGGTTGAATACACGGCATCAGTTTTTATTATTTGTAATAAAAACTGAACACTGAACACAAAGCTACTTGCACCCTGTATAATGATTGCCGTCGTAAATGAGCAAGACAGCAACATTTTTAGTTATGCATAAACAATTTAGTTTAGTGTACCTAGTTAATATATCTTCGTATGCATTGCCCTCGATGTAAACTCGACAAGACTAAACCTAATTGTCACAACTTTTTTTTTCACCAATGTATTTGTTATGAGACCGTTAACAGTTCGTTCATATTTAAAAACATTCAACATGTCTCCCTTTGGCTTGTTAATAAACATATAGACAAGACTATATTATATACAATAAATTTAATCTTGTAAGTAGTTTACAACGGAATTAGCGTCATAAGTTGTAAAAACAATTTACATTTACCCTCATTTACATAGAAAAAAAAAACATTACCTGTATAGTTCGCGTACCTAATTAACATGGTAATAAGGTCTTGTCATGTAATGCCTTAGACATAAACGACATGTTGGGACTAAAACTAAATTTAGTTTGACCGGACTAAAACCGTTAGCCCGTCGACTAAAGGCTCAGTTTGCAGACGATTGAATTTACCTATGAAGTAACCCACTCGTATGGATTGTGGCATTAATAAACTGTTTGAAACATGTGATAAATAGCATTATTCACAAATTGTTAGTATTTTTAAACAATTTGTAAGTGTTTATAAAACATTACCTGCATATAATTTTTAACGAACCTACATCAACATTTCTAAGATATATTGCATATCTGTACTTACATGAGATTTATTTACGTACCTGTTATAATTATTTATTAGAGTATTATTTATCTTAGACAGGGCTTAATCTTCGTGTCAAACTGTGTTTAGTTTTAATGCCAAACAAAACGGTTTTAAGAGGATATTTGACATGTTTTTTTAAAGAAAAAAATAAGGCATTTAGATGGTATTTATACTAGATTACGATTAGGCACGATTAAATATACTTATTTACGGTCAAAATTATATAATGAAATAAAATGCAACATCATATTATCTGTCAGTATATCAATACTATTCTCGTAAACTAAATGTTAATAAGGCATTTTGTCAAGTTCAATGTTAAAAAGGCACTATATATAATAATAAAAAAATGCGTTTACGTATTTCATAAGCTTGTGTCAATTATATAAAATATACCTCAGTCAGTTTGTAAATCAATGTAATATACAAGGTGTAACAAAAATAGTGTAAAATATTTTTACGGGTCAACAAGTAGGTGATACCGATCACGTTTATGTATAAAATATATGTGTTTACAGTGTTTGATTTTTCAGTGAGAAAGCGAGACAGTACTGTTACATTGCGGACTTAGTTATTTAATGTTATTTTTAAAAAAACATGTTTTTTATTTAGGAATGTGACCTTTATAGCCTACCGATGGACCCCTTAAAATATTTTCCACTTTTGTTAAGCCTTATATATAAAATTTACTTCTCATAAGTACTTTAACATGATGAGAAATAACTGATATTTTACAAATATCCATACACTGATATTAATAACTAGGCAGCTATAAGAAAAAAAAAACCTGTTGAATAACGTGCCGGTAGTTACCTCTTCAAATATGAACCTATAATATACAGAGTGATTCAGAAAGTGTATACTACCATCAATCTTCGCCTCCATAGCGTATTTGCTATCATTATGTGATATCATAATTTTGATAATAATTTAAAAATTTCATAAGGTGTTTTTTTTTTATTTTTTTTTTATTACATTATAGGCAAGTATTTGATCTCGATCTCACCTGATGGTAAGTGACGATGAGATCTACGATGGAGCATACTTGCCTAGGTAGGAAGGCGGCAGTAGATCGAGACGCTACATTCACTAGGCACATGCAGCGCAACTGATCTGACCCGCCATCCATGAATGGCAACACCGAACATCATGCCGGAACACGGCTAGGCCGCTTGGCGACATGGCTTTGTTCAGTGGGTGGTGACTAGCCACGGCCGAAGCCTACCACCAGTAAAATAATAACAATAATAGTGTAAAATATTTTAACAATGCCAACACCAGGTTATAAAGATGACATCCCCAAAGACATACATCAAATTATTAGACATTCCAAAAATCACATCCTGTACTGAGCGGCCAAAGGCTATAAAAAAAAATAACAATGTTATTTTTTTTTCATCGCGATACATAACTGATTTATCTGTTAGAATAATTTACACTATTTTTGTTATACCTTTTTAAATTCTTTTAATATTAATGATCGGCTTGCGGTCAAAAAAAAATATAAATATGTACCAAACATTATTTTTTAGTGAGCAACTTTTTTTTAATTGTCACTCTTGTAATAGTGTCTTCGCAAACTCACAAATGCGGTAAATAAGTGTCCGTTTAAATTGTAGTATACCCATTCTGAAACACAATTAATTTTTGTAGCTTGTTACAAAAAATAGTTTTTTCGCGGACGGCTACATATATCATACTATTATACGTTTATAGGCACATTACTAGAGGCCATAAGTTTTACCACCAAATTTATAGAAAGCTTTCGTCCATTTACGAAAATATTACAAACCACTTTTCTTCTGAGAAATGTTTTGTAAAGACATTTTTGTCATTCAATTAAAACTTTTTTATTTTATATGGTAGGTTCACAATTCGTTGGCGTTTACAGAACTACAACCCTTCAATACACTCCACACTCTATATCATGTACAATAAGGTCTAGATTTATATACTCACTGGAATTGACCAAACAGTGATTTGTATTCACCGCGATACGTTATGTATGGCACCAAATACTTAATTTTTTTTTTGTCAATTTATCAATGAATAACTATTTGACGCATTCACAGTAATCTTTACATAATTTTTTGTACAGGCCAAGCTAAGGATCCATGACAAAAAATATAACCGCAGATACATCCAAGATATAATACAATTTTGGTACGGAACCTTAAAAATTAACGTTAGGCCATATGAATGTCTCTACATTCCCAAACAAGCAGACAAGTGCTTTTTTTCAGTACATGTTAGTTTGATATTTACGCAAAAACTACTGTATATTTTTTTTTTTTATTGCATTATAGGCAAGTATTTGATCTCGATCTCACCTGATGGTAAGTGACGATGAGATCTAGGATGGAGCATACTTGCCTAGGTAGAAAGGCGGCAGTAGATCGAGACGCTACATTAACTAGGCACATGCAGCGCAACTGATCTGACCCGCCATCCATGAATGGCAACACCGAACATCATGCCGGAACACGGCTAGGCCGCTTGGCGACATGGCTTTGTTCAGTGGGTGGTGACTAGCCACGGCCGAAGCCTACCACCAGTATCAAATACAAAAGGCATTCAGTATAGTGGTTAGACTCACATATAGAGTAGATTATAGGGCTATGCTCATAGCTGCCGAACTGCAAAGGAATGTAGAATTTATATCTTTATATCAAATAAAATAGCACAGAACCTATAGTTAAATTTTGTTGAACTGCTGTCAATAATTTTTCAATGCTTTTGACATGATTTAAACCATTTAAGGCCCAGTTAGGTACCCTGCATATGGCCGTGGACGATAAAAAAATATATCCTTTGAATATAATTTAGTCATTTTGGATCCAGTCTTAGCCTGACCTGTATATTTTATGCGATGTAACATGACTTGTCTATGATCATATATATAAGGTTTTTTTTATACATCAATTGCACTAGATCAAGGCATCGGGAACTCGCCGCAGACGCTAGTTTTTTTTTTATAAGGAACTAAACAAATTTTCTTACTTTAATATTTTGAGATCAATTAAATCTTTATTCTGCACGATGTCCCCTGATTTGGTTAAAATAAAATGATCTAGAAACTGTTGTCTTACAATCTATGTTGAAAGAGAGGAGATCGGGAGTTTGAACGAACATGAGTCATAAAAAAAATGCAGTCTGGAATCAATACTAATATTATAAGGAAGCAAAGTATGTGAGTATGATTATAGGGGGCTATCTCCGGAATTACTGACCCGTTTCTGAAAACTCATTATCCCCGAGTGATATAGGCTATGTTTAAACGGGGCACCGAGGGAGGGGCCGTGGGCTGAAGCTAGATTTTAATATGCTTACAAGATTGATCGTTTGGTCTAGTGGTTTAAATGTAGGCCGTTCAAGTCACTGCACCGGGTGCGATTCCCGGCCATAAATTACCATTTCACAATTTCTCTGGTCTAGTTGTTATAATGATCGCCTTCAGTTCACTGTATGGTACCCAGAATACAAGCGTTAATTAGTCTGGCGATATTTATATTTACTAGGCATGCTTTTGCCTTTTCGTGTTAGTAGCGAAATATGTGGCTAAACACGGTCGTACCTCGACTATTATGCACCAAAGGAACGAGGGATCCTTTTTATCTTTTACTTTTTTGTCTGAAATAGTTGCCTCACTGTCCCTCCAACTGAGTTAGAATATTAATATTTACAAGAAAATATCTGAATAGCCCAATATGAGTTCTATGCTTAACACTATAAGTACCAACATAAGATCTAGATACTGTACTTTATCTGCAAACTAATAATTTTTCATTAACTTGCTCAAGTTCCATCCAAAACCCTTCTCCTCTTAAAATGGAAATTAATTAAATCCTGATTAGTTATAGAATTAAATTTATATATTCGTATGAACATTTCAAGATAATCACCAAACATAGCCCGCAACACACATACCACTTAAAAAGCATGCGAATATAATGTAGCTAGCTTGCTAACTGCCATGTCGAAAATATTCTCATTTCAGCTACAAGCAACACGATTTCCTTGCGAGCTACTAGCATGCTGAAAATTGATGTACTCAACGAGCGGTATCCTTCAAAGTGGCATGCGAATAGCAGGCATATTCAAGTTACTAGTACGATGTTGTGCTAGTAACATGCATGGCTTTATTAAAAATTTACAAAACGTCTAAATTCTACACCGTTCGTTTCCATAATGGCACTTAATTTGTTTTATTTATCACCGAATGACTGTTTTATGACATTATTCAACGATTTGTTCGTATATTATCCAGTTTTGAGTCTAAAATATGTACCGACGGGGTAAAGTCCTGGCAGTAGCTGGTGCAATACTTTTACCAGTTTATCGTCCATTGACGTACACCTAATTTATACCAAATTTTGACCCATTTCAACTTGACTTATTAAATTTCTCACAATTATTTTATAGGTAGGATCATAGATTATGTAAGCAGTCGATAAAACAGCCACTGGCCCACATAAATACAATTAGTTACAAAGAACACATTATTATTTCTTACATTAAGTCGAGATTGGTTTAGTGGATCCTTCGTATGAATTGCATTCATTAAAATATCCCTGAAATTGTAGTCTACGGTTTCATAGCCAGTGGCGAAATCTGGAACCCTACCCTTAGCAGGCCGTGACTATATATTATCAAGACTTAAAGTCCCAAAGAGTAGATATATTATTTACACATAAACTGCAAATTCACTGGGAACACCTGACCCGACTTTCGGCTTAGATTTCAACTCAAAAATCTCCAAAAATTGCGTTACGTACGCTGAACGCTCCCTAAATGAGAAGCCAACAGACCAAATGTTCGTCGGCTTCCAACTCCTGATATTTCATCTGGCCTCGGACCTCACTTTTCCATTAGCCACTCTGGGGCAAGAGCCTAGGCCCCACTATACACGGGGCCCTCTAGTTTCTACAAAAGGAGTAGGAACTATAAGAGTCCCCATGGATTGCGGTTGTTCCTGTTGTTATTAAAATAGTCCTCTGCTGTGGTCTTGGCGGCCCCATGATCCAAATGTGTCCAGGGCCTACAATAGGCTTAGAACCGGGTCTGTCAGGCCTTCGAGACTTGGAAACCACGTATTATTCTAACATACATATATTACTCTTTGTAGGCATTCAGAAGATGTTAGTAACTGTTTATAAATAATGTATGTTTATGGAACAAGACACTGTGCATGCATTATATAAAGGACCCACAAAACCTTTAAAATTATCAATTACGTTAGTTTAAAATAAAATTGCATTTACTCTAAATTTAATGCTAATATAATGTATATGAAACTTACACAATGTATGCCTTAATTATATTTTATTCTACGCTTAATCGTATAATATCAATAATGAATGAATTTATGGCGACCATTGACTTTTGTGCTAGATTTTGTCGAAAAAAAAAAAAAATGTTTGTAAGCATTATTTACACCAATAATATCTCTTTTTTTTTCTAACCTTGTCATAAACAACGACGAGTATATTTTATTCCATAATGTCTTTATTCATTAAATTACTCTTATATAACGACGTCTTACGTTTCGAAAAATTGGACACATAGTTTGAGCTGCATAATAGTGAAATGCCAAAAATGTTGGGGCTCTCTTTTACAGCACAATCGTTTAAAAATACGAAATGCACATTGACAATGACTTTTGAGATTGAAGAATTTATATATCGGATAACCAAGAACGGTGGGGGTGCGAGGTCACAGCCGTGCCGGCTAGGACACGGAGGAGATAGCGTTGTGGGGGGAGCCCATCTGGGTCAACACTTTGTCCAGCCACTGCAGCGGCCCGTGCAGATGGATCTCTATCCAGCACGGGGTGGACGTGACATCCTGGCGGTGGTACTCCGCCCCCCATCCTTTCACAAACGACATCCGAATAGTACACATCTTCGTCAGCTCGTACACCGCTTCGAAACCATGATTGACGCTCTGAGACAGCAGCTGCGCAAACTCTCTGTTGTTGAAGATCTTCAGCGAACAGCCGGGCGGTATCTTGCAGACGGTAGACGGATGGAAGCCGTGGTGGTGATTACAGTTGCGGCTCTGGACGAATATCGCCGCATCTGATAAGCATTCCGCGTACACCTCCCCGCCAACATAATACAGATGCACCCCTTTGCCAATATGGCGTCTCGTGTTCTCTATCGTAGAATTCCTATTCACATTGCTGAGCTGGCCGAGGCAGAATCTATCGCTGTTGTTAGAAGGATCCGTAAACCCATCCACCACCACCGAATGGGAGTTGCAATGGAACACTTCGCCAACGCGACAGTTCAATTCGTAGTACGCAACCGATGCCCAGTACAATGGCTCTTGGTACGATACTGGGGCCACTTCACCTGGTGGCTCGGAATCGTCCGAGGGCGGGGAGTACGCTGGAGGCGGAGTATCAGGCAGTTCCGAGCTGGCTGAGGGCGGAAATCCAGATCCCGAATACGAAACGTTGTGAGGCATCGATGGTTCTGTTGTCCTTTGGAAAGGGAGTAGGGAATGTCCCGGGGCGAACTCCGAATGCCTTGGAACTAATACTGGTGGGAGCACAGGGCTTTCGACTCGCTTGTAGTGGTAAGGGTTGATGCAGACTTCCTTCTGTTTGGCGCTGAAGGGGTACTGGCATAGCTCTAATGGCTTGAGCTCGTGGTGGCTCTGGAGGTCCGGCCAGCGCCACACGCGGCAATATATCACGTGCGGGAGCCCCTTGCGGTGCGACACCTGGAAATGTATATAAAGATAAAGAAATAAGGAAGAAAATAAGGGAGTAAATATATAATAATAACAATATAGGCCTGGCAGTGGGTGGGGTACATAACTTGCAGAACGGGTGACTCTTAGGGCACAATGGCTCTAGATGAGATGGATAACAAATGCTTTGTAATGTCTTTGTAAACTTCTATAAATTTGGGAGTAAGTGTTAGTCCACCCCTGACACCGAAGACATCAAACGTAACAGAAAGCTGGTTATTGCGTGTAGAGTTTTCAGTTCAAACGGTTTATGTCGCACTGATGCCGCACGGGAATAGTGCAGGAATCGGACGTCGCACACGCGGTTGTTTGTTTCCATAAAACGCGATACAAGAGCAGTTTGACTCCCGTCCAGCAGTCGCACTGTGTGCTTGCGACAGGAGTGCAACACCAATTGTCTAAATTCAAACGTATCAAAAGAAAAAAAAATACGAGAACCTAGCCACAGGTGGCCATGTCAGCGGGCGAGGTGTAAGGCCGCGCGCCAAGGTCACGTCACTGCCTGGGTTGCCCTTGGCGCTCTTACAGAGCCAGATTTCCGCCAGAGCCGAGGGAAGCAGCGCCTCAGAATAGCACAACCACAGCATATCTTCAAAACTACAAGGCTAATGCTAATTACACTTCATAAATGCTCACCCACAGTTACAGGCCATTCTAGCTAGCTACATTTATTAAAAGTCGCTACACATTGGCTGGAACCAGACTAACTGTACAGTTTCACGAGACTGCCGCATCGGACTCGGTCAAGTCTGTGCATGATGTGGTGGACTCCTAGTTGAGCCAATACTCGTCCTAGTTGACTGCGGCCTTTAACTCGTAATTACAAAGCCAAAGTACGAACCTGCAACCTTCCATCTAACGACCTTGGTATTGTGACACACTTGGAAGGCGTGCCAGGGCACGACAGCGCCCTCTCTAACTCCTCGATAGCGCCTTTCCTCTTCTTCAACTTCTTCACCAGACTGTCGACCGCCTTTTCAGCCCATTTCTCCTCTTCGTCACCCTGTTAATGATTATTGCAATAAATATGATGCTGGTAACGTGTGTATGTTAGTTTGACGAAAGCAGTGCCCTACATGGAACAGGCATAGATAATTTTAAAATTAAAATATTGTCTTTGAGTTCCACCATGTTATGAAATATCTAAGTGGGTATATCTGATACTGAAAAAGCAAAAAAAAAACAAGTGAACAAGAGCCCAAATGTGAGGAACATAAAAACATAAAATAAACACGATAAAATTCATATAAATTGTTTTATTTCAATAAAAAAATAGCAAACAAGTTCTTTTTTAGTGACTCATAATTCTCACTCACTGCATGCGTACGAGAAAGTGACTGTGTGCTGAATGAATCATGCTTTATCAATAACAACTGTTAATATTTTTAACTATTTCATAACAACGAAAATATATTAGTCACTTTTTATTTGGAAGTGTTTCACTTGCTATTTACTTTGCAGATTAAAAGAAATATAATTGTTTGACAATTAGATTATTCCTTATTCTGAATTGTGACTTATTTCTTGATATACTATTTTGCTGTGAGTGTTTTGAAAATATGTAAATTGAAAATTTATAAATAAACTATAACGTAACATAATGCTGATACATTTGAGTGTAACAATAAAGGAGATATCAACTGTTATGATCAATTTTAATAAGAGCGGCGGAGGACTATACATCCAAATGTATGTCATATCAATTTTCCCTACACCTATTTACTGCTTCTTAGGATCAAAACCATGACACATATATCTTTTGAAGTAGAGAGAGGGTAGTCAGCTCTGCACTGTTTTACCTATATTTTACAGATGATATTAAGTATCAATATAATTGGGAGTAAGAGAGAGAGGAGATATTTCTTCAGACTGGGCTCAGATGCAGAAGATGGGGCAGTTTAGTTAAAACATATAAAATACTGGCAAGCCACTATAGTGTCTTTGACATCCATGAACTCCTTCTTTTGAATTAATAGTAAACCCCTAAATCCAATAATTAAAACACAGCCCGACAAGACCAAATGAGAACCCTATGAAGCATTTTCTGCAAAATGATGTAATTTTTTTATGAAAAATCTACCTGACAGTGTAATACCAACATTGTAACAGGGAATGCATTCCAGAACAAGATCAATGTTGGTGCATAAACATCAGGTTCTTATAACAGCTAGTGCGTCGCTCCAATAAAATGACAACCAGGAAATATATGCACATTCTCATGATACAAGTATATAAGCCAATCTTATATCATAAGAAAATGCATTCTACAGACCACAAAATTAATAATAATAGGTTATATTTACCCGAAATAGGTTTAACATCCTATCTTAGAATGAGATTAAATAAATAATAAGTATAATCATAGAAAATACCTACTTGTAATCACCGCTATTCTAACATGGAACAGACAACATAGAGAACATAAGAACTATGCTAAGACCTTTAGATCCTGGTTAGATGAGAACATAACAGGAAAACCGTAATCTAAAACATACCTGTTTCCAACCCAATAATTTCTTCACAGCCGGACTTGTGAACGAAAACAAGCTGTTCAGGCTGGACATAGGCCCACTGCTGGACGATTCCCCATCGTCTGTATCCATGATTGGCAGGCCACTTGCTCAAGCCCGCGAATGAGTCACCGACGTCAGGAGCGCGCGCCTCCCGCCTATAATCACACCACGAACACTCTCAAACCACCGATACTGCCATCGATCTCTACCACCACTTGGTATTCCCCACGGCGCGACGCCAAACCAATTATTATGAATGAACACCACAAAACACGAATAACGTGACAGGCGTCAGTGCTACACAATTGATAACTCCCTGCAATAGCTGTATTGCAGCTTCATTTGTCTAAGTCACGGCCTATATCGTCCTACAGTATACATCAGTGGTGATTTCGTGAAATTTAGGGATCGAAAACAGATCAAAATTATAGTAAAACACTCGTCAAACAACTCGGTACTGCTCGGGAGACATTTTGCAAAATACGAACACAGATAAAAAAAATGGTGACAATGTTGCCAATACAGAAAATATTCCAGTAAACTTCTAACCGTGAAAACAGACACACGTTGGCCTAGATTAGCCAAGCAGATTAAGATAAAATAACTACTCCAAAAATCGGTGAGTCAGTGGTAAAAATGGTGCTGTTCTAATTGAATGGGACTTTTGATTACACATCGTCTGTCCGCGTCACTGTGGTTGTTTTTGATCAACCATAATCATGCATTATATGGTTCCATCCATCAATGGTCTGTCAACTAAAATGGGAAATTCGCTTAAGAAATTCCTTTATATTGCTGTTTCATTCGCAACCACGCTTATTAATATCTATGGAGTTTATAGTCAGGGTTGGAACAATTGTGATTGCCGACTGGAACGCATCTTCGGAAACGAATAGAATAATGAGCGAGTTAGCACTATACATCATTTACGAAAGCAAAAGAGAAAAAACTAAAATTTATTTCGTAAAGTCATCTTGCGTACCCTTATATGATTGCTGAAATGGAACGCGACGCTCACTCGCTGCTCGTTTTCTGCGAGAAAATTCTCGAATTTGAAGTGTCATTTCTAGATTTCGCGTTGCTTGTTTGAGACGAGCTCGGCAAACGGAATAGTGAAATAAAAGAACCAGTGGAAGTTAAATGCTAACCGTATTCCATTAATAAATAATTTATTTACGCGTGATAAATAATTGTGTTGATCGAGAACTAACATCAATCATGGAACAGGTAAGAAACCAACTAAACTAAGAGGTTATACCGACGATGCTGATTAGGATTTTTAACGCAATTCGAAATTTAACTCTGTAGGTGAATCAGCTGAAGGAAAAGGGTAATGCCGCGTTAGCGTCGGGGCAGTATATGGATGCGGTGAAACACTACACAGAAGCGATTGCCTTGGATCCAAAGAACCATGTTTTATTTAGTAATCGGTCTGCCGCTTACGCTAAGGCAGAAAGGTATACCGCTGCTTTGGAGGACGCTGATCAGACCGTCGCCTTGAATCCGACATGGAGTAAAGGATACTCTAGAAAAGGTAGTGCGTTAGCGTACTTAGGGCGTCACGATGAAGCCGTAGCGGCGTACGAGAAGGGTCTAGAACTGGACCCTAGCAACGCGCAATTGGCTTCTGGCCTGGCTGAAGTGAGGAAACAAGCTCTGGAAGTGAAAATGAGATTAGAAAATCTCTTTGAAAAGATCAAAGCAAATTCACAGACAAAGGAATGGTTGAATGATCCAGAATATGTCAAAATTGTTGAGGTAAGTACATTTTCGTATGTGTGTACCTTGATTGAGTGTCTGTTGCATAGCAATACCTACTGATTTATTACTCAACCTTTTATGCATGTGACAATGATAGCAGCTCTGGGTTGTGGAAACTAAGATTCATTTTGTCACTGTATGGAGAAGGCAAACATGAGGGATAAGCTTGCCAAAGTTAAGCAATCAGTGCACACAGTGCAGTACAAGTCAAATCAATCCTTAAATTCTTATATGTATATAAAGTCACAGTATATTTTTTATACATACTTTGTATGGTAATTAAATCAGCATTCAATTTAAAAGACAAAGACATTTTGAACATGCACTATTGTGTCTGTGGCTCACTCTGTTCTACTTTTAAACTTAATTTATTGTTTTGTTTATCTTTGGCCCTAGTAATTGCTGTAATTATTTTCATAAAGCCATTGGTTCATTAGTACTGAGTTCTTATGCTGTGTAGTAACATACTTTGTCATAGGTTACTTCACTTGCTTTTGCCACTATTGCATGTGAAAAAACAAACCTATTTATAATTCTATGGTACCAAACACCATTGGTGAAATTTGGATGCATTGCAGTACAGCTTGGCCAATCCCTTTAGGGATTACAGGCAATAGGTAGATAAAAAATTACCTCCACCATATTACAGAACCACCTAATAATTAATATTAAATGTCACACTGCTGGCATACACTTAAGCATTAACATATAGTTATTGTCTTCACAGCAAATAGCAAAGAACCCACTAGATCTTCAGAATGTTCTAACAAAAGCTGAAGACAAGAGGATTCTACCGACCATAAGCATGATGCTTGGTCTAGATCTCGATGATGCTATGGACGTGGACCCACCGGCTACAGAGAAAAAACCATCACCCCCACCAAATAAAGAAGAGCCACCTAAACCCAAATATGAAGACCTGCCGGAGAACCGAAGACTGGCTCTGCAAGAAAAAGACTTAGGAAATGAATCCTACAAGAAGAAGGACTTTGAAAATGCCTTGAAACATTACCAAAATGCTGTCACCCATGATCCTACAGATATCACCTTCTTGACAAATATGGCTGCGGTGTACTTCGAACAGAAGGAGTATGAAAAGTGTATCAAGGAGTGTGAAAAAGCAATTGAAATTGGCAGAGAGAACAGAGCTGATTTCAAGTTAATAGCCAAGGCCTTTACAAGGATTGGTGAGTGTTTTTAATACCTATCCGTGTGTGTGAGAGTGAGATGTTTCGCATATTATCACGTACAGTACGAGTGGCATGATAACGAAAATTTTGGATAAAGGTTACACTTCATAAAATTATAGAAATCATTTATGTTGATTATCATGGTATATATATGTTATTTTTGAGCTTGCAATGTATTGTAACCTACGAAATCACAACGTATTGAGCGCGCTCGTGCGAATCGAGTTTTAATTTACATTGCAGTTTGAGGGATAAATAAGTATTTATGGTATTTTTATTTAAAATCACCATGAGATAGACTTCTATTATGATTTTATGCTAAAAAATTATTAAAACATTGAAAAATAATATGTATATACATGAAAAGATTGATGGAAAATTCTAAGTTTAGGGGGTCTAGAATCATGAGTTGAAGGTGTGGTAACAGTTTTCATTACCAAGTTGCTGACACCCTGTATATGAATTTAATGCTATGGTTATTGTCTGTATTTGTGTATGTCTGAATTATAAAACATGCTCCCAGGTAATGCATACAAAAAAATGGAGCAATGGAAACTGGCGAGAACCTATTTCGAGAAGTCGATGTCTGAACACCGTACTCCCGAGATCAAGACCCTACTCAGTGAGGTGGAACGGCGGATAGTTGAGGAGGAGAAGAAAGCGTACATCGACCCTGTGAAGGCTGAGCAGGAGAAGGAACTCGGCAATGAGTACTTTAAGAAAGGTGAGTGATGAATACTCTTATACGTAGAAGGGTCAAATTAAAAAAAAAACAAAAACCAGATGTCATATTGCTGGGAACCCTTATTTTTTTTAATTCATTTATAGAAATTCTTACCGCTTAACTAACGCGCTTAAATTCTTACAGCTTTCTTACACTTTCAGTATCAACCTGTATATTCAGATAGGTACATAGTTCTAGATGCGTGGCTGCATTCATCTGACACGCAACGAGCTGCGCGCGCATGCGCCTCGATCTCTATTCCCTTTCCTGTCTCTTGAATAAGCTGAGTGCATCTATGGCTAGAATTTTATTCTGACTTTTTCCCGCCCGGCACCCCGCATTGAGTACTTATCAGTGGCACCGAGAATGGTTGATCTAATGCAAATATCAGTGTGCTTGTTCTATGGTGTCCAAAGGGCTATGACCCAGGGACTCGTCTCCTATACCAAGTAGCATTACAATTAATATTGTTTTTTTTATAGACTATACCTCTCCCATTAACTCTGGTCATGTTTTTTTTTATATAATCCGGGTTACAAATTTTAGTGTATTAGGAATATGACTTAAAACATAGAAAAGAATTAACAATTACCACCATGCTGGCTAACTTTAAAAAGTTATATTATGGCTTAAATTACATTCGAAATTCGAAAACAAGATTTTAACAATTGTTATCGAGATACGACACTGCCGATCCGATCGCCAATTTAAAAGTAAAGAATAAATCACTTTTGTAAATGGTTATAAAAAAATTGCTTTGTTTTGCGTTTTTTTTTAATATCAAGGTTTCTTGGTGGGAAAATGAACCGTAAAGTTGTCTATTTTCCAAAAAAATGTGTTTCTTTGATAAATAATGTGTAATATTAGCGGGATGTTAACTCGTAAACATTTTTTTTATTAAAAATATTTCGTCGATAATGAGGCACCTTATCTCCATAACTACTAATCGGATAACCGCAGGGGAATAACCTTCATATGTGATGTTTCTACTTGATTGGTAAAATACTAAACTTACAGTACTGTTTAAAAAACTGTTATACAGCGTGTCACTCACATTCGTCGTGAATAAAACACAGACTTATTAAAGTATTCAGACAGTACACGGCAGTGGCGTAGCATGGGGGGGGGGGGGGGGCGGTACTTTTCCGGGGGCGGCATTTCACAGGTGGCGCTTAGAGGGGAAAAAAACAGCCAAAAAAAATTCTTTCAGTGATTTTTTTTGTAATGTTTTTTGTCGTTACCAGGCCCCAAATTTTTTATAATGAATAGCAAAAATAAGAGGGCAGCAAATTTGAAATCCGCACCGGGTGCTAATGACCTATGCTACGCCACTGGTACACGGCGTACGCTACAATAGAAAGCTAAAAAATCTCTGGTCTAGCATGCTGTTTAAACGGTAGACGAGAGTTTTGCTTTAGGCTTAATTTTTGCGTACACCGTGTCTGACTATTCAAATAAGTCTGTGGATTAAATATGAAAATATAATAAACTTGCTGCGCCCCGCGGTGTAACACGCGATTAAAAAGTATGTTCTTTTTACCGGGATAAAAAGTAGCCTATGTGCTCCAGACTATAATCTGTCTCTGCGCCAAATTTCATCCAGATCCGTTCAGCCGTTCTGGCGTGATTGAGTAACAAACATCCATCCATCCGAACTTTCACATTTATAATATTAGTGGGATAAATAGAACGACAGAGTTCCACTTACAGTATAATGTCATAATTCTACTTAATCGCATTGATGTCTTATATTCTGACAACCAATTAGCACAGTTGTATTAGCAACTGTACACCGTACAACGGAACCGTTCAACCGTTCACAAAGGTTTGTACCCGAGCTATGGATAAGAGAGCAATATCTGGGTGTTTTCAAGTCGAGAGTGAACACGTACCTTCTAGGCAAGTAAGCTACATCGTAGATCTTATCGTCACTTACCATCAGGTGAGATCGAGATCAAATACTTGCCTATATTGTAATAAAAAAAAGATTGAATTAATTTTTTTGTACCTGTTACAAAAGGCGACTACAGCACAGCGGTAAAACACTACACGGAGGCAATCATGCGCAACCCCGACGACCCCAAGCTGTACTCGAACCGCGCCGCGTGCTACACCAAGCTGGCGGCCTTCGACCTCGGCCTCAGGGACTGCGACCAGTGCTGCAAGCTCGACCCCAAGTTCATTAAGGGCTGGATCAGGAAGGGCAAGATTCTGCAGGTGACGTTTTACAGGATACTAGCTTCCAGTACCTCGATGATATAGCTATGGGGGGGGGGGCGGTAAGAGACCCAGAAATAAAAATGGGGGCGTTGTGTAGAGGTTTACAAGAATTATTTTAATTTGAAGTTATAGTGGTTTTTAAGTAGGTGAAAAAATGGAGGCGCTAAAAAATTATTCATTCTCAAAGTGAGCAATAGACAAAATAAGTTTGGGAGCCCCTGCCCTACATCCAAACGAACAAATTTTACCTCTTAATTATTAGTAGGTGTAGACAGACGTGAGGGAGTCAATCAAATCACTGGATGATGTTTACATGGCGACTCTATGGGAATATTCCTTAAGAGCAAATATATGTAGGAGAGTGTTCAGCATTCTGGGTTTGTTGTTCTTTGTAATGTATGGGCTTAATTTTAACCTTTATTTGACATAGATTACGAAGTTTACTAGCGCCCTTACAAGCAGACAGCAGCCCATACTTAACAAAGAATGCAAAATATTATCTTTCTGCTTAATCAGTTCTGTATTTAGGATATTTCTGGGGATATTCAGACGGGCATTTCTGGGGAGCTGACCCAGGTGGGGGACTTCACACGTATTTCGAGGGGTTCTCAGACATGCAGGTTGCATCACTATGTTCTCCTTCCCCGTTTAGCAAGTGATAATCATGGTTGAAAATAAGATTCGCACATGAAATCCACAAATCATCGAGGTGCGAGCCGGGGTTTGAACCTGCGAGCTTCGTTACCGAGGCACGCGTTCTACCAACTTGGCTATCACTGCTTCATGCTGCATCAAGGCTATTACCAAATATTGGATCAAATGTTTTAGCCAAAGTAGCGTAACAAATAGTTTTTGTTTTTCAGGGTATGCAGAAGCACTCCAAAGCGCTGACCGCGTACCAGAAAGCGCTAGAGCTGGATCCCAGCAACGCTGAAGCGCTGGAGGGGTACCGTGCCTGCTCTACACAACTCAACTCCAATCCGGAGGAGGTATGTCACTTTAAAATATTTTTATTGCACCTACTTTAAGTCACTTTATAGAATTCCCGTACAGAAACTGTTAGAAGTCATATCCTATGCCGTTGTAGTTCGATCATGAGTCGATTGTGTTAGCAATCTCACGGCCTAGGTAATAATATTCAAGCATGGGGCTTAGTTCATCTTGACAGAATTATATAGAGAAATTTAATCTTCACACATTTTAAAGCAGCACCTGTACAGAAAGCTGATATATGTGAAACATTTGATTACTGGATCGGTGTTTGATTATGATGTCGCTCTTGTAATAAATAGCAGAGACAAAACTAGTATTGGCTTGAAGAACCTAGAGCCGTTGAGACACAAAGGTTTCATGGCGATAACGCGCCGGAGTATGTAGTGAAGGCACCTTTAAGGTAGTCCCGATAATATCACTCGCATCGCAGAAAGCCTGTGGATGCGAGTGGTGGATGACTGATTTGTCGAAGTAATTGGCCGCCTGAGTGGCGCCTGTATTGAAATCTTAAGGCTAATGGATGAAGATCTATTGTATCAGCCCAGCAATAGACATTAGCAATAAATGTATCCCCATTGGTGATTACAGTCGTATTATGTATGCACCTACTAACCGCAATAAATGCAACAGGTACGCAAACGCGCCATGGCCGACCCCGAGGTCCAGCAGATCCTCCGCGACCCGGCCATGCGCTGCATCCTCGAGCAGATGCAGCAAGACCCGCACGCCCTACAGGACCATCTCAAAAACCCAGAAATCGCCGCCAAGATACAAAAGCTCCTAGAGTCTGGCCTCATCGCCATACACTAGCTCACAAAAGCCTTATAGCCGTTAGGAGTTATTTATCTAATAATATTGCGATCGATGAAAAAAATCTACCATTTTAGCAGTTTTGTTTTACTGTTGGCAGCCCCATTATTACTAGTCAAATTCATTCCATGAAAAGGTCATTGTCCGATAAGCCCAGTGCATACATTTTCAACATTAATTCAGTTCGTTTCTTTTGTCGATCGCGATATATGTAGAGTCTACGACTCGCCATCTCAAATACACTATATTGGAGACCTAGTTTTGAAAGGTATCGCCTACCAAACGTTGAAAAACTTTATATTAGGAATTTAAATGTCATCGCTTTTATACTGTGATTTTATTCAGTTGACGTTTTATGCTTGTATCAAAACTGTTTGTAGGCTTGTGGACCATTCCAAAGTATGCTTCTCCCATAAGATATGCAATTCAGTTTTTTTGGTTTTAGGTTTATTATAGCGTACCTACTTAATGTCGCCAATTCTGTTGTTTAAAACTAAATTTGACGGCTAAAAATATTTCTGTCCTACTCATACTAATTATGCATGAGATATATCATCATCCAGTTTTTTTTTTATGTATAAATCGTATTGAATTTGTTATCGCTATTAAAAATTTTGACACTGGCAAAATACCCAATGTGAACGAGGCCTTATTGTTTTTATTTCATTTCATAAAGAATGAGATGGATGGCGATATTCACCCATGTCAAGTTTAGTTGTACCAACAGAATATAGGGCCAATGTTTTAAAGATTATCTTTATGCAGATTACTGCCTAAATGATGGAATTTACATTAAAAGCGACTTTTTGTAATTTATTCAATAAAGGAATATTATGTAGGCAGATATTCGTTTCATTTCAATTTCAGCGAAAAAATGGCTCCTGCAGAAAGCAAAGCAAAGGGAAAGATCTACATATAAATACTCATTTACAGGTTTGGGTCGGGAAAGAATATTGAAATATTGATGATAGCCATCATTCCAAGTCTACTGGCAAACTTGCTTATCTCAGTCGGTAATACGAACGGCTAAAAATCCAAGTTCGCCCCATTTGTCTAAATTATAAACGACATCAATGAGGTCTAACTAAAAAGTTGAATCAAATTCTCTATACTATAACTTGACTATCTAACGTCATGTTTCATGAGATAAAAGAAGACAGCAATGGCTGCTCGCTCATGTCTCAAAGCTCTGAGACCCGCCGATCCAGACATGGCAGGGGTGTTATTAGATAGGAATGTCGATAAATATGGATAACTTATAGTAAAGAGCAGGACAATACTAAAGCGCTATGATAAAACAATTTGTTTGACAAAGGTGATATTTCAATAATTTATCGCAACAGCGATGCAATAGTTTACTCTTTTTCTCATCAAATGATGAGAAAAAGAGTCAACTATTGCATCATCATCATCATCATCATCATCATCGTAATTTGTAGAAAATTAGTGTAACCAGCTGTGATATTTCAACTTTTTACACTCCCCCTAATTCCTTCTTGCTCTTCGATCGGCATTATACTTAACACTGGCATAAAACCTCAAGATGGCGATGCCATTTTTTTTAAGAAGTAGACAAAGCCAGCAGCCAATAGAATTCCGCGATTTATTCATTTTCATTCATTCGCGTAAACTATGTTGAGATAATGTGTTGTGCGCTTTGTAAATATTTATTTTAATACGTACTGATAGCATTTTAATTTAATTATGTAGTATTGAGAATATTTGTGGCAGTGTTATAAAAGTGGTGAACGTGATATCTTACACCTATAAATGCTGACACCAAAGTTTATTTACCTGGAGATATTACATAAATATAACAAGTGTTTTTGTTAAGCAATTTTAAAAGTAAGTAAACACACTTAACTTTATTTATATGTCTTATTTAGTTGTCCTGTGTAGTTTAACTGGAATATAATTTAATTATGTACTGTAAGTATTAAAAATGTTATATTCGGAACAAACAAAGAATTAAGTGGGTAGGTACTAACAAAACAAAGTAGGTATTCTTAGGATGTCATTCTGAATACATTCGTTTGAATATTCCGAATCATTGAATTATACATATAATATATTTGTGTGATCAGTTGCATAGCGTTTGTACTCAAAGGTCTAGAATCATGATCAGTCATCAGTTATGAGTAGGTATCTGCATAGCCTACTAAAACTTTTAGTTCATTTCCGTAAACAAAACAAACTGTAATCATAATGACCTACTTATTTTTTTTTACTGATTATTTATTTAGTTCAAAGATTAACCATCAATAGGAACTGCAAAGTTGAGCTGATATAATTGTTTTAATAATCTTGAATCATGGCTATTTATTTAAGTAGGTAATAAGACAAACTTAGTTTTGTTTTAGTTTTAGCTTAGCTTAGAAGACTAACTTAATTGTGTGCTTGATATTTTGGAAAACAAAAAAAGGGACCTTATCATTAATACAGAATCCATACTTTTGGATATTTGTTAGTATGAAATAATTTATTTTTAAACAAAACTTACATAATACTTGCATGTACTTATACTTAAAGTAGATGGTAATAAATAATTGATATATATTTCCAAAAAGTTAATGGTAGGTTTGCAAATCAAGAAAAATCAACTTACTGGAACAATATTTATGAAATTTGTTTTAGTGATAGTTTATAATTGGTTAAACACTATTATAGGGTTCTTTTCATCGCAAGAAATAGATTTTCTATAGGATAGCCCTAAAAAATAAAAAATAATTTAACTTTAAATAGTGATACGTTATAACAAGATAATTATGTAGAAATTAATCATTTTTATGTGGGGAACTGCACGGGTACTCCGAGATAGCCAAAAACCTATAAGTAGTCCACTTGAACAAAAGTCATGGGCACTGCTAGTAACTATGTATAGGTCATTGATATGGCATTTTTATGAAAGGTTTTTTATACATCAGTAAGTAGTTATATAAGTACTTTACAAAGGAGTTTGGTGATGGTCAAATGATGTAAAAACTCATGTCATAAGCTACTGTAGCATTTCAATAGTTTATTTTAGTTCATAATTTTTAGATAAACTTAAAAAGAAAACAACTATTTTTCCGTCCATACCATAAACATTTTTTAGCTTACAATAATTGTACTGAGTTACATTTTATATTTACACAAATTAGAGGACATAAGTTGGTACCTATATATATTTTTTTACGCGGGTGGAGCATACTTGCCTAGGTAGGAAGGCGGCAGTAGATCGAGACCCTACATTCACTAGGCACATGCAGCGCAGCTGATCTGACCCGCCATTCATGAATGGCAACACCGAACATCATGCCGGAACACGGCTAGGCCGCTTGGCGACATGGCTTTGTTCAGTGGGTGGTGACTAACCACGGCCGAAGCCTACCACCAGTAGAGTTGTCACCTAGTTAGCACCACCCAGGGTCACGTGTAGGGTATCTCGAGGGTATTTAATTCTCCTACGGACGAAGGTGACTCGACCCCGACTATATAATTATTTAGCAGGTATATACACCCGGCTTATCACACAAACTGCGCCCATCGGAGTCTAAACCCAGGACCCTCAATACAGAAACCCAGTGATCCTGTCCCTACCAACTGTGCTAATCGAATCGTTAGTTCCAAGTGATAATCCGATATCTAATCTAGGAAAACCGTAGGCGTATCTGAATTATGAGATACTGAATGCCGATATAATCAAAATTATGATTAAAAGTAACGACTAGTCACCATATTGATTTCTTATATTTACGCGAATACTACACATTGAAATTAAAATAATCTTACTTACGTCGTACCGTGACCATGGTTGCTGTAAAGCAGCCATAACATCGGGAACGTAAAAAACGTATAATAAACGCGATAAAATCCGTAAGATTAGTTTTATTTCAAAATTGGTCACCATGTTTACAGAGTACTTACGTAGTTGATGATGGCCATGGAACTATGGCTCGTACAAAATTAATCATAATCAGGTTTTCTTATGATATATATCATCTATATAGCTAGGCTAGATTCTACCGTCACGCAGGATTTATATCATAAATCTACCAAATCAGTTATAAATATATAATGCTACTAGTTGCGCCCCGCGGTGTTACCCGCGATTAAAAAGTATACACATTTTACCGGGATGAAAAGTAGCCTATGTGCTATTCCGGACTATAATCTATCTCTGTGCCAAATTTCATCGAGATCCGTTCTGCTGTTCTGGCGTGATTGAGTAACAAACATCCATCCATCCAAACTTACACATTTATAATATTAGTGGGATTAATAAAGTATATAGTTGGAGTATTTTAACAGTAGTAACAGTAGTAGCATACCTAGCCAGTTATTGTATTGGCGGGCGAGTGACGTTGGTGTTGCAAGAAAAAAATAGAAGAAAGCATTCGCCAAACTAACTCGAAGAAGCGATTCGTTTGTGTTGCGACTGCGTGCAAGATCCGTTCATGCCAATGCTACAGTGAAGCCAGTTTCCATATAATGTGGTCTGCCATGACCGACGAGTGGATAGCTTATATAATCAAACGAGTATTACATGAGCAAAGGCATGCGTAAAATGTTGATATAGTCCTACCTATTTCTATGCCTAGGTCTATCTAGAATAGGTCAATAGCACCACACAAGTGCTATTATCAGTGACTCTGACTAATCTGCAACTAATAGTGCACCTATCTGCCACTGGGATGATTATTTCAATGCCTAATATCGCGAAACATTCCAAAAGATATTAATGTCTACGTCAGATCTACTTATCAGTTTGCTCGTGCATAGTTATCATAAATACCAAATTAAATTGCACGTCTGCGATTAATATTTAGGTGCCTGAATCACCCGGAATTCACATGAACTGATAACCTTTATAGGTACATAAGTACTCGGTAAACTATCCCCACGGCCTTGGCAACACGTCTCCCATTAACTTGATAAAAACTCATAAATACAAAACATAATATCATCCATTATTGATTTCTTATATTTACGCGAATACTACACATTTAAATGAAACTATTTTTTTTAGAATATAAAATCAATATATAAACGCGATAAAATCCTAAAAATTAGTTTTATTTAAATAATATTATCATCCACATAAGAAATGCTTGCGGTCTTTTAAATCAAGGTGGGGTAGCACATCCATGGGTCCAGCAGATGGCAGTCGTACTAAAGGTAGGGCACCAACAAATTCTACGAATCGATAAGCATAAGGTATGCTGTATGGAACAGTTTCATATCCAGACGCATAATTACTATAAGATTAGTGTTACCCTAATTGGGGCGGTCCTCGGAATCAAGAAACAAAGAATACGTTTCTAAAGGATCGAGATGGCTACCCCGAAACTTCATTCTCCCTAGATGTATGTGTGGAGTGGCACGAATGGCATCAATGAGGAATGTGTGTGCACTTTACTATGTACTGTGAAACTAACACCTGTAACATATAAAGTAAGAAGCAGGAGGCTGAAATGTCTTGAGCATATGCAGTTAAAAAGGGACTTAAGAAGTGATGAGTATAAATGTCGATTTCGATGGATGAAGACTTAAGATGGATGGATTGTATCAAGAGTGACATGAACCAGGGGGATGTGAGTGTGCCAAACAATTGTTATGAAGGTGATATTCATGTAACAACACTAGATCATTAGCAGTAAAGTAAGTGCAATAGTAAAGAAGTAGCACCTAAAATAGCTAAACTTAAGAATGGACTTACACAGACGTATTTTAGTCTAGAAAGGCCAACAGAAGGCTGCAATCTAAGATTTATATAATCACCTACCTCTGCTAGTTCGGTGATCGGTCATAAAATTCGCGGTACACTATAATTAAGATATAAAATTATCTAAATGTCTATAGTTTTAGTAATTCTAGCTTAGGTGGAACATGTTTAAGATACCTAACTGCAGATTTTTTATTTTAAACTCCTACGGCATGTAGGTATTTGATTATAATAACCTTGGCATTATACGTGGGTAATCTGACTGACGGGACAAAGAAATCGGTTGATATTATAGTAAGCAGTAATACAGTCGTCGCTACGGACGATTTGTATATTAATATTCTTACATTAGAAAGTTAGGCGATACCAGTTATCTAAAGTTGTAAAATAGGAACATTGTACGTTATTGCTTCGCTGTCTACGAATAATCATAGCTCGTTGTTCGCTGTCCGTCTTCGATGTAAATATAGCATTTTTTTAAATTTTTATTACATTATAGGAAAGTATTTGATCTCGATCTCACCTGATGGTAAGTGACGATGACATCTATGATGGAGCATACTTGCCTAGAAGGTACCTGTTCACTCTCGACTTGAAAACACCCAGATTGAAGTCAAAGGGGAATAAAGACGCCGGTAGCACATTCCATTCCTTGGCAGTTCGCTCGATGAAAGTAGAAGCTTAGCAAATTATATGAATAATCTTTATTTTCTTTGTAATGTACAGATAATTCAAAATGGTGTCTACGGAGAAGAAAACCAGTTTGTTCATGGGATGTGGCGCTGTGCTCGTCGTGATGGGAGCCATCATGGTCGTGTTCTGGCCACCGCTATTCCTTAGAGAGTTACAGAACGTGAGCCTATTTCATTATTTAACTCTTAAAATTCAAATTAATTAACATAACCTGAAATTGCTTTATTCAGAATCAACAATAGCATTAATATTAAAGAATATATACAGTTATTTGTTGATATATGAAAACGGCAAAGTTGTAGCGGCATTGGGGCGGAATGAATCGAAAATTGGGCTATTGGGATATGTATATTACCGGGTCTTATGGAGGAGAAATTGGGAGGCTGTAGCCCAGCAGTGGGACACACAATCGTTAAGGATATCAAAATGATGCACAAATAAGGACTACGTGAAAGAATTTCTTATGATTAAATTCAAGGCCCCAAATCTGCTGACACAATCGATAATAAATGAAATGGTGATGGCAGTGTTATTGTCACAAGATCTAAACAAAATATAAATAATACGCTCTTAGCCTACCAATCGAAAGAAAAGCCAAGAGAAAAGCGGTCATATGTCATATTGACGGCTCCTTACTAGTTAGACCAAGGTCGTCGCACGTAGCAGGCTTCGTAGGAAGCCGGTGGATGCGAGTGACTGAGAACGGTGATGTGTGGGAGTCATTGGGCGAGGTCTGTGTCCAGCAGTTGAGGTCTTTCGACTGATAGACGAATGTATATAGTACTAGCTGCGCCCCCCGGTGTTACCCGTGATTAAAAAGTATGTCCTTTTTACCGGGATAAAAAGTAGTCTATGTGCTATTCCAGACTATAATCTATCTCTGTGCCAAATTTCATCCAGATCCGTTCAACCGTTCGGGCGTGATTGAGTAACAAACATCCATCCATCCAAACTTTCACATTTATATTTAGTAGGATTCTTTTCTGACCGGTACCTGTTGTTCCAGAGGATGATATTGACAAATGAGTCAATGTCCTTTGAAATGTGGCGCGAGACGCCGATCCCCATGTACCTGGAGTTTCACATGTTCAACATCACGAACGTGGAAGACATAGTCGCCGGGAGGAACGTCACGCTGAGGGTCGAGGAGTTAGGGCCCTATGTGTTCAGGGAGACGCATATTAAGGTGAATATTTTATGTTTTTTTAGTACTAGCTGTTACCCGCGACTTCGTGCGCGTGGTATTTAACAAAAAGGTTTTTCTAAAATAAAAGTAGCCTAAGTTACTGCTTGTTACATCATCTATCTACCAGTGAAAGTCCCGTCATAATCGGTCCAGCCATTTCAGAGATTAGCCGGAACAAACAGGCAGACAGACAAAAATTAAAAAAAACGTGTATACATATACATCCAAATGCACTTAGTAAAAAGCGGTTATTTTAATATTACAAACAGACACTCCAATTTTATGTATTTGTATAGATAACAAATATTGAGTACTTTATTTGAATGCTGTATAGCTAGTAAGTAAATTTTGGTTTGTTCTTCTGATAGGTACTTACTGTTGTCTTGTTCGCCACACTGCCAGCAGTTGCTGGTGGTGATGTACTAGTCACCAGTACATTCGATAACTCTGGTAATTGAGAGAATCAGCTGATATCAAGTCGGTCCTAGGCCTTTGGTGCGTCCTGTCAGTTATATTCTAAACTATATGTAGTTCAAAACGCATGAAGCGAACAAAAGTACTATCTCGTCAGACTCGTGCAATAAATTCTGGTTCTGACCAGAACTTGTTTCTGTTTACAAACAATATCAATGCAAATTTATGTAAATGTTGTTTACAGATTAAATAAATATGCACCCGAAGCATAGTATATTTCCCCGCACTCTCCGCCATAGGTACTATCCGCCGTAGGAACTCTCCGCCGTAGATACTCTCCGCCGTAGGTACTCTCTGCCGCCGTAGGTAGTCTCCGCCGTAGGTAATCTCCGCGGTTGGTACTCTCCGCCGTTGGAACTCTCGTAGCGTGAAAGACACGGAGTCCTAAGTGTGTGACACGTCCATAGTGTAAACAAAACGTGTGTGAACGTATTGTTTAAACTTGACATCATACCAACATAGAAACTAATCAATCTCACCTTGCTACCTAACACAAAGTAAATGAACTATTAAGCATTATCCTAATTGGCAGTAGTTCGCAAGAACATGGGGCGATGGCATCGCATTGCTTGTACGATCTCGACAACCAAACATATGTTTATACAATACAATCAAATATAATACTAATCTTACTTGACTGTCAATAATATATTTCGCGCGTTCAGTTGGTATCATTGTATTGTAGCGTAATCGTGCTATTAATTCGCATCACAAGCTCGTACTATCGTTTACCATTTAGGAAAACGCCTTCAACGAGGCTGGTCGCCTAAGGATAAGCGACTCTTATCTGTGCAATTCTGATTGTCATTTTAAATTAAATTTCATTTACATCACTGTGGTTCAAAACAGACATAATGCCGAACAATACCTACATTGTTTATAGTAAGTTGCATTATCGTTCGTGAGACTACGTTCGTTACAGTCTATTGCTTGTCCTATTTTAAACTAATTTCAGTTATTTGCATCACATTGAAATATAGTTCTAAGCTAATGCACGCAGACTACAATAAGGACTGCAGGAAAAATGTCGGTAGAATATTGTTGTTACCTTTCATTTCATTGAGCCACATAGGAAAGCAGCACAGGTTTTTTCAGGAGGAAAATCTTATCGTTTTAATAGTGAATTTGTCCTGTTATATACGGTGTAAGGGCCTTGATAACGAACACATTGTAATGGTTACGCTTGATGCATATAGTAAAATGATCGAAATCACTCATGTCAAATGTAATAGATTAGAAATGTTGTAATTTTTTAATGCTATGTATCATAAACAACACGGTGCTCCGCGCGAAATCCGATGCGCGATTAAAACGGCTGCCTGACGAGCGCGCTCGAGCGTATCGAGTTTTACTATACATTGCAGTTTATTTACAAAATACTGAAAATAATTCGTATAATTCATGAAAAGGTCGAAGGAGAATTCCAACTCTGGGGGTCCAGAGTCATGCGTTGAGTCCACGGTATCAGTTTTCGTTACGAAGCCGGTATTAGTATGAAAAAAAGGTGTGCGGTGCATTTCCTTTTCCTGAAGATGAGGGGGTACAAGGAAAACCTTGTTTCCATTTTATTTGGCTGCCATTATCGGAAAAGCCAACTAAAACAACATGTTTTAAACGTGTCGCAGATAACACGTAGATATAAAATACATGTGAGAAGATAAAAAATAATAAGTCTGTAGGTACTAGGCAAGCGTATTTTGATTTTGACAGTGATATTGCGCAAGAGATTATGGATTGTCGATTAATATTCAGAGGCATGTTGTCACGCTGGCGCATATTTCTTTTACAATTAAGCAATCTATCAATTATACAATTAAGCACACAACATCGTATTACTACATGACAGACCAACGGTCTAAGTCGGGTGTTACTTGCTCAGTCTGGCGTCAACCTGATACATCAGTTTGTTTATCACCGGACTGATCAAAATATTAACATAACATTTAAAATCTGTCTTTCAAATTCTTATCAAAAACCATTTTAAATTTCGTGCCGATAGTAAAAAAATGAGAGTTGAGAGTCTACTTAACACTACTGCGCCGTGAAGAATTCGTGCATAGTTGTTTAATTCAATTTGTAACAATTGTGAAAACCTAAGAAATCATTACCTATTTTTTCCGCCCGCAACACCACGACTAACACGTGTTTGGGGTCCCTATAAAAAAAAAGGTTGAGTACCACTACATTAGACGGTCAGTCTAAACTCAATTTAATCAGACTGATGGACCAAACTAACGCCAGACTGAGCGTGTAACTCCCGACTAATACTCAAAGTCTTGTTTACATTCTACTGAGCATTTGGAAACGATGTCGTTATTGAGCATTTTTATAAGATGCTCAAGGAGTTAAGTTTAAGTATTCGTCGTCTTTCAAGTGGATAATTTATTACAATCTAAGTTGTTTTCTTACTTATAGATAGAATCCACCCGTAATAAAAAAAAATACTCTACGGCCTCTAATTTTGGGTGAGAATCCTGTAAAAAGATATATTGAAAATGTAAACACTTAAGTATACAATTATCTATTTTAAATGAATAGTTTTGTTATCGTAATGAACCTTTCGTAAGCTAATTAAATTGTCATATAGTAGGTAGATATGTATCACATACATAGTGCGAATATCATACAGGACGGTTGTTTTGTGAATACTAGTTTACATCAAGGCATACTAGTTTTTTATTACAACTTTCATCATAACAGACTTGGAATATAAACTATTTTTTTTCTGTATTCCATTTAGGCGAACATATTTGAAACGAATAGACGTTGTACGTTAGAGGTAGGTACATTAGCGACGCCGAAATATGGCGCCGCCGAATAATTTGGGATCGAGTCACCTTCGTCCGTAGGAGAATTAAGTACCCTCGAGATACCCTACACGTGACCCTGGGTGGTGCCAACCAGGTGACAACTCTACTGGTGGTAGGCTTCGGCCGTGGCTAGTCACCACCCACTGAACAAAGCCATATCGCCAACCGGCCTAGCCGTGTTCCGGCATGATGTTCGGTGCTGCCATTCATGGATGGCGGGTCAGATCAGCTGCGCTGCATGTGCCTAGTGAATGTAGCGTCTCTATCTACTGCCGCCTTCCTACCTAGGCAAGTATGCTCCATCGTAGATCTCATCTTCACTTACCATCAGGTGAGATCGAGATCAAATACTTGCCTATAATGTAATAAAAAAAAAAATTACCATATTGAGCAGCGATCGCTTATCGTGAAATGCATTGCCATTTTAAACTGTAGCCTTTGAAAATGCGATGACGATCAGGCGGTAATGGATATCTTAACTACGCAACTACGTAAAAAAGTGTGCTGTAAGCAAACATTTTCCGCTCCACTTATAAAGCGCAAATACGAAGACTATTGGCAATTAAGCATTATAAACTATGATATATTACAACTTGATTTTGCTGATGGATGTTTCTGAACGTGTATAAAATATACCTACATATGGTAATTCATTATCTGTGCATGCGCGCTCCCAATACTTTATATCTATTGCTCTCTATCTAATTTCCCGTCACAGATTATAAAGTATATTATTAAAAAAATATTTGCTCATTCAATACTCCCTAAAGGGGTAGGCATAGGTGCATATTAGTACACCCAGATTGAGTTGATAGTTTTCCTAATATAATGCAGCGAGATTGATCGTCCGATTACACTCACTCACTTCACTTCACTTTTCGATAAAGTAACGAATCTTTCAAATGTCGTGGATCGCTTTCTAATATGTTAATAATATTCTGACGTGATGTGAATTCAGAACCGATATGTAAATGACCGATGGATATCGTCCATTTATTTTTAAGATAAAAGTAAAGTTCATTTTAAAATATATTTCGAATAAAGACGAATCCCATGAAGTTCGATTATTAATTATACGATATCAAATCGAATCGATCGATTTGTAATATTATAAATCGGCCTGTTTACCATTGGGTACCGTACCTACAACCACCCGGTATACCTAGTTAACCGAGCGGCCTTCGCTCCAACCATTATGCCAAGCTCTACTGATTGATTTAGTGAACCAAGCGGCCTTCGCTCCAACCACTACACTAAGCTCTAGTGATTGATTTAGTGCACCGAGCGGTCTTCGCTCCAACCATTACACTAAGCTCTAGTGATTGATTTAGTGTACCAAGCGGTCTTCGCTCCAACCACTACGCTAAGCTTTAGTGATTGATTTAGTGCACCGAGCGGTCTTCGCTCCAACCATTACACTAAGCTCTAGTGATTGATATAGTGAACCGAGTGGCCTTCACTCGAAGGCTCAAACAATTACACCTAGACCAAGCTGAAGTGATGACGGTGATGAACTCATTCCTCCAACAGACGAACATGACGTGGAACGCGAACAGCACGATCACCTTCTACAACCAGCGATACTGGCGCTACCATCCCGAGCTGTCCAACGGCAGCCTCACCGATATGGTGACCAGCATCAACCCTATCATTGCGGTGAGTGCAGCAGCAGAACTGATGTTAGAAATATGGTTCCACCAATTAGACGAGGAACCTAGAGAGAGATATGTGGAATAGACCAATCAGATTGTTTGAAAACCTCCGCTTGGTGCGAAGCGGTGTTTTCCGCACTACACCACACTCCTATACTACATGGAGGTTATCATCTTTTCTCATTTTTGTACGCATAGACCAAGTAGCGCTGTCTAGGCCATGTACCGTCAGGTCACAAGTACTACTGGCGCCCCAATATAAGTAGTCCTGCTCTATAATAATTCATTATTTCCTCTATGGTTACTTGGCGCTGTAGGGTTGGTAGGTGACGTCGCTCGTGCTCGTGTACTGCGACCTAGACCTGGCCACTGCACCAGGGTTGCTTGCTCTAAATCAAGTGCCTTATGTTTTCAATGCTATAGATTTAAATCATAAAAAACATGTTTTATAATTAAATTACGTAAAATATTCAACATTCACACTAGCTGCCATTTTTTTTGTTATACTCGACTTTGCACTACGACAGAATTAATTGTATGAGGAAAAGAATGATCCTGTTTCCCAAGTTTTAATATAGAAGACAAATAAAAAAATCAAAGATCATAAAATTCGGCCCACTCTTCCTTGAGTCATAGTTGGTGTAACTAACACGACTTTGTTTTATATAATATATAAATAGAGGAATATATGTCAGAAATAAATGAAAAACATGATTTTTATAAACCCTGCATAGCCCTGGATACAGGGCCGGGTTCACAGAACCCTATTAACACACGTATTTGATTTCTCACCCGACAGACGATAGCATACATGCTCCGCAACGAGCGCACGATAGTCAAAGTCGCGGCGAACGTGTTCATGCAGATGTTCCACGAGCACATGTTCGTGACCGCCAACGTCACGGACTGGCTCTTCGAAGGCATCGACGACCCGGTGCTGGACATAGCCACCAGCATCCCGAACCTGCCCTTCGAAATACCCTATGATAAATTCGGATGGTTTTATGGCGTAAGTAACCATTCGGGGCCCCAAGTCCGCTAACACAATCGATTTATAATCGAACAGCAACGGCGGTACTGTAACTTCTGACAGATATTGTATGGGATATCTGTCTAAAGTGACAGTTACTATGCGGTTGCTGTTCGATTATTAATCGATTGTGTTAGCAGACTTAGGGCCCTGTTCTGTTTATCATTTTACTGTGCAGGGTGATACAGAAAGGGCATACTCACTTGTGAATCTTCGCTTTTGTATCGCATTTGTAATTATGTTAAGTCAGAAATATGAAATGTAGAATTTTTACAAATTGAATTTGTTACAAAGATGATGTTTATAGGTTAGTGTACCCTCTCTGAATCACGCTGTTTATATCAGTATATTCGCTATACTATACGCTAGAGATTGACCGCCAATGGTATAATATTGCCTAGCGAGCTTAGCTTGTGCTTACTGCGTATTTCAAATTCATTTTTGCAAAAAAAAAAATGCTTGCATGATGTGTTTTTAATAAAATAATAATAATAATATAATACGTTTTCAATGTCCCACTGTTTGTTACGGGCTTCCCATCAACGCGAGGGAGTGGGGAGGGGGGCGGTTATAATGGCGCTATTAAAAAACAATATCTTACATGTAGTTAACTTATATGGCTGACAAGGAAAAGCATGTGTAGATAATTATTAAGGTTACAATGCAATTAGTTTTATAATGCTAATTTATTATGTTACAAATGATAGATAATATTACTGTTTGCGTATGGTTTGTCAACGAATGGCGGGAAATTGATTACTTAGTACGTACACAAATGCCTCACACATGGACAAATGTCTGTGCAAAACTTGCTTCGAATGGTACGACAAAGATTTACAAAGTAGACCTATCTCCCTCACTCTTATTTCTTGGAATCATGTGCATAAACAGGCGGCAATGTCTTGCAAAAGAGCCCTCCACACTGGTCATTTCTACACGTTATGAATCTTTCTATCTTGTGTATAGAGGATATAATATACAGTGTGTAGGTGGCTTCGTAACAAAAACTGATACTGTGAATTCAACTCGTGATCTGACCTACAGAGTTGGAATTATCCGTCGATCTTCTCATGAATTATCGAGTTTTTCAGTATTTACCAAAAATGAATTTAGTATCAAAAGTCTATCTCAACAAACCGGCAATGTAAATTAAAAAGTGATACGCTTGAACGCGCTCGTCACGCGCCAGAATCATGGTTTACGATACATTGCGGGCTTAAACATAACAACATTTGTAACCCATGAATTTAGACATAAATAATTACTATAATTTTTATCCAAAGTTTTCGCTACCATGCCCCTTACACCCTGTGTAGATGACTGTATGTTTGTTTGTCTATTTGCGTGTTTTATATAACGTCGACCTTCTTATCATCTGTTTTTTTCACTAACTACCATTCGCCAGTGGTGACTAATGTCTAAAGTTCATAAAGTCGTTTGTCGCAAATCAAACATATAATGACATCACTGACTCATGTCAGCATTATCGACAATATTGCAATTCTATTGCTATTATAAAACTGTAACTGATGGGCTATGTATGTGCACTGAACATACATATTTCTTTTTTTTTTTGTAAGCTGCATCTATTTAGTTGTATTTGAACCCAAAACAAGTGTTATTAGAGCATCATGTAAAAACTACTCGTCCAATTTCAACGGGGTTTTCGCTATTACATAGCCTATGGTAAGACTCTAATTATAGTGAGTACTAAAACTGGTACATAAAATCACCTTACGACCTTTGGGAGTCGAGTTGCAGAGCAAAATCAATGATTGCATGAATAAACAAATACGGTAGGATATATAGTTGTGCGTAGAAGCAGAAGTGATAAGGCGATAGCGTCAGCACTCATAGCGATATGGGGTGTAAATAGTTCAGCCCTACTCTTCTTAAATTGCAAGTACCCACAGAACGTTATATGAAAAAAAAATACAATCGAATTGAGAACGTCTTCCTTGTTTTTTCAAGTCAGTTAAAAGCTGTCTCGTTTCCATAACATTCAAATTATTGTATGAATAACATTTTATGTAGGTATGTTAAAAAAAAAAAAATCGTTCCTAAAATCTGAGTAGCTACGTAAGTATGTTAGTATTTAAAAAGTAGCTGTCCCGGGAATTGTATATCCCTTTCAGAATCAAATGTGATTGTTTTCCCATGTTTTATTAGTTATTCTGGTACTCGGGGCGGAGACAATTGCAAAAAATTATAGATAACTAGCTACGCCCTGCGGTGTTACCCGCGCAAAAAATCATCTCATCAAATCTATCCCACGGGAACCATTCATTTTACCGGGATAAAAGTAGCCTATATGCTTCCAGACTATAATCTATCTCTGTGCCAAATTTCAGCCAGATCCGTTCAGCCGTTCTGGCGTGATTGAGTTATCCATCCAAACGTTCACATTTATAATATTAGTATAGATTATCGCTTTTACATATAATCTAAATTATTCTAATAACAATATTCTATGAATGAAACAAATATGTTAATTCAAATGTTGTCCCTAAATTCTGATTAATAATTAATTCCGTAGTAGCACCCAATTAAGAATAATCAACGTTCATTTCAAGGAATGACTAATTTTGCCCCTAATTTCATTATTTTAACTACTTTCACAGTTGATTTGGTTGAGCGAAATTCGACATTGTTCGTTTTGGGTTACGATTCAATGTAATCAAAGTCGTAACTAGTGTATTACGTCACATTGTTTCACGGTAGCCGAGTGACCGACTTATGAGTCGCGGGCTCCTAATGCAGCGATGCGCAAATTTGTGTTATGTTATGTCATAGCTTAAGGCTGCGTTTACACTGTAGCCATGATGAACGAAGCGGAGACGAATATACCGATCAAATTCGAACGAACTAACGCGTCGATCGATTCAGTTACAGATCGTATTCAGGCAATATTTTAAATTTAGAATAGTTTTATGAAGGCTACTTTTTTTTGTCGAATCCGGTTTCTTGTCTAAAATTGCTTTGTATTACACAATAAACAGCCTTTATCGACCACCAACTGACTTGTCATACATTCAGAATGTACGATTCAAAACAAAATTAAACGTCCGACTATTCTGAACGATTCAAAAGAGAAACGCATCCAATTAATAAATTCTGGGGGTCTACCACCGAAGCCGAAACCCCAATGATTCGGCATTCGTAAAGATAAAGATAAAGATAAAGATAAAGATAAAGATAGTTTATTTGTGAACATAGGTAAAAGGGTGGTAGGTACATAGAGTAAATGTTCGCTATGATCTGCCAATTATTGGCGTGGCATTACGAAGATCACCGAATTTCGAAGTTACGTCATCAAGACAGCTTTGACAGTGAATATTTCCATCGCTTAGTTCACTGCTGTCACGTATAAAATGTGTTCTATGAATTCCCTCCAGCCAATGTTTGAGGATTTCAGATGATACTGAAATAGTCGACACGAAAGTTTTTTTTTTAAACGCGTTGCGTGCCTTCATGGATGACGCGGTTCGCTTTCTCCATCGTTTGGCATTGCGCGCACGCTTTATTGACTGTGCACTTAATTAGGAATGGATTTATTGTGATAGGAGATACCATACTAGAGAGCTGCGCCCCTAGTATCAATTATAAGTACTTTATAGTACAATACCAGTCCTTTTTAATGTCCCACTGTTGGGCACGGGCCTCCCCTCAATGCGAGGAGGGATTCGGCCATAGTCCACCACGCTGGCCCATTGCGGGTTGGTGGACTTCACACATCTTTCGAGGGGTATCTCAGACATGCAGGTTACCTCACGATGTTTTCCTTCACCGTTTAGCAAGTGACAAGTTGCAAATGAGATTCGCACATGAAATCCAGAAATCCCAGAGGTGCGAGCCGGAGTTTGAACCTGCGATCCTTGTCACCGAGGCAAGCGTTCTACCAACTTGGCTATCACTTTATAGTACACGGATGTGTAATGTTGTGTGGCAAATTGGACAGCTTCCATTGTGGACAGAAGCTTTAAATTACCAATACAAAGTCGCAAGCATCGAAAGGTTTCCACCAAAAACGCCTTTCATACGTCATATGCATTGTTCCCAGCGCAACGGCTCAGTGGAATTCGACGGGTCGTTCAACATGAACACGGGCGCAAGTGACTTCTCTCGGCTCGGGAACACGGAGGCGTGGCGGTACGCGAACCGGACCCAGTACAGAGACGAGTGCGGCGCGGTGAAGGGCTCCACGGGCGAGCTGTGGGCGCCGGAGCTCGGCCAGCCGGAGATCTACGTGTTCGCTTCGGACATTTGCACGTAAGTCTCTATGCGATGTAGCTGACCCCGTGCCCAACAGTGGGGTTAAAAGGGCTTAAATTTTATTTATTTTTAAATAAAAAATGCAGTGATAGCCAAGTTGGTAGCATTTTTACCTCGGTAAGGAGGATCCCTGGTTCGAACACCAACTCGCAAGTCCGAGATTCTGGGCTCCATGTGCGAATCTCATTTTCAATCATGAAACTGAACTGTGAAGGAAATCATCGTGAGGAAGAGAACCTCTCGAAAAACGTGTGGAGTTCGCCAATCCGCAAGCGTGGTGGACTATGGCATAATCCCCCTCTTATTGTAGCGAGGCCCATATCCAACAGTGGAACATTGAAATGGGTGATATGTTTATTTTTCTTTTAAAATATAATTGCCTGCGTGAAGTTTCAGTTTGTTGCCAAAACCCACTCAGCATGACGAGGCAGGAAACACATTTTCACAGTTCATTAATCGATTGCCTTTCTTTATCTGTGATATTAAAAATATGCGTTGTTTTTATCTGGCAGAGTATACCGACTAATTCCATGACGTCATCGTATTCGGGTGTTTTGAGGGGAATTGTTAATATGTAAACACTATCTTATGCCCCCGACTCTGCTCGCCTGACCTGAGACGACTGTCACAATTTTATTACAAACGAACCGTCAAATTGATAGAAGTTTTAAACCGTTTACGATGGTATTACAGAGTATTTTTATTTTTAACGAAAAAAGAAACTATTTTTTATTTTTATTGTATAAGTCCCTCGGTTTCTTTGTCTGAGAATTCGTTTGCATCGATTTATTTTTGCATTTACAGGGTGGTGACGTCAAATACATTAATTTTTGAACACATCTTTGATGTTTCTAACCTTTTAAAATGCTATACCAAACATGCGTTTAAAATTAAGCCATTAATTTTATAACCAACCTGTATATTAACTCAGGATGTAAGCTATCACTATGCCGAGTCTGATTAAAATAAGCCTAATTGTTTCCATGTCATGCGCGATTAGACACACACATGAAAAATAATGACCTCTGTACTATATAAATAACTAGCTTTTCCCAGCGGCTCCGCCCGCGGTACATCAATAAACCCACCTATAAGCTATAAAAAGTAGCCTATGTGCTATTCCAGACTATAATCTATCTCTGTACCAAATTTCATCCAGTTCCGTTCAGGCGTGATTGAGCAACAAACATCCATCCATCCAAACATTCACATTTATAATATTAGCGTGATGTGATGGTGGAGGAGGCCTGGTGACCACCAGGTCTCCACCAGGTCTCCACAGCTACACAGTCATCATGTGAGACCTACAGTTGTTGATTTAATTGCTTGAGAAAATAAAAAATGTGTATATTGATTTCTTATATTTACGCGAAGACTACACATTGAAATATAACTATTTTTTCGAATTTTATCGCGTTTATTTTATGTTTTTACGTTTCACACGTTTCGGCTGCTTTACAGCAAAAAATCTGTTTTTTTTATATATATAATAATAATGCTAATATGTGTTTTTTTCCAGCTACCTGACTCTGAGTAATGACCGCGAGGTTACCATAGAGGGCATCACGGGAGTGCAGTACGCGGCCAACGACTCTGTCTTCGACAACGGCTGGAAGTACCCGCATATGGTGAATATTAGACCTTATGCGCCTGCGCAATAGCATTATTTTTCGCCGGCAACGAACGCAACTTTAAACGCGGAATTCGAATTTCGTGTTTTTGGGTCTACTTATATGTATATAAGACGTCCATGTCTCGGGTACTAACGTTCGTGCCCATCACACAAAGTTTGCCCCTATCGGGATTCGAACCCGGGACCATTGGTGTAGGAAGCAGGGTCGCTACCAACTGTGGTAATCGGTTCGTAGAATCCAATTTTTAGTTTAACAATGGATTTTCGCGATTGACCTGCACTTACTACTGGACTGGCCATAAATATTGTTGTTTTGTGTCTATTTGATTTTTTCCAATTGGCGCTGATAGTAGTGATAGCAGGTAGTGAGTGTCCACGAAACTAATGACATGTGCGAATCTTATTTTCAACCAAGATTATCACATACTAAACAGTGAAGGAAAAACCTTGAGGTAACTTGAATATTGAGAACCCCTCGAAAGACGTGTAAAGTCCACCAACTCGCTCTGGGCCAGCGTGGTGGACTATGGCCTAATTCCCCTCGCATTGATGGGAGGCCGGTGCCGAACCGTGGGACATTAAATGGCCTGGTATTATCTATACTTCTATACTAATATTATAAATGTGAAAATTTCGTTGGATGGATAGATGGATAAATGGATGTTTGTTACTCAATCACGCCAGAATGGCTGCACGGATCTTTCTGAAATTTGGCACAGAGATAGATTATAGTCTGGAATAGCACATAGGCTACTTTGTATCCCGGTAAAACGTATGGTTCCCGTGGCATAGATGTTTTAATTTTTCATACTTTTTATCGCGGGTAACACCGCCGGGCGCAGCTAGTACTTAATATTATAAATGTGAAAGTTTGGATGGATGTATGTTTGTGACTCAATCACGCCAGAACGACTGAACGGATTTTTCTGAAATTTGGCACAGAGCTAGATTGTTGTCTGGAATAGCATATAGGCTACTCTTTGTATCCCGGTAAAACGTATGGTTCCCGTGGGATGGATTTGTTTTAATTGTTCATAGCGCAAAGGATCGACATGATTTTTTGCGCTGGTAACACCGCAGGGCAGATTAGCATGAGGCCTCATAGATAGGCAGTTATGAACACTGTGTTGTGGGCAGGCATGCTACTGCGCGGCGGAGGGGCGCGAGGCGGAGTGCGTGCGGCCGGGCGCGCTCAACGTGTCCGACTGCCGCTTCGGCGCGCCCGCCTTCGTGTCGCTGCCGCACTTCCTGCACGCCGACCCGCACTACCCCAGCAAGGTCGACGGCCTCAGCCCCACGCAGTGAGACACACCATATATACTACCTACCTATCTATCTATGAAGAATACACTACCTATCTATTAATGATTCACTACCTGTCTATGAGGGATACACTAACTATCTATGAGGGATACACTACCTATCTATGATGGATACACTACCTATCTATGAGGGATACACTAACTATCTATGAAGGATACACTTACTATCTATGATGGATACACTACCTATCTAGGAAGAATACACTACCTATCTATGAGGGATACACTAACTATCTATGAGGGATACACTACCTATCTATGAGGGATACACTACCTATCTATGAGGGATACACTACCTATCTATGAAGGATACATTATCTATCTATGAGGGATACACTACCTATCTACGAAGGATACACTACCTATCTATGAAGGAGCCTGGTTTGTATTTGCATTTGTTAAGTGGCGAGCTTAGTTTAAAAAAAAACAGCCAATTGCTTCTCCGACCTGTGCATTTAGGGTCCCGAAGTATGGCGTTTCTAACAGCAGCGGATAGATGATTTTGAGATTTTTAACTTAATTATAACGTTTATTTTAGCCGATGCATAAAGCAAGGAGATGATATTATATACCTTGAACCGATTAAGTTTTTTTTTATAGTGTTTTCAGCCGATATTTCGGTGCATAAATAAGTTTGGTTGTAAATGATTTCGTTAGGATATCGTTTTATTTTTGCGTTAATATTTACATACAGCTCTATGAACTGTAGTTTTTTCAGATTTTTCGCTTCGCAATATTCGGAGAGGGGCGGGGGGGGGGGGGGGGGGATTTGTAGTTTTTTTTGTAATTTTAAATCACAGCTCTAAAATCATGAGGTATGAAAATAAAAAAAAACTGTTTTTTAAAGTCATACATGAAGCCCTTTCATATGACACCCCACATGAATATCTCCCTAATATTTCTATTTTGAAATGTCTATCTGCGATTATTTCGCTAATTTGGAATCAAAATATCAATGTAATTTTTTGGCTCAATTTTTTTTTGCGCTACAAATCTCTGTCATTTTGTTGGGAACATTTCTTTTTTAAATCTACTTAAAAATTGTGAGTTCTTATAATAGCCAAGTTGGTAGAAATCTCGCCCACTCACTCAGACGTACGTATACCAGTGCGAATCACCTACACAAACCGAGCACTTGGAGTGATTTAAAATGCTCAATAAATGTGACTTTACAACCATTATTTTACACTACATTTATATTGTTACAACTCATGAATCCGATTATGACTTCTGTAATCCGGCAGACAACTCCCGCCTGCTTGGTATATCTTTCCTTTGTCGCAGGTGTTGTTATTTTATCTGATGCTATTGGTGTGATGTTCCCAGGGACATGAACTTCAGGCTGGTGCTGGAGATGTTCACCGGGATGCCGCTGGCGGTCTCCGCGCAGCTGCAGATCAACCTCCTCGTGAGACACGTCACCGGCATGACGTGAGCACAATACACTACCTGAAGCACAATCTCTTTAATGTACCCTTTCGTAACGTAATGTCCTCCATCCGTTTTCGTGCAGTCTGCAGTATTTTTGGATACATTATTTTCGAGCATTTTCAAATGTTTCGAGTTGTTTAGGTAGTTTCAAATATTTTGGTATTTTTTTAGTAGACTCGGGGGTGGATTGGTATTTAAAAAAAATGCAAGATAGCGTCTGAATCGATTTGAGTATTTTTTTTTATTTGTCGTACATGGCATCAGTACTCTATAATAACACCAGGGCTGGCTTCAGGCCTCAAAGCAAACGCGTGCAAAGCCGCGGGTAGAGGTAGTAAATAATGTAAGCATTGGCTCGGCGCTTGCGCAGGCTGAACAACATGCTGCCGGACGCGGACACGCTGGTGCCGATGTTCTGGTTCCGGCAGGAGATGTCCACCACGCCGGAGTACGCGAGCCTGGCGCGCTCGGCGCTGCGCCTGCGCCAGTGGGTGCCCTACGCGCTCTACGCGCTCACAGTCAGTACACGCCCCTCTTATATACTACCAACCAGGATCCCAACCCGGCACTCAAAGCAGAGTCACTATCCAATGAGCTAATCAGGGCCCCAAGTCTGCTAACACAATCGCTTCATAATCGAACGGTAACCGCATAGTAACTGTCACTTTTGACAGATATGGCATACAATATCTGTCAAAAGTCTGTCTTGCATGTTGAGTTTACCTCTAAGTGATTGTGCATTTTAAGCTTAGATTCATATGGAAAATGTTTCAGATATTTGTATCAATGTAACAATCGTTGGTAATCCTAATAAACAAAAAAAAAAAAAAAGTGACAGTTTCTATGCGGTTGTCGTTCGATTATGAAGCGATTGTGTTAGCAGACTCGGGACCCAGGTCGCGAATACATAAATAATAATATAATGTCACATTATCGCTTGATGCGAGTGGCGGAGGACCGTGATGTGTGAAAATGATTGGGGGAGGCCTATGTCCAGCAGTGGAAGTCTATCGGCTGATAGATAGATAGATATAGATACATTATCACTTAGTGCTATATGCTATGTTGGATCGAGTTATCGCGGGTGAAGCCGCACGCAAAAGCCAGGGCCCCAAGTCTGCTAACACAATCGATTTTAATCGAACAGCAACGGCATAGTAACTGTCACTTTTGACAGATATTGTATGGGATATCTGTCGAAAGTGACAGTTACTATGCCGTTGCTGTTCGATTAAGAATCATTTCTGCTAGCAGACTTTTTTTTTTAATATTTTTTATTCACGTAAATCATTATTGTACAGTACTTATGAATCGTCAAGTTACAAGAACATTATGCTACTGGTTTACCAACCGCTCGGAATGCCGTTCTTATGGAGAAGAACTTGGGGCTCTGTTCTAATCAAACTAAGGCAGTATAAGGTGACTCACACCGACTTCTTTTATGTTACAGGCGATAGGCATAGCTCTCCTGATGACGGGCATCGTCATGTTTATGAAGAAGCTCCTCAGGTCTCCGGATACGACTCCCATTTTGTCAGCATCAGCATCCCAGGAGTCAGTGGCGGCGCCGCAGTAACTCACGAAAGAGTAGCACTCAATAAAGATTATTATTATTGGCTACACGTCATTATTTTAAGTATTATTAAAATATTGGCTACGCCAGAGTTAAAGAACTTGTACAGTGTGATTGAGAGAGGGTATACTAAGGCTTGCGAGCGAACAAAACACGGGAACGAAATAATTTTGTTAATTAAAAATGGCACATCATTTTATTGGAGCAATTTTTTTTTTATTGATATATCATAATCCCATCTTCAAATAATATGTACATATGCCCTAAAGAAGCCCAGGTACAAAGGTTTGTATACCCTTTCTGAATCACCTGTATTTGACAGCATTTTTTGCTGTCCTAATTCATATGGATCATGTAAATATGTATTATAAAATCGTAACTGAATCGATAACAACAATAGCGATAAAAAAAAAATAGGCTATAGGATCATCTCTGAATACAAAAGGTTTGTAACAAATCTAATAGAAGACCGAATTGGAGAGCAAAATCGATGGCTACGTCGGCGGAACCGCGGGTAAAATAGATGTTTCCCAGTCATGAAATAAAAACTTACTAAATTTAAACGCAAGAAACTTGCGGAGTTACAGCAAGAATTAGAAGACTCTTGCTCCTTCTTGTTGATCTTTTAAAAATTGTAACCAAGCCTTAAAGCTAAGTTAAGTAAACTACTTAACAACAACAGAAACTTAAGTGTAAGCCCAAATAAAATTTGGACTATATAAAATAATAGCGTTAAAAACCCTGGCCTTAGGGTCCATAAAACCTCAATTCACCTGCTGCGCCTGCCCGCGTCGGGCCGCCCTGGTACGGGCGGGAAATATTTGCAGGTGTGAAAGAACTTAAATGTACTGTCATACTTGCAAGTATTTCCCGCCTGAACTAGGACGCCCTACTTCGGTGCGAAGCCGTAGTGAAAACCTGGTATCGTAAATTCGTCAAATCGCTAGTCTAAGAGAAACAGAGTTGGGCCTGCACGGGCGGCAAGTAGATGGCTTCGAAGCGCGATATTTTAGGTTTTATTTTTTTTACAGTGAAAATACCGGTAATTTTAATATCTAAACATAGTACTGCTCTATATTTAGTCCAGTTATTATGTTTCAATCTTATATTATCTACGAGCAGTTTTTTGTACGGTTCGGAGATGACTTGCATTTTTTTTCTTCCAGTTTATTTTTTATGGAATCACGTTTTCGTCTCACATAGCATCATCAATCCTCAACTTTAATTTATATTTATTAATCAGTAAATGCTGCTGTATCATTGATATAACAGAGCATGTTGCCTAACAATTAAGAGAATTTATAGAGACTTATAATGGATTATAAAGCCATTATAAAGCATTTTTCCTCTGAAAAGATCGTTATAATGTCATTATAATCAATTATAACTGTCTATAAATTTAGGGATTTATGCACAGTTATTGATAAGGCACTGGGGTCTACACGATAAAGCCCGGACAACACGTGTCTCGAAAGACAAACGAGCTTCCAGAAGTCTATAAAATTGTTAATATATATATAGTATAGCCAACTTTGATATATTACACGACTATAAGTCAAGTAAATCAAATTACACCACAACTCGACTGTAATTAGAAAAAAAAAAAAATTATTATTTTCATAGGCAGGTCTTTCATATCCATCTGCTACTTCAGGCAAGTGCCCAGAGCCCCGCGATCCATGAAACTTTTAATTAAAAAATAAAAGATTTAGTAATTTAGATTATTTACTCCTTTTTGCCTGTTGTTAATAAAATAGTATCCTTATCAAAGTCTCTATTATCTTAAACTGCCCAAGGCATGCCAATAGTTTGAAGACAGCGCTGGTCAACTCATTGTAACATATGAACCAGGAAGCGGACAGGACGGCCGGGCATTGCAATTTCAACCGTGTGTCTATGTAAATAAGAACGATAATGTACGAGCGACGTCGCGAAACGAACGGTGTGGCGGCGCGTGAGGACGATTATAAATTGTATTTTCGGCGGAATAGATTATAGTTTTGACTGACTACGTGGCCAAATTACGTTGTGTATTCGCCCGCTATCTGACGTCACATTATTCCATTTTAAATCGCCTTATAGACGTGTAATGTATCAACATAGATCACTTAACGAGATAATACAATTATAATAGTAACTTTAAGTGCCTTCTCGTGTAAAAAGTCAGCCTTAGCCATAAATATGTAAAGACAATTTGTTGTGTTTGGAAAATATGTTTTTTATTAAGTGTTATTTGGGGTCATGGGGTTATGTATGTACGGTCAATGAACCGTCTTAATGGTACCCAGCTATACATGTGATTATTTCTTTGCGCAACGGCGCGAAGAAATAGTTTATACAAGTACGTATATGGCTACCATCGTGATGGCTGATTGGCAGTAATCTTATTATACAGAATGGTTCAGAAAGGGCACACTAAGCCTGGAACATGGGCTTCTTGAGCGCATTTTTAAATACTATTGGGAGTCGGAATTTCGATACGCCGATTTAAAAAAAACAAAATTCTCATTTTGCTAGGTTTTTTCCAGTTTTAGTATACCCTTTCAAAGTTACTCTGTTTACTAAAACATTATCATTCTTGGCCTAAACGGGTCAATAACATCAGTGGCTGTACAATTTTGTACCTTATACGTATAGTATTAAACGCGTCATGCATAATAAAATAACTCGTTACCACTATAATATGTACTTTAGACGGCTCTAATAAAGTCAATTATTTATTTTTTATATAATATTTTGTATGTAGGTGTATACTGGGAACACGAATGAAGATTTTTTTGCCACATGACCGAACACGCTGAGAACGTATACGAAAGACCGAGAATTTTTTGTACTGGGACCGTAGAGTTTGTGTGTTCGTCTGGCGATATGCTCTTGCGCAGGCTGTCAACACACTGTCAATTCGTGTACCTAGTATAGACAATAAACGACATAATAATATGTACTTATTTGATATAGTTACTTTATTTTAATTTAAAAACGCAATATTGTAATTAAAACCAAATCGTGTATTTTTATAAGTTAATGCATTCATTAATTATCCTTGTCATTTTAATGTTAATGTGTTCACTTAGAGCCTACGATTAGACTCGGAAACTAAAAAAAATACCCAATATTCTCAATGTTTTTTTTTATTTCTCCAAATATTATATTTCTCCAAGAGCTAACTTTTTACCCAGAATTGTGAAAAATACCCAATCTGGTTACCCTGTATTCGGCTGAGAGCACTGTGCTGCCATTTTACACTCTAAGTGTTATAAAGACAACTTAATGAAATATACGAAGTTGTGACATTCTTTCTTACGCTATCCTTGCCCATCCCCCTCGCATTAAGGGGAGGCCTGTGCCCAACAGTGGGACATTAAGAGGACTGGTATTATTATGACACTTCCCGTAACCAATCAGAGACCGGTCACTTTTAGAGAAGATTTTATTAATCGATTTCAAAATGGAGGAGTTTGAACTATGGTGCCAAAATAGACCGGATTTTTTTTTGTTCGATAATAGTTAAATACTGTGATATAATTATTTTTAATGAAACCATGTTACGCTAAAATAAGAGTTCAAGCGTTTCCGAAACAAAAAATCTAATGGGTGAATTAACTTGAACTTTGGTGCGTCTCCTGAATAACATAGGCTTAACAATAATAGTGTTAAATGTTTTAAGGGTTCCATCGGTAGGCTATAAAGGTCATATATACCGAAAAAAAAAACAAATTATTTAAAAATAACACTACGTACTAAGTGCGCCGTGAAACGGTACTGTCTCGCTTTGACACAGAAAAATCCAACACTGTATAAACATATAAAATATTTTACACAATTTTTTTGTTAAATCTGTAGAAAATAAAGAAAAAAAAATTGCATTGGTCAAAATATCAAGAAAGAAGAAGCTTCCTCAATCTTTCTACCGAATAAGAGCTTCAAAATTTTTGAGGGCGGTTTTTATTATTTTATATTTAAAAAAAAACACTAATTACTTCTTTAATCATTTACGAAATCGTCTTTACTCGTAATGCTATTATTTACTGGCTATAATGAGTTTAGTAATAACAATTACCTGATGAATATAAATAATTTATATTTTATAGTAATTATTAAAACATCTATCCCACGGGAACCATACATTTTACCGGGATAAAAAGTAGCCTATGTGCTATTCCAGACTGTAATCTATCTCTGTGCCAAATTTCATCCAGATCCGTTCAGCCGTTCGGGCGTGAAAGAGTAACAAACATCCATCCATCCATCCATCCATCCATCCATCCAAACTTTCACATTTATAATATTAGTATAGATATAGATTAACAAGCATGATTCAATTGCCATAATATGTTCTAGTGTCTCGATTCCATAAGAATTTATATTCATTTACCTCATTGTTTATTCATAATAATACCTACTAGAACTACCTTGTTATAGTTAAATATACTGTGCTCAACTTTTTTTTTTACTGTCTTTTTTTATTTGTTTTTTTCCTAATACACTAAGTGCAAGGGGACTGCATTGGAGGCCTAAAGTGAAGCGCGGGAGCATATGTCAAGTCATCGACACACCTATGGTATTGTAGCGACCTCTTTAAACGCTCCACAAGCTACACGGATGGCGCTGCAGACGCATTCAGAACAAAATTGCCAATTCTCAAAACAATCCTGAAACGCGCTATAACAGTTTTCTGAGCACGTAATGTATCCCGACAATATCCGTCGGGGCATAGTGGCATACCTTATTTCCAAGAGCTGCATTCAACTCCAGCGCAGACATGATCTTAATCCTTTATCCTAGCTTTTGTATAACTCTTATAACCTATCTATAATTTTACAGGAAACCAAGTACTATATGTCGTTTGATAAAGTTATAACACGTCTATAAATTTGCGGATAACAATATAATAATTTAAATATAGTAATATCAATACATGCCAGTGCTTTTATTATTTGTATAAAACGTAGGATTAAGAATATATTCAAACGTTAATTGGTAGATTTGAATTTAAATTTTGAGATTATTCAATAAGTGTGATAGGTATGAAACAATAAATTAAAACTATTAACATAACTTGATCGGTATGACCTATCGTAAACATTCTAAAATATTTTAAAAGTGAGTAAGCAGTGATAGCTAAATTGGTAGGGTAGAACGCTTTCCTCGATAACGAGGATCGCAGGTTCAAAACCCCGGCTCACACCTCTGGGATTTCTGGATTTCATGCAGGCGAATCTCATTTTCAATCATGATTATCACATGCTAAACGGTGAAGGAAAACATCGTGATGAAACCTGCATGTCTGAGAGAACCCCTCAAAAGATGTGTAAGTCCGCCAACCCGCACTGGGCCAGCGTGGTGGACTATGGCCTAAGCCCCCTCGCATTGAGGGGAGACCCGTGCCCAGCAGTGGGACATTAAAAAACGGCTGGTATTATTATTATCTGTATAACTGTGATGCTTTATCTATTAGGTAATAATTGTAACTTCGGTTCAACGACTGTTGACCTTAATATAATGTAGGTATTTGATTTAAATCGTTTTTTATAGGTGAGTACCTAATAAAACGATACGATAATATCACAAATGCTAGAATTAGCATGCAATACCCGTATTTCTAAGAATTTCTGAGTTGGTATCTATTATACCTACCTAGCAGTGATAGCCAAGTTGGTAGAACGCTTGCTTCGGTCACGAAGATCGCAGGTTCAAACCCCGGCTCGCACCTCTGGGATTTCTGGATTTGGAACCTCTTTTTCAACCATGATTATCACTTGCTAAACGATGAACGAAAATATCGCGGGTAAACCTGCATGTCTGACAGCATCCCTCGAAAGACGTGTGAAGTCCGCCAACCTGCACTGGGCCAACGTGGTGGACTATGGCCTAATCCCCCTCCTCGCATTGAGGGGAGGCCCGAGTCCAACAGTGGGACATTAAAAGAAGCAAGTATTATTACCATATATACCTACCTACCTACTAAAGACTAATGTGTTATGGTCTTGCTGTTCGCGAGTCAAAGGAAAACTACTGGATAGATTTTAATAAAACTTCGTATGATAATAGCTTATTATCAGGATCAACATATAAAATAACTAAAGTTATCTCATAACAATTAAGAGTTTTACGAAATCTTATCATAAGTAGCCTTGGATATAAATAATGATAGTACTCTTCATACCAAGGAATGAAAATGCTTTCACTGGGATAATCCAAAATAATAGGTACCTAAGTGGCGACCATTGCTGTGGTTATTTAATAGCAACGGGTCACATTATGTTGTTATTATCTATACATCTATACATATAAATAAAATTTGAGTGTCTGTTTGTAATATTAAAATAACCGCTTTTTACTAAGTGCACTTGGATGTATACACGTTACCTATACCGAAACAACATTTTTTACAATTTTTGTCTGTGTCTGTCCGTCTGTCTGTCTGTCTGTCTGTTTGTTCCGGCTAATCTCTGAAATGGCTGGACCGATTTTGACGGGACTTTTACTGGCAGATAGCTGATGTAACGAGGAGTAACTTTGGCTACTTTTATTTTAGAAAAAAAAAATAGGATCTCTCGAAAAAAAATTAAAACCAATGTTGCAACGCAGCGCCTGATTAAGTTTGATAGCAACAACCCGCAATGCGTCCCGCGGGCTCAGAATGGGCGAGCAGGCTGTTGTCAACGGTTGTCTTTGTTAAATACCACGCGGACGAAGTCGCGGGCAACAGCTAGTTTATAATAAGATTAAGTCAATTAAGATGCCTAGTGGTTATCTAGGGTATTAAGTAGGTAGAGGTACATACCCCCCGAATTTATAGACGTTTTATAACTTTATCAAACGTCATATAGTACTGCGCACAAGAGTTTTGCTTTGCGCAGTACAATATGACGTTTGATAAAGTTATAAAACGTCTAAAAATTCGTGGGTATGTGTTTAAGTTTTTTAATTATAGATAGGTGCTTGTTTTTAATTGTTATGGTGAAATTTGTAATGTTTGCATATACATACTCATTCAGTGGAATGGAGTTGGAGAATTCCAACGTAATTCATTCAATGGAGACCGAATAAAGTCAGTTTAAATTCCACCAAGCTCAGCTAGGTAGGTGATTAGTAACCCTGCTTTCTGGGCTGAGGGTCCTGCGTTTATTTATTTATTATAAAATGCTTGTTGTGCTTACAGCAATGCCAAGACGCACAACAAGCTAATAAGGTACAGTTTGACTCCTGGTAAGGAAAAACTTTTTGTGATGAGTATAAATATTTGCATCCGATACATAGATGTTTAATACCTATAAAAGTATAATATACAAGGATAGCTCCCAGTCCATTGCACGCTACCTATGCCCATAATACAAGTTAGGGACCGAACACTTGGTATGGTCGTCTGGCGATATAATAATTATCAGGGACTTAGTTTGATGGAGTCCAGCTACTGACGGTTTAGGTAATTAGTAGTTACCAAATGCTATGGGCCCCGGGTCTTGCGTTGTGCGGTAAAAACCTATCAAATAAGAACGCTTGTACCCGAGTCATGGATGTTTAATATCTATATAAGTATTATATAGTGAGTTCGCCCTCAGTCCACTGTACGGTGCCCACAACACAATCGTTGCTTTATTATTTGATAGGTATATGATATATATATACCACGCACCGTGCAATGGTAATGCATAAGACCTAGTTATAAAATACAGGCCCAGCACACTTGCTACAGACCCCGCGCGCGCTGTCTCTATCCGGCATTGGGTCCGGTCGAACCATATAGTTCGAAGTTCTATAATTTAGGTATGGTAAACCACCTACCGTCCAATGGAAAAACGTAGTCGCTAGTTAATTACAGGCCCAGTACACTTGTGACTCCGCGCTGGGTCCGGCCGTACCATAATTAGTAGTTCTCTAAGATATGTATGGCCCCGATACCATTTGCCGTCCAATGGAAAGGCGTAGTACCGAGTTTTGTATTACAGGCCCAGTGCACTTGGTACAGGCCCAGTGCACTTGCTACAGGCCCAGTGCACTTGTTTCAGGCCCACTGCACTTGCTACAGGCCCCGCGTTGTATTTATCGAGCACAGAGTCCGGTCGAACCCTAATACGTATTTATATTAAATGCTCTCGTTGGACGCTGAGGCACTCTGTCTGGACACAGCCAATCATTCGTCATTACATCAATAAATTATCACTGGGCCGTCGTTCGACTTCAATGAAAATTTTATCAATCCGTCGTTGTGTGTAGTTGATTATTACCTAGGTACCTACCCGTAGTTCACGAGTTCATAGCAGTGTCGGCTGTTGCGCCGGTATAGCCGCACGCATTTGTTTGACGTTCGAACATCAAAAACATTACGGCGTAATGTGTCGTTTGAGTTGTATTCATTGCGTATGATATTTTTTTTTAATTCCAAGTGTTTTTTTTAAATAGGCTGTGCCAATTAAGTATTCGAATTAATAGGTTTTATTCCGTGTCTCCAAAGTGCTAGAAAGGTAAGTTGTTTGTTTATTCTATGTAATGATAGCCAATGTTATCAGTGTACCTACATAGATTACTAGAAAGATAATCGGGCCTATCTGCCCTTTCGTATTTATATGGCTTTAAATAAATACTTATTTAAATATTAATTTTGGTAATGCACAGTACCTAGATACCAATTACTAGGTACAAAAGCTTCTTAGTCTCGGACCGCAGCGGGCCCAGCTGACTAGTTTCATTTTCCTATATTACCTACTATTGTGTACCTGTATTTAATGTAGTAAGTACCTCGCTCCTTGGATTTTATGTTATCCTAGTTGCTGTAGATTTACTTAGGTACATCACGCATTCTGTTTATCACTATAATATTATATACCTAAGTAAAACTTGGAAACAAACATGAACTCTAAAAAGAACAATGAATAAAAATACTGTAATTCACTTAGGATAAATAAAATTAAGAACAATAAGTTGAGTGTTGGTTACTATAATTAATGTCAAATGCCGTAAGTATGCCGTGCGTATTTATTTCACTTGATAATTGGGTACCTACGATAGCAAATAAAATATTCCGTAAAAAAAAATGTTCGTTGTCACATCCATCTTATTTTTTTTTTTTCGTATAAAATGTGTCCCATGTCACCGGACTATATAAATGAAATGACGTCAAAACGGCCGAGTTTTTTGGGAGCTACGTTAGAATATAGGTAAATACAAACATATACAAGATTACGTGATTCAGTAAGGGTATACTAAGCCTTGCACCTGTGCTTCATTGGCGCATTTGTAACCGTTATGTCAAGGCAGAATCGCAAAATCTCAAGTAAAAAAAAAATGTTCGCACAGATCACATTGTCATTTTGTTGTGGGTAGGTACCTACTCTAAAAAATCTTTAATGCGAAAACTGTGTTGCATTATAATGTGTAATTTATTGTAAAAAGCTGGTTTCTCAAGTGGCCACACTTATTTTTATTGTTTGTTACCATATTTTTCAAACTAGTGAGTTCCCGCGTTTTAGGTCGCGATGTGTATTTTTTGTCTATGCCGCGGAACCTTTTCATTTTGTTTATTTTCTTCTAGCGATGGTTTTGTTATAAGCTTTCACTGTACCAAATTAAATACAAAATCCGCCCAATGGATGTTAAGATAACCCTACTAGTTTTTAGGCTAATCCGCGAGAACCCATCCATTTCGGGGGGCAGCAATATACTCAGGCTTTTTCACCTCATTGAGGGAGCGTTGGCTCAAAATCAGCGGTGGAGGAGTCACCGTTACCCCCCATCTCATGCTGAGCCAAACTCCTTTCGGCGTAGCTCACACGGACATCAATAATACTCGCCTACCTTGTAAATAAATTATAACTGATTTAACCTGAATACTAACTAATAAATACATTCTACTAAATACTACTACTACTACGAACTGAATACTACACATTGAAATAAACCTATTTTTTAAGGATTTTATCACGTTCATTCTTTAATTATACCTTCTTATTTCTTTATTACATTGTATATTTGTATCCTTATGTCTATGCTGAATGTAGTTTTTTAATTTCATATCATATCATGACCATGTTAAATTGTAACAGAATCCGTCCGTTCAGTCGCGATGCACGCACCGGCAGACGGACGGTCAAATATAACAAAACAACTATTACATTAGCTACATTAACCCCGTGAGCTATAGGGCATGTTTGGCCGAGGTACCGCGGGCAGAGCCGCAGGCAGAACCTAGTCTCATATTATTTTTTTCTAGATCATACGCCGTTTCCAGTCGTATTATCAAAATTAGTGTAGGTAGGTATTTATAGCATACGCAGCGGGCTACATAATTTACATAAAAGGTGTGAAGTTGTTTTTTTTTATATTTACGCGAATAGGTATTACACATTGAATAAAAGTAATGTTACGAATTTTATCGCGTTTATTTTATACCTAGTATTTATGTATACTAGGATGACAAACACCTCAGTGTACCCGTGACCGTGGTTGCTGTAAAGCAGCCGAAACGCCGGGAACGTAAAAACATAAAATATACGCGATAGAATTCGCAATATTAATTTTATTTCAAGGTGTGCGTGCTAGCACGCTTCTTATAATTTCCGGGGCGAGCACATTTCTAGACGATGCCAGAACTTAGATAGAATGACATTGGAAAATAATTCAACTGCTGAAATTATTTACGTAGGTAATTGAATAATTAAACAGGTTAATTAAATCTACTACTGGTTCAAACCTGTGATTCCAATGACAAATTGCCGATACGAACTGAATATGTAGCGGCTGATCGAGCTCTGGACCAGAGATATTAATGAGTAAGCATGTATAAAACGGTAGGTTCTGTGAGGCATTGGGGGGTGGGGGGGTTTGAACCCGTAACCCCCCCACCCGCTCCAAACGTCCCAAATCTTTACCCCAACGAATTAACGAATTTATTACTTGGCGATCTGTTCATCACTGTTTGCATAGTCACTCTGCTTTCTGTACCGAAGGTCCGGGCTCGAATCCTGGTAGGGGCTAACTATGTGTATTGTACCCGAGTCACAGATGTTTAATAAGTATATCTTTAATAGTAATTATATACCGACTGGTATCGCCCCCACCTCCAATCCCATACATAATATACTGTCCAGTCCTTTGTATGCCGGTATCCGGGTTGAGCTCTGCTATAGTATGGGACCGTACATTTGGTGTGTTCGTGTGTCGGTATTATTATTTTTACAAACCGCTTTTATTCTAAAATGTATTATTGTATTGCCATTAAAATTTGATTTAAGTTCCAATAAACTTGGGGCTCAGAATTATAATTATATTCATAGGTCATTGCGCAATATTGCACCATAATGTTTAATACTTCCTAATTAAAAAAAAAGTTTTCTTGTGTAGGTGAAAAAGTAGTAAGAACGACATACTCCTTGTTAAGAAAAAAAAAATATACTTGCAGACCTAGCTCAGATACATATTTGTAATATTAATAAAGAAAAAAAACTTCGATTCTCTTTTGTTTTTTCTGAATGTAGTCATTTGTATGCTTCGTGTCGGAACGTGTTCTCGAAAATGGAGAAAAACGAAGTGCGAGCCGTTATTAAATACCTCTGTTTAAAAAAGTTAACGACGCAAGAGATTCATTGCGATTTGGAGGCAACATTAGGAGAGTCTGCTCCGCCGTATTCCACTGTCGCAAGATGGGCTTCGACGAACATCGTTGCGTGGCCGTCCATCGACGTCAGTCACCCAAGAAAATGTTGCGAAAGTTGAGAGTATTGTATTGAGCGATCTAAGAAATACCATCGATACTTAATTCAGGAAACGGGCATTTATTTGGAAGTATTTAATCCATATTGGAACAACGCCCGAAGAAGTTTCGTGCGGTGGCATCGGCTGGCAAGGTTATGGCCTCAATATTTGGGGACTCAGAAGGGATATTGTTGATTGATTACCTGCAGCGTGGAACCACTATTACAGGCCAATATTATGCAGCCTTAATTCCCATGTTGAGGAATGCCATCAAAGAGAAAAGGAGAGGGAAACTTCGAAGGGGCGTGCTGTTTCATCACGAGAACCCGCGCACAGGTCGGCAGTTGCGATGGCTGCCGTTCGGCAAGCTGGCTTCGAATTGGTTGACCACCCCCCTTATTCACCAGATCTGGCGCCTAGCGATTTTTATCTGTTCCCCAAATTGAAAGAATACTTAAGGGGAAACAGGTACGAAGACGATAACGAGATGATGGATGCCGTGGAGAGCTTTTTTGCAGGACCAAGACAAAACATTTTTTTTGAAAGGGATTGAAGCGTTGGAAAAGCGCTGGACTCGGTGTGTAGAGAGACTCGGACCTAAGTAGAAAAATAAATGATTAAGTTATCAATTAAGTCATTATATTCTATCTGATTCTCACTACTTTTTGATCCCCCCTCGTATAAGCAAATTATGTTGTTACTGTTTGTAGTACCTATCTACCTGAGTTTAATATTAAAGGTGTATATACATATAATGTAGGCCGATAGGTACCTAAGTATTTAATTTATGACTCCAAAGAATATAAATTCCTAAAATCTTATCTATTCTTGGAAATTTTTATTACGCTAAAAATCATTAATTGTATTGTTATTCTTAATATTATTTTACCATTTCCATATTATGCATTTTTAAATAATTACTAGACAATTCAATTTTTATTGGAATCGGGCATTCGACATTTATCCATATTATAAATATTTTAATTAATTTCAAAATTAATATGTCTGTTTGCACTGTGCTATGCGTTCCTATGCCATTAAGCCAGTGCGATTAAACTTTGGTGATTGGTTCTGGGCACGGCCGCGAAGGCTTTTATGCCATGGCAAAGCTTGCCGGATACAGCTAGTGCCATCGAAATAAAGGATACACTAGAATAGCTTATTGAAGAGTTGTTCCGGAACCTCAGTTTAGTGTAACACAATGATTATAAGCCATAAATACATTAATTATTGTATTATTAGGGCGAACATATAAATGAGACAATTAGTCTATACATATAAATAAAATTGGAGTGTCTGTTTGTAATATTAAAATAACCGCTTTTTACTAAATGCATTTGAATGTATACACGGTAGGTACCTAAACCAAAACAACTTTTTTAAATTTTTTGTCTGTCTGTCTGTCTGTCTGTCTGTCTGTCCGTCTGTCTGTCTGTCTATCTGTCTGTTTGTTCCGGCTAATCTCTGAAATGGCTGGACCGATTTTGACGGGACTTTCACTGGCATATAGCTGATGTAACAAGGAGTAGCTTAGGCTACTTTTATTTTAGAAAAGAAAAATAGGATCTCACGAAAAAAATTGCAGCAGCAGCTGAAACGTCGGGAACGTAAAAAACATAATAGAAACGCGATAAAATCTTTAAAGTTAGTTTTATTTAAATGTGTAGTATTCGCATAAATATGAGACAATAAGTTGTTAATAATTCATCCATAAAAGTGGTTTAATTTCTTGTCGGTATGTGTGTGGTTTTTAGTACTTGCCGCATTGTCGGACGTAAGTGCGCCTATCTCAACGTGTTTTAGTAAATGGCAGCAAAATTGTATAATTTAGTTGGAATTGTAGTTTTGTGGAAACTCTAAATACCACGGTATCTCTAATTCATAATTTTAAACTTGGTTTGAAATTAATATTCTTCGACTGAATTTAACCTTTTTTTTTGGTGCATGTGCGCGTTGACCTTACACACCCAGTTTGAACGCAAACATAGCTCCACTGCAATTTAGCTGATCAGTTTTTACTAAAAACTAAATGACTACCATAATTACTATAATATAGATTGTTATTTTTTAATGCAAATTCACTAGAGCCCGCACATAACATCGATTAATATCGTAATACCTGAGGATCTAATTATAGTCTAGGTTTCAGTTGGCGACTAGCGTACGATATGGTTGTCACATAGACATTCATTCATTCCTTGTTTTGCCCTCATACAAGGTGTAACAAAAATAGTGTATAATATTTTTTGGGGTTAACACGTATGTATGTACGTTTTTGTATAAAATATATATAGAATATTAGATTTTTCTGTAAAAAAGCGAGACAGTAATGTTTCAAATCGGACTCTCGATGGAGTGTTAGTTTAAAATTTCAAATAAATTCATATTTTTTACGGAATTGTGACTTTTATAGCGTACTGATCGACCACTCAAAATATTTTACACTATTATTGTTAAGCCTTATATTGATATATATATATATATATATATATATATCAATATATATATATATACCGTGATTACCAAAATTCGTTCAGGGGTACTAGATATTATGTACGTACGTATGTACTAGATATTATATATATATATCTAGTACCCCTGAACGAATTTTGGTAATCACGGAAAACCTAAAATAAAGACTAGCCAACTAACATATAATTGGTTATTCTAATTCTATTCCAACTATAATTAAGAGACATTAAAGTGCACAACACAAGCACCGCACGTCAAACGTGAGCTAACTGTATACTTTATAGTCTACCGTATTTAGACATTTTGTATGGAGACTTGAAAAGCGCCTCTAGCGGACGGTATTTAAAAATTTCAATTCTCCATACAAAATGTCTAAATAATGTAGACTATAAAGTATACGGTTAGCTTACGAATTATTCTCGCACTTGACGTACAGATGGACTCTATGTTCCCTCACTCATAGTCCAATGGCAATCCGACACGGCCGGCGAGAGATCGAGCGTAGGCCCTACGGCTTTTCGCCTCTCCGGGGCACGAGCAACTCATAATATTGGTTGAAAATGAGATTCGTACCCGAAGTCCAGAGATTTCAAAGGTGTGACCTGGGGTCAGAACCTGGGAACCAAAGCGAGAGTGCTTCCAACTTGTTGACTTTTCTTTTTATTACATTATAGGCTATTATTTGATCTCGATCTCACCTGATGGTAAGTGACGATGAGATCTACGATGTAGCATACTTGCCTAGGTAGGAAGGCGGCAGTAGATCGAGACGCTACATTCACTAGGCTCATGCAGCGCAACTGATCTGACCCGCCATCCATGAATACCAGTAAATAAATAATAGCTTAAATTAGGGTGATAAATAACGGGTCTGCTATGTAACTCTGTTTCGATCATTTCGTATATTTCTATGTACTAAATAGCTGATAAAAATATAATAAATTATTCAATCATATATGCAACAGCATTGTAATTTGTGGGTAAAATATGTTTGCAAACCTGTTTCAATCATCTCGCGTATTTCTATCGACTAATAACAATTAGTTGATAGAAATACAGGAAATATTTAGTGATTGACACAGAGTTATATAATTGGCTTGCTGATCTCATGATAGCATGATAGATGATCCATTGCCATAGATATAGGGTGTTTTGAAATGGAACTATTACAGGCACTGGTGGAGTACTGATAATTTCGCAACTGCTATTACAAGTCTATGTCGCAACCCTCGTGTAGAATACGCCGTTTTGCAAAACGGTTTAACCAAGCCGTTTCGGAAAATTTCGTATTCTACTAGTCGGTTTTAGGTCCTTATATATATAATAATTCCAGCCCTTTTTTTTAATGTCCCACTGCTGGGCACGGGTCTCCCCTCAATGCGAGGGGGATTAGGGCATAGTCCACCACGCTGACCCAGTGCGGGTTGGCGGACTTTACACGTCTTTCGAGGGGTTCTCTCAGACATGCAGGTTTCCTCACGATGTAATCCTTCACCGTTTAGCAAGTGATAATAATGGTTGAAAATGAGATTCGCACATGAAATCCAAGAGGTGCGAGCCGGGGTTTGAACCTGCAATCCGCGTTACCGAGGCAAGCGTTCTACCAACTTGGCTATCACTGCTCTATAGCATTTAGGTCCTTGATTATTCAAAATTTTTAACAAAACTAGCCCTAACTAAAAAGGTTAAAATAGTTACTAAACTAGCCATCTTACCTAGCTGGTTAGGTAGAGCTGGTTTAGTTAATAATTTGGAATAATTCAGGATTTAAAACTATTTACATCATTAGCAGCCATTTTATCAAATCAATATTTATTTGCAAACCATAAGTTAAGTGAGTACATTTAAGTTATTATATACTTAGTTAATTTACAAAAGCTTATGATATGTGCAAATATTAGTAAGGGGCTCATAAAAATAGTATACTTATTGTTTTTTTTCTCACTAACGAGACTTTATGCGGTTAGGTATATAAGAACATTATTAAAGCTTTATTATGAGTACCTATTGAAAACATTAATGAACATGGTTGCTATAACAAACTTTAAATAGTTATAGATCATAAATTGTCATTAGAAAAAGAAATTGGATAAAAAGAAATGAAAAGTTCGTTCGTCCTTGACTTTACTTTTTTCTTTTGCCCAATACGGCGTCTAGTTATCGCCATATTGAATTGTGATACCTGTTATGTCTTTAGTGACACTCGCAAGATTAAGACAAGTCGATTGACGTAAGCATCATCAAAATCGGCCCACGCGTTTGGTATCTAGACCGCAACAAAGGATCAAACATATACATATTATAGGCGAACAAACACATTACCCTTCTTTGCGTCGCGCAGTCGGGTAAAAAAGGGGGAAATATAACTCTATCTAAAATATTAAAATAGTGTAGTTAAGCTATGGCAGAGTCTAGCTTATCTTTTGAGATCACCAGGACCTAGACAATTCGATTCACAACAAGGCAGGTTTGTTATCAGATTCATAATGTAGGCTAATTATCATGATGTTATAATTGATGTTAGACGCATCAGTTGCACTCAGCTTCAGCGTTAGGTACTGATAACGGACGTGTCATCGAATTAATGTAACATATTTAGTTTAAGGTGGAAGCTCAGGGTCAGGGCGTGAAATTCAAAATGTCAATGGTTTTTTTTTACGAAAAATTTGGACATCTTTACGATGTAATTTGTTTGTTTTGCGATATTAGCATTCTGCATTGGATGTCTCTATGTATTAAGTTTGCTTAAAAAAATACCTAAAGCGATACAACACCATAAAGTTAGTAAAAGTAGCGGTTTTTACAGACCTTATGGTATTGTATCGGATTAGGTACTTTTTTAGTAACCATTGACATTTTGAATTTCGCGCCCTGACCCTGAGCTTCCACCTTAATAAGTAGTTCCTAATAAGTGTCCTGTTGGGGTTCCTGTTAAGGTCTAAATTATATAAGGATTTGTAGTCATTATGTGTAGTCAGAATTTTCAGTTGCTCGTAGAGTGGCTCTTATTGCGCCGACTCTAGGTTCATAATGTAGCTTATTGCACACTCGCGCTTTTCAATTTATATTACCGCGCTAAAGATTTAAACTAAATTTTTTTAGAATTCAAGGGGCAAGGATGTTTTATGTCACAAAATGTTTAAACAATTTTTGTGATTAAATAAACTGTGTTGGTGAAAATATAATAAATAAACGTAATAATCTATTTATTGCTGTCATCAAATTAACATTAATATCATTCTTATATTAGACTGTTCTACGACTTTGTTATCTGTGCCTCTCCTTCACCCGGCGCGTAAATAAAATACGGACGGCATTTTTGTTCTGTGACCATTTTTACAAAGTAAAGAAAAAAAAAGTAATTTCCAAAATGAAAAAAAAAATTACAGCTTTACAAACAAGTTGCGCAGTTGCGCTAGCCTGCATTGGACCAGGATGGTGATGAGAATCCATTTTTTTTTTATTACTATATAGGCAAGTATTTGATCTCGATCTCACCTGATGGTAAGTGACGATGAGATCTACGATGGAGCATACTTGCCTAGGTAGGAAGGTGGCAGTAGATCGAGACGCTACATTCACTTGGCACATGCAGCGCAACTGATCTGACACGCCATCCATGAATGGCAGCACCGAACATCATGCCGGAACACGGCTAGGCCGCTTGGCGACATGGCTTTGTTCAGTGGGTGGTGACTAGACACGGCCCAAGCCTACCACCAGTAAAATCCACCATCCTACCACCAGTTCAATACCATTTAGTATTAAAGAGTATAGTATTATAATGGCCACAGGCTGGCCCCCTCCCTATTATGTTATATTGGAGACTGTGCGATGGAATTACACGAACTATTTCCCCCATCTCCATACTATCGTCGGTCGACAAGACGCACGTACAAGTGTCATCCGTACACTGTTGGCATTAGTAATACGTACTAAGTGTTTTGCTTCTACTTTCATCGTGCGAACTGCCAAAGAATGGAACACGCTACGGCGTCTTTGTTCCCCATTGACTTCAACCTGGGTGTTTTCAAGTCGAGAGTGAACAGGTTCCTTCTAGGCAAGTATGCTCCATCGTAGATCTCATCGTCATTTACCATCAGGTGAGATCGAGATCAAATACTTGCCTATAATGTAATAAAAGAAAAAAACAAAAATGGGATAAAATATGATTGCAATAAATGCAGTACACCTCTTACCCTTAGCGGATTATAAAAACACGGCGCAATTGTATATTTTGAGCATAAAAATAACTTACTTTATCAATAATCATATGCTAATCGTATAATAAAACCAATCACATGCTCGTAGGATTCACATTTCGATATCTTACTCAAGATATAGTATCGATAAGGTTATTTTTATCGACAGGTGCATCGGATAACTCGCTCAAGGACATTTTAAGCGTATTAAGTTATTGAGAAAGGCGTATTTTTCCAAGATCGCTGTCAGTAAGTACATTCACCCTGTTCGGAAACCTGGGAAACATATGAGATCTCTTACATTGAAATAAAACAATTTTTAAGGATTCTATCGCGTTTATTTTCGTCGAAACGTCGGGAACGAAAAAACAAAAAATAAACGCGATAGAATCATTAAAAATAGTTTTATTTCAATGAGATATCTTACCTTTACCCAGTGGTGTAACAAGCGTAGACCTAAACGGCGGCGGCTAAAAAAAAAAAACAACACAATATTATTGCACCATCCGATAATGTTAGCGACATAATTAATGAGATATGGCAAACAAAGGAAAATGCATTTTGTCGACCATTATTATACCAACCTTTAAAGAATTTCATTTGGTTTAAATAGGGCCCCAATTTCATTTTTGTCCCGGGCCCCTTGGTAACATAGCTACGCCACTGGTACGACACCAAAAGCGGCGTTATTATACATATATAAATAGATATAATATTAATAATATACGTAAAATTGTCATACTGGGAATTTAAAGGGTCCTCCCTGGTTCGTTCAATAAGTAAAGAACACGCGAATGAAGTCGCAGCACCATGTAGACTAGGGATTCCCAAAATGCTCCACTGATTTTTTCAATCTGATTTTTGGTTCGACGAGGTCTAACAATACTCCCCTATTATTAACACAAGTTTATATTTGAAACTTTTAACATACTAAATATTTACAACAGAAAAATAAACTTAAAAATTATATGAAAACAATAACATACTGTATTTTAATATTAATTATTGTAATAGAAAAAAAACTAGAGATATAGGATCCCTAAAGTAGAATGGCTATGGGGGTCTGAGGTATCAGTTCATTTTGGAAAAGGGGTCTCTTGTCCAAAATAGTTTGGGAATCCCTGCCTTAGACTGTAGACCGAGCCACAGAAATATACATATATACTTACATACATGCATACTACAAACGGTGCCCTCCTTGCACAGTCGCAGTCGTGTATATATTTGTCCTATATTTATCCTGAATACTTGTCAAAGCGACTCAATACATGATAAGCCACGATAAGGACTTAGTTCAGCGGGATGTAGGTATAAAAAATCTAGATAGATACTTACGATAAGTATCTGCTATAAGTAATTATCGACGAAATAAAATAAGTCGTTATTTTGCTAAATGTCACACGAGTGATGAGTTTCTTATTAGTTAATAACAATGAATGTGAAGAATAATATAACATCAAACACTTGTGCAAAAAAACCCCACTTTTTGTTAATAATAAGTAGGTAGTATGTTTATTTATTATTTTTTAATTTATACTTTCGCTATACATAACATGTGAGTTTTAACAAAAAAAGTGTTGACAAGTAGGTGATAACGATCACGTTTATGTATAAAATAAATGTGTATAGAGTGTCAGATTTTTCTGTGACAATGCATTCCCGTACAGTTCCAACGCGCGCTTAGTAATTTTTAAAATTTCAAATCAATTGTTAATTTTATAGCCTACTACCCCTTCAAATATTTTACAGTATTATTTTAAGCTATTATATTACTTTGATTGATTTCTTATATTTACCCGGATACTACAAATTGGAATAAAGCCTTTACACTACACTAGGACATCAACCACCTCAGTCCTCCCGCGACCATGGTTGCTGTAAAGCAGCCGAAACGTCGGGACCGTAAAAAACATAAAATAAACGCGATAAAATCCGCAAAATTTTATGTTGTTTCTAATATCATCCATTAAACTAAATTAATTTTGACAGTCCCGCATAACACTTAAAATTTAAATAAAAAGAGAATATTAATTAATTTTGACTGGGCTACTTAGTTTTGACATTTCATATTATGGATAAATATTTAAATTTAATTTAAATGTATTTTTAATTGATAACAGCGTGTGGTGCGTTTAATCTTTTTTTAAAGGCTGACTTAGGAATAGTAGCTGTCCCACAGATACCTACAGATATCAACAGTACGTAATAATTCTTAAAATAATATATATAAATAGCTGACCTTACTGACCCTTTCGGTTCAGAATTTTCCAATTCACCAGACAACTTTTTCTATTTGTATTTATCTAAATATCTTATTCGGACTATAACGAACATTAGAACAATAATAAATAGCCAAATCGGTCCAGACGTTTCAAGTGATGTGATTACCAACATAAAACATTTAATTTTTACTTATGCCTACAGATCAGTATTTGTAAACTTAACTTTAACCATAGAGTACAATGTCACTATAAGAAGAACTTCCTTTACATCCGTACATATGTTTAGTAAATAAACAAAATCTTGCCGCCAAATTTATAGACATTTAAAATGGATTATATTACCATTATAACGAACTTTTCAAACGAAAAAGTGAGATATAATATATTTATAATCCATTATAACTTTCTATAAATTTGAGGGTTTATATTAATTCTTAAAAACCAACCCTTTTAATGTCCCACTGTTGGGCACGGCCCTCCCATCAATGCGCTGGCCTCTCATTAATTCTTAATGAAAACATTATTTGTATAATGATAATGATTATCTAGAAACGGCTTTCGAACCAAAAAGATTACCTGGGTCGTTAGCTCAATTGGATTATTAATAGATTTTAGTAATAAAATTCACTTCATTGACATTAATTATATAATAATAAAAAAATAATAGTCGTCCTGACGGAATGCCGGTCGTGGCGGTTAATTTCATCGTAGAATGGTCATCTTCGCAGAAGATATTATAGTGTACAAGTGTACACTTGTAGTGTACACTAGATAGAAGAAATTGTAGTGTACACTGTCACATTTCTCACTCTCATAGTCCGAGGGACCTTTTTTTTTGTTGACGGGGTGCAAATCTTCGAAAGATACCCGGCCTCTGTGTGGGAGAGGGCCGGGTTATGTGGATTTCTTACCCACTAAAACCCCCCCGGTGACCGCCTTCGACACATGTTGGAGGGGCTCCGGGATCTCCAAACGGAACGCACTGGTGCCCCTCTTGTGCCTCGCCCCCTTATGGGGGCCCGTCTCGGGAGAGCAGATGTTCGCTCCCCCTGCGCCCTCGCTGCGCACGGCGGCGAGGAGCCACGCCCGCCGCAGTCCTCCTCAGGAGTCGTCATCGTCACCGGACGTCCGGGGCCCACACCCCAGTGGTCCTCGACCCCGAGGGTAGCCCGTTGTTTAAGCCCCGGCATCAGGGCCGGAGTCCGATGGGACCTGACGCGCCGGGGGATGATCAGGCGCAGGATCAACGGTTATACGTAGTATCCGACGCACGAGCGAGTGATAATCATGGTTGAAAATGAGGTTAGCACATGAAATTCATAAGTCCCAGAGATGGGAGCCGCTTTTTTGACTATAATCTGGGTGTTTTCTAGTCGAGAGTGAACAGGGACCTTCTAGGCAAGTATGCTACATCGTCACTTACCATCGAGCTCAAATACTTGCCTACATTGTAATTAAAAATATAAATAAAAGCCAGGGTTGGAACCCGCGATACTCGGTACCGAGGCGAGCGTTCTACCAACTTGGCTCTCACGGCTTTGATTAATTAATTAAATAAAATTTAAATATTTATTTTTAATAATTAAGATTTATATTTTAGTTTGACCTTTTCGTCCAGATTTCTTTCAGGTATTTTTTTTAAGTTTTATTGCGTGTTACATATTTTATGCCGTGATAGAAGATATAATCTCTATATGAATATTCAATACTTAACATTGAATTATTCGATTATATGGCGGCTTGACTCATTAATTTTTTTTGGGATTCATGTCTAGACTGATTACCGGTTCTAGGTAATTAAGGTTTCTTTTTCATAGTTTGGTTGGCCTTGAAAAATATATAGACAATATACCTACGCACAGCTCGGCACGGGCCTCCGCGCTCAAGTACGTGAGGGATTCAAGCCATTGTTCTTGACGCTGGCTGAGTATGGGTTGGCTGACTTCGCACCTTTTTCTTAGGCTAGTCAGGTTCTCTCAGACAAGCTGGTTTTCTCACGATATGAATTTTTAGATATATTTATTATGTTACCTATTTATCATGGAAATATCTAAAACAGTCGACTCGTGGGACGTCTTGGACTCACGCAGCGAGCTCGTACCGGATGTCAGCGATTACCTACTTGTCGCTGAAGGATTTTATGACGGCTGACCCACTCGGAGATGTTGACCACTAGGGATGAGAAGTATTGACGTTACCAGATTTTAAAACTATGACTTCGTTTTGAAGTACCTGGTTCGAGCGGGAAATACTTGCAAGTGTGGAAGTACTTGCTGGTCGCGCGTGGAACATGCATCCAGGGCTGAGAATACTTGCACTGGTAATCGACCCTTATCTTCATATAAATAAGGGGTGCAATAGTATTTACAAAAAAAGCGAGACCGCAGGTAATTAAGTTATAATATTCCACATGCAATTAACCCATCCATCAGCGGAAAGGTATCTTTGGCGGAAAAGGGAAGATCCTCCACCTCCAGATCTTGTTGGGATCTTGTATATATGTTACGTGTTTCGAAAACTCATAGCGCGTTTTAGGTTTGTATGGATTGTCAATTGTCCTGAATGTTGTCTGCAGCGCCATCTGTGTAGCTTGTGGTGAGTTTGAAGAGCTCGCTGTACATCCAATCTTGGACAAAGGCCTCCCCAAACGACACGTCACGGTCCTCTGCCACTCGCATCCACCGATTTCCTTGGACTCGTGTGATATCATCAGACCACCTTATTACGACTTCCAGCTTGAGGTTACTATTCTGGCAACTTTCAGCCCCAACAGCCATCGGTTCTTGGAGCTTTGAAATGGTCAATCGTCGTTAAAGCCCATGAAACTTCTTTGATAGTGTTCTGTCTAGCGGCGAGTTCCTCCGCGCCATACTTAAGTATACGTAAACCGGATGCGTCAATTCAGTTAAACACGAGCAATGGCGACCGGCTCGCTTATTGAAAGATGGGCAAGTTAATAAGGACGAGACTTTTATTTGAGTTGCAAAGTATTCTTATAACTTAATAATAATACCAACCCTTTTTATGTCTAACTGTTGGGCACCGGCCTGCCCTCAATGCCAGAGTCCACCACGCTGGCCCAGTGCGGGTGGCGGACTTCATGCATCTTTCGAGGGGTTCTCTCAGACATGCAGGTTTCCTCGCGATGTTTTCCTTCACCGATTGGCAAGTGATGATCGTGGTTACAAATGAGATTCGCACATGAAATTCAAAATTCCCAGAGGTGCGAGCCGGGGTGTGAACCTGCGATCCTCGTTACTGAGCCAAACGTTACTCCAACTTGACTATCACTGCTTCCATTTTTGTTACTTCGTTACTCATTCAAATTAAAAAGCAAAACATTTTGTCCGCCTTTTGACAGCCTGCTCGCCCATTCTGAGCTCGCGGAACGCATTGCAGGTTGTTGCTATCAAACTTAATCAGGCGCTGCGCTACAACATTCGTTTTAATTTTTTTTCGTGAGACCTATTTTTTTTTCTAAAATAAAAGTAGCCTAAGTTACTCCTTGTTACATCAGCTATCTGCCAGTGAAAGTCCCGTCAAAATCGGTCCAGCCATTACATAGATTAGCCGGAACAAACAGACAGACAGACAGACAGACAGACGGACAGACAGACAGACAGACAAAAATTGTAAAAAATGTTGTTTCGGTATAGGTAACGTGTATACATCCAAATGCACTTAGTAAAAATCAGTTATTTTAATATTACAAACAGACACTCCAATTTTATTTATATGTATAGATGTATAGATGTGTATTTAATGAATTTAATATTGCTATTAATAACTTGACACTGGCAGGATACCCGCTAAGTTGCGTGTGAGGCCATATTCATATCCATTTCATTTCGTAGAGAAAGAAGAAGTAAACAGTTGGCTCCAGTTGCGTTTTGACAAGATTTTATCAAATATGACAGCAGAGTAAAATTTTGTGACCCTTGAGGTCGCTAAAATTTACACTTGTACGCTAAATTTACACTTGGACGTCCGTCAACGGGCCAGTGTAAATGCTACCCGGTGTAATCTTGCCCCTCAAGCAGTCGCTGAACAGGCTACTCAGGCAACTTTGGCGTTCACTCGGTGTACATTTTACGCCGAGTGAGTAACTTAAAAGTAGCTCTGGGCACATATATATTGCGTCTTGCCATATTGTTGCACAATATAATTTCATGGACCACATAGTTCAATGTTCGTTATTATAGCTAATAAATAAAGTTAGGTACCTACATATTTAGTCATATGTCATTATTTATTTAAATGTGTGTTATTTACGATATACGAATTATATTTAATGTAATGTAAATGTTATGAGAACAGTAAAAAAAAAACACTTTTCTATTAAATTAAAAATAGAAAAAAGCTGAGCGTTTTTATATTATTTATGTGAGTTTATTATATTGTGTCGAAATGTCAGCATTTAAATGTTAGTTATGTGTTGTAACGTCGTATCCATACCTACACACAAATTCCTTGCGTTTTAACCGACTTCAAAAAGGAGGAGGTTCTCAATTTGGTTCTTTTTTTCTTTGTTAGAAATAGTAGCACACACGACAATTTTTTGGATGGATACTATTTTTTTCTATCCGTTCCGTGGAAAATCTTTTATTTGACATATAAAGTATACCCTTTATTTCTCGGGATATGAGCTATATAACTACGCTGAATTTTACATTTGTTTTAACAAAACGTACCCAAAATCATAAAAAATGCATCTATGGGCTTTTCCATTTCAGAATAGCTGCCACAGTACCGTAGCGGGTATTTCATACAATATCACAATATGGAGGTCTGACTACGAAATATACTTTTTAAATCTCAGACAACCAAACGGCTCAATTCAAAATCCAGTCTTTCTAATTTTAATTTTATATTTATTCATACATACTTAAATATTTTTATATTATGACACATTATAAAAAATAAACGTCGCAGTTAAATTTGTAAGCACCCACACGGCGAATTTAATTGCGTAATATTCACCAATGCTCAATCAAGCAATTAATAATATTCACCAGTGCTCAATCAAGCAATTAATAATATTCACCAGTGCTCAATCAAGCAATTAATAATATTTGTTGAAATAAAACTAATTTTAAGGATTTTATCGCGTTTATATTATGATTTTTACGTTCCCGACGTTTCGGCTGCCTTATAGCAACCATGGTCACGGGAGGACTGGTGGTTGACATCCTAGTGTCATAGTTTAACCGGGGTACCCTCATATTTAGTTGTGGCTTGCGGTCCGATCTATGCAGAAAGAGCTTAAATTATTAAAGCAGCCGAAACGCCGGGAACGTAAAAATCATAATATAAACGCGATAAAATGCTTAAAACTCGTTCTTTTAGTAAAACTACTGATAAAATACAGTGTCACCAAATTTATGGACGGTGTAAAAAGTATTTGTAATGCCATTGTAGATTGACGGTATCTGTGTATAAATAGGGTATTAGTGTAGTAGTACCATTCGGTCGTTTGAGAAGTGTGAATGCCAAGCTATGTACATGGTGAATTGCCTGGGATAACTTCAATGTGTAGTATTCGCGTAAATATAAGAAATCAATCTATACATCTATACATATAAATAAAATTGGAGTGTCTGTTTGTAATATTAAAATAACCGCTTTTTACTAAGTGCATTTGGATGTATACACAGTACCTATACCGAAACATTTTTTTTTACAATTTTTGTCTGTCCGTCTGTCTGTCTGTCTGTCTGACTGTCTGTTTGTTCCGGGTAATCTCTGAAATGGCTGGACTGATTTTGACGGGACTTTTACTGGCAGATAGCTGATGTAACAAGGAGTAACTTAGTCTACTTTTATTTTAGAAAAAAAATAGGATCTCACGAAAAAAAATTAAAACCAATGTTGCATCGCAGCGCCTGATTAAGTTTGATAGCAACTACCTCAGAATGGGCGAGCAGGCTGTTGGCAACGGTTGTCTTTGTTAAATACCACGCGGACGAAGTCGCGGGCAACAGCTAGTATAATCATATTTGTATAAATTTTACAATGAAAAATGATAAATGAAACTTAAGGATGACTTTACAATACCTAATCAATGATGTCCCAACTAATATGGTACCTTGACTTTAATTTTTTTCCATTTCACCATATACATATTGAATTTTAATTACTGACATGTCGTTAGTGACACTCGCAAGATTAAGACAAATCGATTGACCTTAGGATCATTAAAATTAGCCCACGCGTTTGGTCTCTAGACCGCAACGAAGGTCAAGGTCAGGTACAAAAGTAATTTGCAAATGTGGGAACCATGTAGCCATTAACTTGTAATAATAAACTTAGAGTTAGTACTTTTTTGACCAGCTGCAAAAGTCCGCCTAGCCATTCCTACATTGTTCTCTCGTAACAATGTACTGCTCAAAAATGTAACGGATCTTTTTAAAAACAGCAACCATGGAGTTACTTGCCCGTTCTTCTCCATAGGAACGGCATTCCGAACGGGTGGTAAAGTTGTAGCTTAGCATTTTGTAACTATTTTGACGATTCATAAGATCTCATAGTAACTGTCACTTTTAACAGATATTGTATGGGATATTCGTCAAAAATGACAGTTACTATGCGGTTGCTGTTCGATTATGAATCGATTGTTCTAGCAGACTTGGTGAAAAATATTCAGATTCTTAAGGAATAAACATGCATAGGCTGATAAATACATTACCCTCGTTAGCGCCGCGCAGTCGGGTAAAAATAGGCACAATACTTACCCTACATAAGAAAGACCATGAAATCCGTTCGTAGGAAGTCAGAGAGCACTGCTATCTAAATAATATTAAAGTTGGTTATCAAAATATTATTTACATTGCATTAAATAGGTTAATTGTAATTATTTGATCGTTAGCTATTACATATTATTCTTAGCAGCATATATGTATTTGTTATCATCAAGATGGCGTAACAGTACGTCTTAATCTTCTATACAATGTATACTTGCCTATAATGAAAAGGGATAGGATATATAGTTATAGGATATAGTCTTTTTCAGTGTTGCAACATTGGCACTTTGATTATTAACCGACGAAAATACATGAGGTGCTTCTAAACAATTTACTAGGTACTAGCTGTCCCGGCAGACGATGTACTGTCCAAATGCCGTAGAATAAAGAACTTTCAGTTTTGTTCATATTATCCGCACAACTTTTTTAATTTGTCTTTCCTCAAAACCTTTTTGGTCTAACGGACTTGAGCTAAATCGGTTTAGCCGTTTTCCAGAGAAGCGCTTACCAACGAACAGGATTTAATTTTTAACCGACATCAAAAATGGAGGAGGCTCTCAATTCGATTGTTTTGTATATATAAGGTGTAACAAAAATAGTGTAAAGTATTTATACACATGAATCAGTAAGTTATATGGATCGCGTTGATTTATAAAATAATTGTGAAAATTATGTTTGTATTTTTTTAAACAAGGCGAACCAGTAGCGTTTGGCCAGTACAGCATGTCATTATTTAAATGTCTTATAATTTGATTTATTTCTTTATTTATAACCTTCTGTTGGCCGTGTTAAATTATTTTACACTATTTTTGTTACACTTTATATACTAATCAATATTTATGAGTTATCTTTTGTAGCAATACAGAATGTTTAAGAAAGCGTATCCTACCTACCTACCTTTGAACCTTTGCTTCTTAAGGTAGACGCGCTAGTTCGGGGCGCGAAATTAAAATTTTCCATGCTTTTTATTGTTTAACTTTTTTTTTGAGACATTGGCTTTAGACCCCTCGATGTATTAATTTCAAATGAAAAAATAACCGTTATTTTTCCATTTGAAATTAATTTTGAAGCAAATTGAATACATAAACTAAATTACAATATGCCGTTGTCGCAAATAAAAAAAAATACGACTCATATTATGATATTTACAAATTTTCGTTTAAAAATTAAAAACATGCGATTTTTTTAATTTTACCCGAAGATTCACGTGCGAGATACGAGCTTCTTCCAATCTCATATTACACGCATGACATATGAGACTGCCGTTAGCGAATAGCAATCTGATCGATAATAATTAAATGTAATATATTCATGCATTTTAAGCGATTATTGACACTAATTTTTAAGTATATAATTAGTTATCACAATTTATTGCATGTTCTGTGTCCAATAATGTGGATACCTATCCGGCTAGTCGAACTAGACAAGTTTATAAATCCGTCAAGTTTGAGTCAGCCTTGCGCTAGGAGGGGTCCGTCTAGTTTGTTGTTTTTGCGACAACTATTAAGGTACTATATCTTCTATACATATAAATAAAATTGGAGTGTCTGTTTGTAATATTAAAATAACCGCTTTTTACTAAGTGCATTTGGATGTATACACGGTACCTATAGCGAAACAACATTTTTTACAATTTTTGTGTCTGTCTGTCTGTCTGTCTGTTTGTTCCGGGTAATCTCTGAAATGGCTGGACCGATTTTGACGGGACTTTCACTGGCAGATAGCTGATGTAACATGGAGTAACTTAGGCTACTTTTATTTTAGAAAAAAAATAGGATCTCACGAAAAAAAAAAAAAACCAATGTTGCAGCGCTGCGCCTGATTAAAGTTTGATAGCAATAATCTGCAATGCATCCCGCGGGATCAGAACGCGCGAGCAGTCTGTTGCCAACGGCTGAGTCTTTGTTAAATATCACGCGGACGAGGTCGCGGGTAACAGCTAGTCATAAATAAGAAGTACTAAACCGATACGCCGCTAACTCAGTCGGCCGCTGACAGTTTGCCGACCGGGGACACAGCCTTAAGCGAAGATCACTATGGAGTGTCTTCTTCAAAATGACGGAGGTTTAAGAAAAATGTATTAATTTAATAGGGTCCTAAAGTTTTTCTGAATAACATTGATTCAATATTGTTATAGAGTTCAAATTTTAACAATTTGTTAATGAACATAAATAATTTGACACTTTTCCAATATTTCAAAAATCCATTTCTTAGGACGTCATAGGGGATCAATAGATTGTGTCTCAATAATACGATGACGGCGCCTGATGATGAAGCCGAAAGATGGTCATTGGTATTTGATAAGGAAATCGATTGGACCCATCGAGATTCGGTTCCTTTGATTGGTCCTGATGAGGACTGTGGTCACACATGATGTACTGTACATTTAAAAAAAAATCATCATGATTTACCCGCACGAAGTCGTGGGGCACAAGCTAGAAATTTTATTGTACACTAGCTGTTACCCGCGACTTCGTCCGCTTGGTATTTAACAAAAAGACTAAAATAAAAGTAGCCTAAGTTACTACTTGTTACATCAGCTATCTGCAAGTGAAAGTCCCGTCAAAATCGATCCAGCCATTTCAGAGATTAACCGGAACAAACAGGCAGACAAAAATTAAAAAAAAAATGTTTTGGTATATGTACCGTATATTCATCCAAATGCACTTAGTAAAAAGCGGTTATTTTAATATTACAAACAGACACTCCAATTTTATTAATTTGTATATATTTCTAGCATCTAAAAAATAAATTGTTGATGTGTAATGACATTATACTGGTTCATTGAGCGTTAAATATAACATGATGGATAGGCTGATTAGATATGCATATCCAGATAAAAAAAAAACTAGATTCTAACTGTACTACATAAAAAAAAATGCGCAATGTCCATGTCTGAAAATGGAACGGTACGTCAAGTGCGAGGTTACTCGAACCTAACCGTAAACTTTATAGTCGACCGTATTTAGACATTTTGTATGGAGAGTTGAAAGTTTTAATTACCGTCCGCTAGAGGCGCTTTTCAATTCTCAATACATAATATGTCTAAATACGGTAGACTATAAAGTATACAGTTAGCTCGCACTTGACGTGCGAGTTGTTTATTATCTGTGTGTCGGTTCGTGCGATTCTAGATCGTGTACTTAAATTATATACATCCAAAAATTCAGATTCATTGTCCATAAACAAACACGGAAACACACATACATAAGGAAATACGTGGAATATAAAATCGACCAAAATCCAACGGAGTTTTTTTCTTTTGAAGCCTGTGGTTGGGGGTGAGCTGCGGACTAAACATCGTTGGTAACATAGAGCCGAGGGAAGAAGGTAGCAGGGTCGTAGCCAGGAATTCACAGGGGGGAGCTGCCCCGGGGGATGCTACGACCTTGAGCTATAGTAGAGCTACAATACCGTTAGTACATACACCAAGGGACGGGTCTGTCTCTAGATAATAATTTATTATAAAAGACACGTAATCACATCTTATACTTGTTACTTGATCTAGCCAAGAACTGCGCGCAATATTCTTAAATATAGGTACCTGACTATACAGCGTGATATAAAAAGGACATGCTAACCTTGAACCAGCGTTTCTTTAGCGTATTTGTCATTCATGTGTTAAGTCAGAATTTTGTAGTCGATTAAAAAAAAACTGTTACCAAAAAATTACTTAAGGTGGAAGCTCAGGGTCAGGGCGCGAAATTCAAAATGTCAATGGTTTTTATTTTTTTACGAAAAATTTGGACATCTTTACGATGTAATTTAGTGTTTTGCAATATTAGCATTCTGCATTAGATGTCTCGATGGATTAAGTTTGCTTAAAAAATACCTAAAGCGATACAACACCATAAAGTTAGTAAAAGTAGCGGTTGACATTTTGAATTTCGCGCCCTGACCCTGAGCTTCCACCTTAACATAAGTGTGTTTATGGTACACATTTTTTTTAAATTGACTTATCGATATTATGACTTGACATAGTGGTTACAAATGCGCTAACGAAGCAGGTTCCAGGCTTAGTATACCCTTTCTGAATCACACCGTATAGCTCTGGTAATTAAATAGCCTCGGGCTATAATATTACAAATGACTTATATGTTATGCTAGCTATGTCGGCTTGTGGTCAACATTTTATGGCGACCTGATTCTCGATTTTCATCTTTAATATGCAGTTTTAAAGTTAACATTTAAATGTAGATCGACTCATTAAGTACTTAATTGTTTTGCGGCAGGAAAATAGTATGTTGATAATTTCGTTGAAGAGATTCGTTTCTACGTAGATACAATTTGTTCAAATTAGTACTGTAATACAACATAATGATGCTCATTTTTATTCAAATACATGTAATAAGACCAAAACGATGGGGTTGCCATATCCCAATTGGATAACAGACCCAAACAAATTAGAATTGTCTTTTGTTCTGTCTGCGTCTGCAGCGCCATCTATATAGCTTGTGGTGGGGTTGAAGTGGTCGATACAAGTTCATAAATAAAAAAATACATAAATTTGCAGTCGCGGGCTACAGTTAGTAAAAAATAAATACCTCCTGCGAGACAGGCCTGACCTAGTGAAGGATGTTTTTGTTAATGCCAGCCAACAGGTTCTTTGCCGACGATAAATCAAATTATTATTATAAATAGATTGAAACCTAATATCTTGACATACATTTAATGATAATCTACTTCTTGAGTATTATTATTTATACAAGGTGTAACAGAAATAGTGTAAAACACTTTAAGGGGCTAGCGAGTAGGTCACAGTCTTTTTTGGCTTACACGAATAAAAAAATATTTGATTGATGGTTTATGGGTTGTTTGAGTATGTAAATCACGTCCTAATAGCAAAAAGGTTTTGGTATGAAAGAGAAGAAAGTTGCATTTATCAACTTTCATGACACCTCTTTTTGACTTCGTATTTTATACTCCTCTCATTGCAAAATGTAGAAGAAGAGATGCGTTGAAATAAAATGGATATGAATACGGCCTCACCCGCAACTTAGCGGGTATTTTGCCAGTGTCAAGTAATTAATAGCAATAGCAAATTCAATAAATACACATTACAAATATTATTTTTTTTTTATTAAATTATAGGCAAGTATTTGATCTCGATCTCACCCGATGGTAGGTGACGATGAGATCTACGATGGAGCATACTTGCCTAGAAGGTATCTTCACTCTCGACTTAATGGATGTGACATGATTATATGACAATAGCGAATCCTTTACACTCCTTATATTTGATATCCAATTCAACTTCAAGTATACTATATCATTATGGTTTAGTTATATGAAAGTTTTTGTTTCAGTGTGTGGTGTGGTGCGCGCGGTATGCGCGGGCGCACGCCGCGCTGGTGGTGGCTGGGCGCGGGCGGCGGCACCCTCCTCGCCGTCGCGGCCCTGGTTGCTGCGCTAGCCTGGTCGGCCATCTTCGATTCAGTGCTAGCCTCCGTGAGTACATCTTTTGTTTAGACTGGCACCTTTGATCTATATAAGTAATCAAGATTATAATGTAGATATCTACTTAGTACGAACAAGAAACACGACATTTTAGAACATAGTACTTATAGTTTAGAACAGCCTTTCCCAAAGTGGACGATAAAGCCCCCTTGTGGGCGCCGCAGGCCTAAAAAGGGGGCGGTAAGAGACCCAGATAAAAAATGGGGGCGTTGTGTAGAGGCTTACAATCTATACATATAAATAAAATTGGAGTGTCTGTTTGTAATATTAAAATAACCGCTTTTTACTAAGTGCATTTGGATGTATACACGTTACCTATACCGAAACAATATTTTTTAAAAATTTTGTCTGTCTGTCTGTCCGTCTGTCTGTCTGTCTGTCTGTCTGTCTGTCTGTCTGTCTGTCTGTCTGTCTGTCTGTTTGTCTGTTTGTTCCGGGTAATCTCTGAAATGGCTGGACCGATTTTGACGGGAATTTCACTGGCAGATAGCTGATGTAACAAGGAGTAACTTAGGCTACTTTAATTTTAGAAAAAAAAATAGGATCTCTCGAAAAAAAATTAAAACCAATGTTGCAGCGCTACGCCTGATTAAGTTTGATAGCAACAACCTGCAACGCGTCCTGCGGGATCAGAACGCGAGCAGGCTATTGCCAACGGTTGAGTCTTTGTTAAATACCACGCGGACGAAGTCGCGGGCAACAGCTAGTAATTAATATAATTTGAAGTTATAGTGGTTTTTAAGTAGGTGAAAAAATGGGGGCGCTAAAAAATTATTCATTCTCAAAGTATGCAGTAGACAAAATAAGTTTGGGAGCCCCTGGTTTAGAATTATATTATTTAGAATCAGAATCAGATTCAGAATATTTTTTATTCATGTAAATCATAAAGTACTGTACTTATGAATCGTCAAAATTGTTACAAAATGCTATGCTACAATTTTACCACGCGCTCCGAATGCCGTTCCCACGGAGAAGCGAGCAAGAAACTCCATAGCTGCTCTTTTTAAAAAGATCTTTTCATTTTTGAGCAATACATTGTTATAGACATGTGAGAACAATATAGGAACGGGTATACAGACTTTAGCATCTCTAAGTATATAATTACAAGTTAATGACTCCCGCATTTAAAAATTACTTTTGTAAATAATGTAAATAAAATATAATAAAAATTTGCACAATACCCCATGAAAGATGTGTTTATCCTTGCTAGTCGAAGGAGTGTTTGATATATATTGTTTCTTGTATTATAACAATGATCAATCTCGATATATAACTGCAGCTTATACATAACGAATATAAAACCTAACTTTGTAACTTGGAGGAGGTTCTTTATTCAGTTTGTTTCTCGTTTTTTTATCGTTATATTTATAAGCATGTTGTGTTATTTTAATAGTTAGTTTTTTTATGCGAATATTATTAATAGGTAGCCATGCTATGCTGATTACCTGTCAGTCATTTATAAATATTAGCTCAGCGTTAGTGAAAGTAATTTTAACGGTAAATTCAGACATCTTTTATATGAACATTCTCTAGTCGGTTATTGATTTACAGAATTGCCATAAATCAGGGTTTCTCAAACTTTTGACTCCACGAACCCCTGTTAAACTATTCAGATGATAGCGAACTAAAGGGGTTCGCTGTCATTAAACCTGTTAAAATTAAAAATAAATTCAGATGAAAAAAATATTACGCAGGTTTCAAAATGCACCCAGCAAATTCCAACCACCGTCGGCCGGCAGGGTGGCTAAAACGCTGACAGCATTGCCTCGTTGAATAGCAAAATATTGTACACTATTTTTATTACACCTTATATATCTAAAGAAATCGTTTCGTCAACTCAACCCACGGACTGTTTATAGGTTATTTAATAAAACTCTGCTGAGTGCAATCAATGGCAGACGTGCTAATATTTAAATGAGTTTATTTATAATAATAGGTAAGTAGGTATTTTTCGTTGACAGCTTTGATATTATCGACAGGAATTAATAGTTAGTCGATTGATGGTTCGGATATGAATAATGACTAATTAATTATATTATTTAATGTACAAAGGATGTAGATACGTGTGATGATGAATCAACAATCATTATTATTTTCACCATCGCTAGTTATATGTTTGTGGGTCGAACGACGAAACGACTCCTGGCTACTACTACAGTATACTAGCTGCGCCCTGCGGTGTTACCCGCGCAAAAATCATGTCGATGCTTTGCGCTATGAATTTTTTAAATAAATCTATCCCACGGGAACGATACATTTTACCGGGATAAAAGATAGCCTATGTGCTATTCCAGACTATAATATATCTCTGTGCCAAATTTCATCCTGATCCGTTCAGCCGTTCTGGCGTGATTGAGTAACAAACATCCATCCATCCAAATTTTCACATTTATAATATTAGTAAGTATAGAGTATAGATAACAATTAAAATATATTTGAAGGTGACATAATGTTTTATAAGTACACGGGAGGACCGAGGTGTTTGACGTCCTAGTGTCATAGTTTGAACTGGGGAGCCCTCATATTAAGTTGTTGCTTGCGGTTCGATCTACGCAGAAGCTCTGCGTAGATCGGAGCTAAAACGTCGGGAATGTCGGGAAAAAACATAAAATAAACGGCTGGACCAATGTAAAGGATAAGGTTCAGTCCAGTCAGTTACCGTTGTAAAGGCGCCAAAAACTGGATCCAGCGAGTACTGTATCAATTTAAATCGGTATTTAATCTGGCGTACCCACGCAATATCTTTAAAATATAACTAGATCCATCCACGTGCTGATATACTATCTTGTTTGTCGGATCGAATAGGCAGGTGTACAATAAAAAAATATAAATATCTAAAAATTATTGATGGATTTTATAAAAGTTGAGGATAATTTATTATCTATGCGTACCACTGCGCGTGCGTGACGACGAGGTATCTCATTCAATTATTATATGCCTTATGGACATCGGCCATAAGTATGATATAAAAAAAATAGAATTAAAAAAAAAATACAACCGAATTGAGAACCTTTTTTTGAAGTCGGTTAAAAAGTAGTGGTTGTTTTTAGCTTCTTCCTTAGTGTCTGTTTATAGATCAAAAAGGAATCCGAGATATGCCCATTAGAAATTTTAAAACAACTGTGAAAAGTAATTTATGTCGTAAGGGTTATTACAAAATCTTGGATTATTTGGATGATAAAGCAGCCTGAGACTGATCGCTCAAATATCAATACTTATAATGTTTAAGTGTAGTGTGCGCCTCGCATGGCAACACACTGGAGTTTACTTTTTATTATTTTTTTTTGTAAAAATAATGAAAAAAAAAAGACAAGCCCGCTGAGTTTCTCGCCGGATCTTCTCAGTTGAGGCCGCGTTCCGATCCGGTTGTAGAGTTAAGGGAAAAAATGTAATGACAATTTGTAAGTGCCCCCGTAGGCCTATACGATATAAATAATTTGACTTTGACTTTGACTTTGAAATATGATTTTATTGTGCACGAGGGTTCACTGCAAAGCGCGCTGTACCCTGGCGGTCGGGCGTATAGAGGTACACGAATTAATTGAAAAAGTGTTGAATAATTTGGATAGCTACCTGGACACCTCTAGTTTTTATTCACATAGTAACTCTGGCGGAGACATCTGGTAACCAGAACGCTCGCACTCATTATGGCCATAACATCGGCATTGCCATTCAACGTGGCAATGCTGACAGCGTTGGGCACCCGATGGTGGTGGGGATTTGCTGAGTGCATTCAGATACTTGTTTAATTTTAATTTATTATATCTTTAAGTATATAACTGGAAAGTGTTAAATTGTACTTTAATATTGGTTCTATCACAGATCATGATCTGTGGGTTCTATAATAGTTGTTTTTTTAATCTCTGTATTTTCTACAATGACAGCCGATCCTATAGCGTTATTTTCTCTATGGCTCTTATCGTCCGTCTCTTTCCGGCGCCCATGTCATAAGCTTATATTGCGAAAACCCTTTCCAGTCTATGGTGGTAAGGCAATAATAGGGATCAAACATATTTATAAAAAAATAATACAACTGAATTGAGAACCTCCTCTTTTTTGAAGTCGGTAAATAAGAGCAATAATGGAGTTTTGGCGGGAATTTAAACAGCCAAGTTGTCAATTTTGTTTTTTTGCCAAATAATTTGCTAAAAACGTCCTTACTTAATTCCGGTTCAGCACAACATTGGTACGCAAAACAACTTTTTAATTGATTCATAAAAAAAGTCTTCAAAGTAGCCGCACGCATTCGTATTTCAAATATTACTTATGCTATATATTAGACAAGGCCAGTCACATGTTACTGCGCATTTTAACATAATTTAAATTCATTAATTATCGTCAATTAAAAATATATAACTACCAAACTACACCTAAAAATGGAGACAGTGAAAGCCCCTGATATCCATCAACCATACCAAAATAATCCCACTCATACCAGCTATCGTAAAATGTAAATCGTTTTAAAATCATTCCCTATGTTCTGAGCCCCAAGTCTGCTAACACAGTCGATTCATAATCGAACAGTAACCGCATAGTAACTAGCACTTTTGACAGATATTGTATGGGATATAATATATGTCAAAAGTGAGTTACTATGCGGTTGCTGTGCGATTATGAATCGATTGTGTTAGCAGACTTGGGGCCCTGGAGTATTGAAGGCTGGCGTAAACATTATAATTAATACCGCCACTGCACGTTGAGTCCGGGGGTTGGAAAGCACAATGTTATGAACTTAACAAAGCCAAGTAAACGAAGTTTAAAACAACCCTTACAAGTGCTTTAATGCAACGTTTCTAAGGAAATTGTAATTAGGCCGGCGTTGCGTCAGGCCGCGAGGATTAAACGAAGTGTATACTGGCGCTTGACATACTCCTGTTAGCTTGAAAGGCTAAAGCTGGCATCATATTATAGGACTCGATCGTTAGCCGCGGCTAAGAGTATCATCCGACGATACGCGCCTAAAGTATTCGTACGCGTTGACCTTTTGAAAAAAAATCTCTATGTACTATGTCCAAAATGTCCTTCCCCGTGATGCCCACTTCGGTAGTTTAGTCGTAGGTCATAAAACAGACGGAGACATTATAAATTACTAGCGTCTACCCGCGGCTATGGAATAATGTAAGATGTAATCAATCCTTCACTCATGCGTTCAACTCATTCGTTCAATGGAGACCGAATAAAGTCAATTTGAATTCGAGAAAGCTCGTTGTATTACTTCATACACACAAAATTGCCAACTTTTTAATATTAAATATAAGAGTGTGAGTTGTGTAACATGATTTCAATATTGAAATAAAACTAATTTTAAAGATTTTATAACAATACCTCACGACAACGTGAGCACGTGCTGCGTAGATTGGATCGCAAGCAAACACTTAATATGAAGGTAACCGAGTTCAAACTATGACACTAGGACGTCAACCACCTCAGTCCTACCGTGACCATGGTTGCTGTAAAGCAGGCGAAACGATGGGAACGTAAAAACATACATGCGATAGAATCTGTAAGTTTTATTTAAATGTGTAATATTCGCGTAAATATAAGTAATCAATAATTTCTATGTTCATTAATTCGCATTGATTTTTGTTGAATCTAATTAGAATTCGCCCCACTTCGATACTCCGGCTCGCATTTGTAAGGTTTCAGTCGGTCGTTGCGTGACACGTGCCATGCTTTAATTCCATTACAATATTTCGGTAAATAAGGCCCTGTTTTGCAATGTGCTTATACACCTACCCCCGAATTTATAGACGTTGTATAACTTTATCAAACGTCATATAGTACTGCGCAGAAGAGTTTTGCTTTGCGCAGTATGACGTTTGATAAAGTTATGCAGCGTCTATAAATTTGAAGGCTAGTGTAGTCGTATACCGAGTATTTTATTAATAACTAGCTGTTGCCCGCGACTTCGTCCGCGTGGTATTTAACGACGTCTCAACCGTTGGCAACAGCCTGCTCGCGTTCTGATCCCGCGGGACGCATTGCAGATTCTTGCTATCAAACTTTAAGCAGGCGCAGCGCTGCAACATTGGTTTTATTTTTTTTTCGAGAGATCCAATTTTTTTTTCTAAAATAAAAGTAGCCTAAGTTACTCCTTGTTACATCAGCTATCTGCCAGTGAAATTCCCGTCAAAATCGGTCCAGCCATTTCAGAGATTACCCGGAACAAACAGACAGACAGACAGACAGACGGACAGACAGACAGACAAAAATTGTAAAAAATGTTGTTTCGGTATAGGTAACGTGTATACATCCAAATGCACTTAGTAAAAAGCGGTTATTTTAATATTACAAACAGACACTCCAATTTTATTTATATGTATGTATAGATTGGAACTGGAAACACTAGATGGCGCTGCCGATAATGAATAGCAATCCTTACGCTAATCGATTTGCATTAGCGTCTATGCATAGGCTGTATTAGACAATATATAATTAGTTTATGATATTAAAAAGTTAAGAGCAGTGATAGCCAAGTTGGTAGAACGCTGGCCTCGGTAACGAGGATCGCATATTCAAACCCCGGCTCGCACCTCTAGGATTACTGGATTTTATGTGCGAATTTCATTTTCACCATGATTATCACTTGCTAAGCGGTGAAGGAAACATCGTGGGGAAACCTGCATGTCTGAGAGAACCCCTCGTAAGATGTGTGATCTCCGCCAACCCGCAATGGGCCAGCGTGGTGGACTATGGCCTAATCCCCCTCGCATTGAGGGGAGGCGCGTGCCTTGCAGTGGGACATTAAAAAGGGCTGGTATTATATTAGGCGTTTTAAACTACTTAATAACACGGGATTATGTCTAGTGTGTGTGTAGCCTAGTCAGTCGTTCGGACGAGCGCACAATTCCTTGATATTCCACAATTATTTTATGAAACTAATTTTCTTAAGTACCCCAATATCCCGTGGGGTATGGTTAACCTTTCATCGTGGATCAATAAAAACGATCCGACAAGATATAGCTGAATGTCACCAACATGAGATAGAATACCGTCAATATAATGAAGATATTGCAAGTCTATATAAATAAAACGATTTTTTTTTTTTTTTTTTTATTACATTATAGGCAAGTATTTGATCTCGATCTCACCTGATGGTAAGTGATGATGAGATCTACGATGGAGCATACTTGCCTAGGTAGGAAGGCGGCAGTAGATCGAGACGCTGCATTCACTAGGCACATGCAGCGCAGCTGATCTGACCCGCCATCCATGAACGGCAACACCGAACATCAAGCCGGAACACGGCTAGGCCGCTTGGCTACATGGCTTTGTTCAGTGGGTGGTGACTAACCACGGCCGAAGCCTACCACCAGTAGAGTTGTCACCTAGTTGGCACCACCCAGGGTCACGTGTAGGGTATCTCGAGGGTATTTAATTCTCCTACGGACGAAGGTGACTCGACCCCAAAAAGATTATAAATAAAACGATTTTTTCGGATTTTATCGCGATTATCGAATGTTTTTACGTTCCCGACGTTCTGCAATCTGTCAACATTTACAAGATCGCACCCGCTATTATATCAGATTTGATAAACCACAGATTCTCGCAAAAGAAGATCCTCGCAAGATTCGTTTTATTTCAATGTGTAGTTTTCGTGTAAATATAAGAAATCAATAAGTCTAATATAAACTCATAAACGTCCACTGCTGGGCATAGGCCTGACTTCCTCATATACCAGTCCTCCGCCCCTCGTATCCACCGGCTTCCTGCGACGCGTGTGACATCATCAGACCTCAGTCGACCTTGTGAGGACCATCCTACAACTTTCAGCTCGTGGTCATCATTCTAAAAGAAAGGTTTTACCAAAACCGAACCTCTGCCCCAACGGCCTTCGGTTCTCCGAGCCATGTGCCCCGCCTACTGCCGCTTTAACTTTGATATAATTTTACTAGGTATTGTTAATTACGTAATATTTATTTAAAAAAAACACTTATAGCTGTAGAAAGAGATAAGTTATCAGTAACTTTGGTGTTGTCTACTTTCACGCGCTTTATCGTGTTTGGGTACAAAGTCCAGTGATAGGCACGCATGTTCAAGTGACTATTTCCCTATTTGTCTACTTTGACGATGCGATAATGTAGTAGACACTTGTACCGTATTTGAACCCCAAGCGTAAGAGACACATTTCACAGGATTACTATACAGACTTGACAATCGGAATCAAAATCAGTTTTCTTGTTTTCATATAGCCGAAACGTCGGAAACGTGTAAAACATAATATAAACGCGGTAAAATTGGGCTACGCTTTGATTTCTAAGAATTTATACCTTCAAGGGTAGTACCAAGCCCACATAAAACAGCAGTAAATGTTGTGGACTAGACAAAAATCATGAGATCATAGAATTTTTTTGAAGTTGGTACCATCGCAATAATTAGAATCAGAATATAGTTTTTTTTATGCATGTAAGCCATCAAGTACAGGACTTATGAATCGTCCAAATTGTTACAAAATGCTAAACTTCAACTTAACCATCCGTTCCCAATGCCATACCTACGGAGAAGAACGGGCAAGAAACTCCATGGTTATTCTTTTAAAAAAAAGTTAACATATTTGAGCAGTACATTGTTATGGGTATGTAACAACAATGTAGGAACCGCAAGGCAGGCTTGAGCAGCTGGTCAAAAAAGTACTAACTCTAAGTATATAATTACAAGTTAATGGCGACATGGTCTATTGGGTTTTATCAAAGGTAACCGCTAATTCGCAGCCGTTTCATGATTATATCAAATATCATTGCGTTCAACTCGAAGGGTACAAACCAATTAAAGGCACATCAATTGTGTCCATCTATTTGAACGACATATGATCAATCGGTCGTGGATCTGCTTGTTAATTAGACGCAAATGATCGATGACCTAGTGACAAAGTTTGGCTCGATTTATGCCAACCATTTATTTATTGAGCTATAGATACAATCATTTTATCGTCAACCAATTTTCCTATACAGCCAATTATGTAATTTATGTATAAATCCGGATATATGCGATTTATATTGAAGTATTAGACAATCTATGTTAAATTATGTGGTGATAAAATTGAGACCAAAAAGCGTGGTAATGGCGTACCTTTCTTCCGAAACAGTGACTATAATAAGCTGTACATGTAAAACTAGTTCAGTCATCATTTTGAATAGCTTTGGACTTGAACACCCCATCCCTCAACAGTTTTCAGGAAAAATACACTATATATGTTTGCTTATACGGCTCTATAGTGATACGAGGCTAGAAAATTACCAGAGATTTAATTTTTTCATCAAATGGTAAGCAAATTGATTTGACATTGTTTTCATGTTCTTTTCAGCAACTGACCCTGATCCCCTCGGCCAGGGTGTACCGCGACTGGGTGGCGCCCACGGTGCCCATATACTTCGACGTGTACCTGTTCAACTGGACCAACTCCGACAAGTTTCCCGACGAGAAACCAGCTATGGAGCAGCTGGGTAAGATCTTCATGCAACACTTCGCTCTCATCTTATTTATATTCTCCAACGTCTGTTGATATCCACATTATCTTCATATTTTTTTCTCAGTGTCATAGGAATAGTCATAGGAATAGCTCGCTGAACCGATGGCCGTTGGGGCAGAAAGTTTAGGTTAAAGGTTGTAGGACAGCCCCCCACAAAGTGGACCGATGATATCACACGCGTAGCAGGAAGCCGGTGGATGGTGAGTGGCGGAGGAGTGTTATGTGTAGAAATCATTGGGGGAGGCCTATTTCCAGCAGTGGACGTCTTTCGGCTGATGGTAGTAGTAGTAGTATTGACCATAAAAGTACTTATGACTAGTCTTATGTTACCACCGCACCGGTGTGAAATGTTGGCTTCACAAAGACAAGCCGGCATGGAACTCAACGGTTACAATTTAAAAAACCTTATTCATCATCTTCATCCGCTTCATTTTTATCGTAGGTATCCCGTATTTACATCTTATTCAATTTTCTCGACGAATGTGGTAGAATAAGACTCTCTATCTTCGTCACTCTCTCGTCTTCATTGCATTTCTCATTTTCTTCGCATTCTCCATAATTTTCTTTACCTTCATCATCGTCTTGATGTTGACTTTTAAATTTCAGGTCCATACCGTTTCCGCGAGGAACGTCGTCACATCAACGTCTCCTGGCACTCCAACAACAGTTCTCTATCGTACCGTACCCAGAGGACCTGGTACTACGAGGAAGCCAGCTCCAACGGCACCTTGGACGATAACATCACTACATTGAATGCCATTGCTGCTGTAAGTTACCGAGATGGTTATGTTTGGCGAGGCCACCAAGCAGTGCTATCAAACCTAGTTTTTTTTTCAATTACATCCCATTTTTCTATTTAAGTCGTTATTTCTAATGTTTTTAACTTTTGGCGCCATCTAGGTATTTAAGGGTTCGTAGTACACCATGAATAATTTTATTTCTTGATAACATAAATATAAATATATCATTATTTCTGTTCCATTCAAGCAAACGAACGGGTTGATAATTGTGTTGTTGGAATAATTTTATCGTATATTTGAGACAACGAGCAGTAATTCATCGTCTGTAAAAACTCTTCTGAAAAAGTAAAAAAATGGTGTAATACGAAGGAACGTTCTGAAATAACCATTTTACTGTTTTCTACACATTTTATGTTTCATTTTCTGCGTTTTAGTTCGATGGGGTTGGCAACAGTGCCATCAAGTCCGCTAAGCCAATTGAATCAGAATTTAATTACAGTGACATCGTTATTGTATCTCGACATAGATTTGGGGCCCAGACCCTTTGCAAACGTTAGCATAACAATTTGTGTACATACTAGCTTTAACCGCGGTTGTGCTTACATTTATTTTGAGTGTTAAAAGTGTATATTTGTCCCTGGGCATAATTTACATTGCAATCCAATTCTCATCCATATCCTTTAGTTTTTTGCGTCACCCCATGTACCCCACGTGTACCAGTTCATTCAGTAAATATAATATTGTGCCTTCATTGCTATAACATTACTTAAATAATAACAAACTAATCAACTTAATCAACCGAAGATAAGACATCTGTTTGTCTGTAAAATAATCACGATAATTCGAATCGCAGACAACGGTCAATTGACCTTCCAAAATTAGAGTCATTAATCATATCTTAATACCTTTTATACGTGAATACCTTACCCTTACATGCGTCATCACGAACATGCCATATATATCGTTATGTGAGCGAGATAGCATCATTATAAGTGCCCGTAATCGGATCAGCCTTTGAGATTTGGCCAGTTCTGTAACGATGTAGATCGGCTTTCAATTATCCCGACAGCCTGATAAGTCGGACATCATTATTTTGTGGGCTCGCATGATTTTATTTCAGCAAGAAGCTTTTATGTAGAGTTAGGTAGATGGGAATTAGAAAGTTATTAGCATTTAAACGATACGAAGCATACTTGGTAGTATCCTTGCATTCTGTACGGGTTCGACTTACGGTTGGGGCATGCTCTGTATGGTAGATGAGCACGAATATTTGTATCCGAGGAATGGACGTTTGAAGTCTGTCTAAGTAGTATAATATACTGGGATAGGCCCCAGTCTTATACCTATACAATTAATAATACAACCACAGATAGTGTAAGAAATTCTGAAGAATTTCAACATTAAGGCCTTTTATTATTGAGCCATTAATTATTGACTCTTCTTGGTTCTTCTCAGTTGAGGTGGTGGTTCCAATCTGGCTGTAGAGTTAAGAAAAAACAATTAAATTTATAATTATATCACATGACTTGATTTTTAAGACTTTGGTTTAATTCAACGTTTTTTTTAGTGGATATGAAAAAAATATTCAATTCTGATAAGGTCCTTTCCATTGCAGTCAGCAGTCTACCAATCGAGATACTGGGGTTTCTTCCGCCAGAAAGGTCTGTCTGTGGGGCTGGCCATGTTTAACCAACAACTGTCAGTCTCCAAGCTGGCCAGGGAGCTGCTCTTCGATGGGTACGAGGACTCATTGCTGGATTTGGCCAAAAGTCTGCCTTCAAGTGCAACTGGGGGCGCTCCGCCAGTAGACCGATTTGGGTGGTTTTATCAGGTTAGTCTTGCGAAGTCGTTTTTCTGCTATCGTATGATAGGTCTCAAGTAACCAGGGCCTCGATAGTAGCTCTTCACAGGAATGGGCTGTAACTTTATAGAAAATTTCTAATAAAAATCCTTACAATAAGAATACACGATCGATCCTTTGGCTATCATGATTGGCAGTCAGCGTATGCAATTACCACCGGCGAGACAAAGTACCAAAGGTATCTCTGGATAGCTATATGTCGCCAGCCTGAATCGAAGTGGTTTTGTTAGGGTATATTCATCTAGACTCTCTGTGTTTCAGAGGAATAACTCCATGGACACTGATGGTTTTATGGAAGTATCAACAGGACAGATTGCCGGGACTCTGCCGGGACAGATCCTGAAATGGAACTATGAGGATCATCTACCTTTCTACGATGGCGAGTGCTCGAAGGTTTGAGTTTCTACATATATTCTTAGTTTGATGCATTCTCTCGACTACCTAGCTCAACGTTCTGATGTTCCTTCTTGGGGTCATGCAGGATACTTAACAATAGATAGGGATTGATATCAGTAACGACTATATTTCGCATTGAGATTGAGATTAGTTTTGTTCTCCTTAAGCCTTCAATGTGGCAAATCATTGCGTTCCCAAGCATGCTTCAAAGCAACCATATATTTGATGACCTGATTAGTTCTTTGTTGTCCATTGAACAGTACCTATACTACAAGCGTTGCTTACTATGGGTCTGTATAGTTAGTGAGTTCGTCTGGCCCTTACCCTAAATGGTTCACAATATCTCCAGCTCACAGGCAGCGCCGGTGAATTCATGCCTCGCAACCTGACCGAGGAGTCCGAGCTGACGATGTTCGTGCCGGACCTATGCCGGACTGTGCATATGGAGTACGTCGACAGCGGGGAGCAGGATGGACTGAATTATCACAAGTATGCACTGTCGGAAAACAGCTTTGATAACTGTGAGTCTAGGATTTGTAGTTGTATTAACTTGCAATAAAATAAAGTTTGTTATCTCGGGCAGAAAGGGTCGTTGAAGCCACCAGGTAGCAGGATTCCACGGCTATCGCAAACAGTCTGAGGGCCTGATGACTTGCCCTTTAAAGAGACATATCATGTCCAGTCTTAAGGCTTATGAATACATTAAGTTGCTGACATTACCTACTGTGGATCCTGGTTTACAGGAGCAATAGTGGTGGGAGTGTGTGTCAACCAAGCCCCATTGAAAATATGACGTTACAATTTCACAGTATAATATCATCTTATTCTTCGTAGAAACTAAGTCAAAGTAGAAGACTAAGAAGCGATCTTTTGTTAATGTTCAGTCGTGCACTTTTGTATCTGTGTCCATGTATAGACACTGCTGCGCGAAGTAATTGCTTCGCGAGCAGGCTCAACCGGCCTGGACGCTACTACCCATGGTGAATTTCCATCAGATGCCCCATTCACTCCCACCTGAGCAGATTGAATAGAATCGTACTCTTCCCAGCTTCCTTCTCATCGTCTAACACGTGCTTCTGCAACGGTGACTGCGCGTGGAGTGGCGTAATGAACGTGTCGGCTTGTCGGTTCGGCTCTCCGGCGTTCCTCTCGCTGCCTCACTTCCTGAACGCCGAGCCGCGCCTGCGCGACATGGTATCGGGTATGGAGCCAGACCCTGACAAGCATTCGTTCTACTTCGCTGTGGAGCCGGTGAGTTGACGACCTTCATAATCTGAGCTGAGTAGCCTTGAGGGAGACGAGGTCTTAATAGGCGTAGGGTAGAGTCACAGGGAGTTAGTCGTCTGTGGGTAGAGTCAACCCTGACTCTTTTACGAAGAGGTGCATAGCCTGTTCATGTCAAAATTTTGTGATTTTGCTTAATTGACTTTATGTGCTTAATCCTGCTTCTGATTATGTATATATAATTATATATTTTTATTTAAGATTCCTTTGTATTTTAGAAACTTGGAGTACCATTGGATGTTGCAGCCCGGTTCCAACTCAACATGTACATAGAGCCTAGTCCGAATATTGCGTAAGTGATAAGATTAAAATAATAATAATATATAATCCGAAAAATAATAATTTTTAATGAATACATAAAAAGACGGTTTCACATCATGGTATATGTCCCCAAAAGCTATGATCCTTTTTTTTTTAAGTATATATTTTTACTAAGTCGGACCGAAACATTTAACAGGGCGAGTCAATAAAAACATCGGCAAAGAAAAATCAGTCGGTCATTTTGTCACGATTTTTCTGTCAGCTTTATTTCCAACGCTGTCGACTGCCCCCAAAAGTAGTCGCGTGCAAATCTACTATAACTTAACACTCACTTTACAGACTCTACGAGAACGTCCCACAGATGCTCTTCCCAATATTCTGGGTGGAACAGAGGGTGAAAATTGAAGAGAGTGTGGCGAGCGAGCTGCGCGTGGTGCGCGCCATCTGCGAGTGGGGGGGCGCCGCGTGCGCCTGCGCCGCGCTCGCCGCCGCCGCGCTCGCCGCCGCCGCCTGCGCCTGCCGCGCGCGCGAGCGCGAGCCGCGCTACGCCAAACCCGACTTTATCTCCTCATTCGATAAGCCGAAGGACGAAGCCGAGTTGAAATTGAACCCTATGTGATAGTCAAGATAGTTTAATTGCCTTTAATACTCAGTGTGCGAGCGAGAGGAGACGTGTGTTCGTATTAGTAAGAGAGAAAGTTTGTGTTTTGATTTTATAGCGGACTGTAAATAGAAATGTTGGCGCGTGTCATAGCGATCGCGGTGTCGGTCGCTTGCCATATTTCCTGACTGCACCCAAAAGTTCCTAAATTTATAGGAGTTTTTATCAAGTTACAGTGGCTTTACAAATATTTTGTTTAATGCTAAGTGTTTTGTTATTTTATTATAAAACTTTCTATAAATTTGGGGGAATTTAATGATAACAAATCGTTTTCATATTTATTTATAGGTGTCTTGTTTTTATACCTTGCCTTATTTGTAATATGACTCTAAAGTACAAAGCAGTACCTAAAATAATGACAAAAATAAATGGAATAAGTATGTATGATAATTACCTATGACTGAATAATTAGGTATAATAAATGTATTACTACTTTAAGACCACAGAGATTTGTGTTTGTTTTTTATAAATTTGTCATATCGTCTATAAATAGAATTTACGTCATTACAAATTTTTTTTTCATTTATTACTCACAATAATTACAAAGAAAATAACTTAAATAATTACAAATTAAAGATATAATATTGAAATAAAACTAAATTTAAGGACTTTATCGCGTTTATTTTATGTTTGTACGTTCGATGTGAAACACCGGCGCCCCACCAATGGGATCGCAGGATACAGGACCGCACCCGCCATTATATTAGATTTAAATAACCACAGATCCTTGTAAAATACCATTTATTCCGACCAAGGATGATACGAGAGGCCATTGAAATAAAAAAAAACACATCCTAATTTCCATAGGGAATATGGCTGGGTGTTACTACCGACTTAGGATCCAGTGATTAATATACCTAATTAAATCCAAAACCAAGCGCACTATTGTTAGATCTCGAGACACTGTGAGCACTTTTGGCGCAGATTGTACCGTCAACAATACCTTAATATGAGGGTACCCCAGTTCTAACTATGACACTAGGATGTTAAACACCTCAGTCCTCCCGTGACCACGGTTGCTGAAGAGCAGCCAAAACATCGGGAACGTAAAAACATAAAAATAAACGCGATACAGTCCTTAAAATTAGTTTTATTTCAAAATGTCGTATTTTCGTAAATAAAGGAAATCAATAATAGTCATAATAGATTGAATTTAAATTAAAATGAAACTGGTATGATGCAAAATTGTTATGTGCATTAATTTACTTATAAAGAAGAAGTACATTGATGTGCGAAATCTTTTGCGACAACGAACAACGGAAATTATTTATATCAACTAGACTATATTCAACACTATTACCATTACAATTATGCTAATTTGTTTAATATATAATGATGACAATTTAAAATATATTGAACATATTCAAATTCAACTACCACGTAAGGCCTCAGCCTCGAATTTAGCGGGCAGCGGGGCGGCGGGGGCGCGGGAGCGGAGCTCGTTGGCCGCCCCACGCCGCTGCCACGCCGCTGTTTTCGAGACCGGATCCGGCCTCAAGCCTCGAATTTTGCGGGCAGCGGGGCGGGGCGGCGGCGGCGGCGCAGGTGCGGCGGGACCTTATGCGTATAATCAAATGGACCAACGAGCGGTGCACTCCAGTCAAGCGGTGACCCGCGCCCGCGCTGCGCGTCTGCATTTGTTTTTGTGAAGTGTCAAAATATATCGAGCGTTTGGAATAAATTTGAATCAAAAAGATGTTTTCGCCGTTTTTCAGACATTTCGTTCGCGAATAAAAACAAATATCTCGACAACACAACACTATGCCGCTAAAGTGCCGCGCGCAGTGTTGCCAGATGTGATTTTCTATTTCTACCCAAATTTGAAATTATTTTTCTCCAAAATGATACAATTTGCTTGAGTTTTACCCAAAGGCAAAAAATTAATAATATCGACTTGGTTTTTTGCCTTTTTCTTATTTTTCCTTGAAATACTGTTCTAATTTCCAAACTGAAGCAGCAGAATGAGCTTTTTTAACGTTACGCATCCCCTATCCAATTTTTTTTACGTTACTGCATGGGTATTTTTTTCTCCAAATTTTTCTCCAAGAATTTCATTTCTCCAAAATTTCTCCAGAGCTCATTTTTTTACCCAGAATTGCGAAAAAAATACGCAATCTGGCAACACTGGCCGCGCGATCTGCCCGCTGGTTTGGAGAACAGGTCTGCGTTGCCCGCCCCGCTCCCGCGCCGCTGCCGCCGCCGCCCCGCTGCCCGCTAAATTCGAGGCTAAGGCCTTAGAGGCGGATATATGTGTATATATATGTAATCTGTTCGTTTGTTTTTTTGTGTGTGTTTTTATGTAACTGTGAGCTAGGTAATTGAATAGTAATTTAGTAGGTAAAGATTGTAAATATCGTAAAAAATAACCGTCGTGTAAATAACCATTGCAATAAGAATATATTTTATTACAATTCATAAGATTTCAATTTCTCTGAGCAGTGGCTCCCAAACAACCAATTCATGTATCTATTCTTATATCGAGTGAGAGTATAATATTAAAATTAAGCAAGTAATAGCAGTGATGGCGTGGGCCCCAAGTCTGCTAACACAATGGATTCATAATCGAACAGCAAACGCATAATAACTGTCACTTTTGACAGATATCCCATATAATATCTGTCAAAAGTGACAATCGATTCATTCGATTGTCTTAGCAGACTTGGGGCCCTGATTGGCGCAGTTGATAGTGACCCTGGTTTCTGTGGCGAGGGTCCCGGGTTCGAATCCTGGTAGGGACAAACTTTGTGTGATGAGCAGGAATATTTGTACCATCATGAATATTTAATATCTATATAAGTATTGTATACCGAGTTTGCCCTCAGTCCATTGTACGGTACCCATAATACAAGGGTTGTTTAATATGGGACTGTATAGCTGGTGTGTTCGTCTGGCGATATTATTATGATAATTATGAAAAAAGACAATTATATGACAGACACGCTTGTATGACAGAGACAAGACAGACTTGTATGACACAGAGTGAAAAACGGCGTGTTAGTGTGCAAGTTGAGTGTATACTACTCGTAAGTACCTGCTTAGGTGACCACATAAGTGTAATATTAAAGTATTAATACACGATCACACTCGGTACGGACTCCGGTCCGTACCGAGTACCGGAGCGGACCATATCCGTGGTCCGCCACAGTTATGGTCCGCTCCGCACCTACCATTCGTTCTGTATTTACTTTATTACATCGTAAAGATGTCCAAATTTTTCGTAAAAAAATAAAAACCATTGACATTTTGAATTTCGCGCCCTGACCAGCTTAAGGTGTCCAGACAGTAATGCCTCCGATAGTAGATTTATGAATAAGTACTATGGCCCATGCCCCATAGCAAGGCATCTAAACCTCTCTAAGTATAGTATGATTTGAACACGACAGTACATTGATAGCTATAAGTAAGTAGTATAAATGTCCATGCCCCATAGCAAGGCAACTAAACCTCTCTAAGTATAGTATGTTTTGAACACGACAGTACATTGATAGCTATAAGTAAGTAGTATAAATGTTGTGTGTTGTATGTAATAAAAAAGAAATGTTGAAGACTATAAAATTATGGCAAACATTTTTGTTTTTTTATTTAATGGTCCCCAACTTTTCCATGAATTGATTGGAGCATTGTTTTGTAATAGATCTTTGAGACTTCGAACCAATTGACACTGGCAAAGCTTAAGACGGAGACGCCATGTTCATTTAAAAAATTAAAACGTAGTGAATGTTCTTCTTTCTTTACGGAATGAAATGCGATGAAATAAAATGGAAAAATGTTGGTAACGCCATAGATCTTTGACAGCTGTCATAGAAATCTGTCAAAAAGACGTGAATATATCTCGCTCTCTCTCGCATCGCTGCAACTCTGCAACCATGTACAAAAATATGCTACGCTAGGTATTCTCTGCCATGACATCAAGGTCATAAATTATTGGCCCATGACGATGAGTGACATTTGACCAATGCGTGGCGTTTAAATGTCAATTAATGGCAACGCCAATCGTGGCAAAATCATGGGCCGTCGTATGAAGAAGATGCTGATTGAGAAGCCTTAAGAAGAGAACAAGTTAATGATTCCAAGAACTTATTACCTAACACCTTCAATAATAAAATATCAGAATATTAGAAAATCTGACGCCATTTTCATATCTACATGTTACATCCATTATTTTATTTATAACTAGCTGTTGCCCGCGACTTCGTCCGCGTGGTATTTAACAAAGACAACTGTTGACAACAGCCTGCTCGCCCATTCTGAGCCGCACGCATTGCAGGTTGTTGCTATCAAACTTAATCAGGCGCTGCGCTGCAACATTGGTTTTAATTTTTTTTCGTGAGATCCTATTTTTTTTTCTAAAATAAAAGTAGCCTAAGTTACTCCTCGTTACATCAGCTATCAGCCAGTGAAAGTCCCGTCAAAATCGATCCAGCCATTTCAGAGATTAGCCGGAACAAACAGACAGACAGACAGACAGACAAAAATTGTAAAAAAAATTGTTTCAGTATAGGTAACGTGTATACATCCAAATGCACTTAGTAAAAAGCGGTTATTTTAATATTACAAACAGACACTCCAATTTTATTTATATGTATAGATGTGTTATTGCTATTAATTACTTGACATTGGCAAAATGCCCGCTTATTTATGGGCAACGCCATATGCATATTAATTTTATTTCGTCGCTTTTTATTTCGTAAAGAAAAAATAAGTTTAAAATACCAAGAAGACTATGTAGGTACCTACCGACATCACGCACGCTGTCATCAATGGGCACTTACTAAAAAGGATGTTTCGAATATATAGTAGAAAAACTTAGTTTAAAGTCTGTATTGTTGGTAGATAACTAGAGATAACAGCTTCAGTGTAAGATGTAGATAAAATGCAAAGGCGCATTCACACAAGGTAGCATTTCAAATACAACAAAAAGAAACAACCTTTAAAAGTATAGTTGTACTAACGTAATCCTGGATCCGCCACTGGTATCGAAAATAATGTAAAGCCGACTAAGGAACTCCTATATCACCATAAGGTTGAATATCATTTGCAAATCGAAAGCAATTATTTCGCGGTTTATGGTGTCGCTAAATCTAGTGATACATAATCAGCCTACGCTCAATATCCCACTAATCTCACTAATATTATAAATGAGAAAGTTTGGATGGATGGATGTTTGTTACTCAATCACGACAGAACGAGTGAACGGATCTGGATGACATTTGGCACAGAGATAGAATATAGTCTGGAATAGCACACTACTTTTTATCCCGGTAAAATGTACAGTTCCAGTGGGATAGATTTGTTTTATTTTTTTAAAAGTAGAGGATCGACATGATTTACAGAAAAGGATATACTAGCGGGTAACAACGCGGGGCGAAGCTAGTAGACCATAATCGCTTGATCTAACTAAGGCGATCGTCAGTAATATTTTACATACCAATGTAAACCTATCCTAAACCCACCTAACACAACGCGAATGACGTTTCAACGACGTCCTTGGTGTCTCGGTATCCACTTGAGAGCCAATCATGCAGTCAGCTAGATTGGCCAATTTACCAATCAGCACCTGCGCCCGCGCCGGCCCCTCAATCAGCGCCGGACCGGCCAGCGCCCAGGTATGAGACGCTGAGTGAACACCGTGCATAGAATTACATACGAAAATGTTTCGATTCCTGATTTTGGTGGTAACAGGTTAGTTGTAATTATAATAATTAGCTTAATTGTCTACTACTGGGCACCGGTAACCCCTTAATGTACCCAATTCGACCGTCTAACGACCTAGCCGAATGTGAGTTGTAGGACTTCGCAAGTCGTTCGAGAGATAATCAGGTTGTCACAGACACGTTGATTTTATGGCTTTACCTTAACAGTTATCTGCTGGTTTCGGGTTTATTTTACCGTCATGTTGGTTAGGCTACTTAATATTTCCGTGAGGGATTTGGTGACAAACGCCTACGAATATTTTTTGAGCAAAAGTATTTAAACTGCATTTACAAAACTTGTACTAAACTTGTAACTTGTAACTTGTAGTAAACAAGGCGCTTATGTTGGGACAGCAACTGTAGATAGTGAATTTGCATTTCAAATAAAACCTCTATGGGATCTACAGCTATATGATAGCAACCATGGTAGGTGCCTATTATGTTTTTAATTAAGGAAAGAGGATTAAATTTTCTTCTTCTATTTTTTCTTTCGTTTCTCGTTTATAAGACATTTAACTTTTCACCGGGATTCGCTCAGAGTCCAACAATACACACAACAACACAACTGAAGATCCTGGCTTGCATGAGGAACAATGGTGACAGTGTGGGCAGGATAAGTCCCAAAAACTGGCGTTACGTTATTGCTTTGTCACAACACGAGCTCCCAACAATCGCGTTAATCCTATTCATATCTTGAGCGAAAAATAAAGGCCTCTATGAACGATACAATTTGACATACGACCGGTGGGGCCGATCAGTATGGTTCTTAGTCCCAGCTAACTTGCCTATTTAATATGCCAATTAGTAAGTACTAGTGATGTAACGAATACTAACTACAAAATTTCTAGCATTTAATAACTGTTCCATGTTTGTTTGCAAGTCTGTCATCATGAAATTGCTCATCAATATGTATTAAGATGACAAATAACAATGAATTTAAAACAAATAAATACCCAAGGGCTGGGTATTTCCTCGCTCAGCGAGTAGCTTTGGCTATTCAGCGAGGAAATGCGGCCAGCATCTTGGGCACGCTACCGTATGGGCCAAATTTTGTACACTTTTTGTAGCGTTACTATACTCTTTTTAATTTATATTAGTTTGTAAATATTTAAGTTATTTTCTTTCTAATTATTGTACATATTGGTTTGTATTAAATTTTGCTAAACAAGGATGGAAATGAACCAAATACACAAAAAAAGTAGAAGTGAAGATAACCATATCTCACAATGCTCACACGCACACATACCTTCCCATACACACTTGTAATGTATGTAGTTTGGTAGTATCCAAACTACATACACCCCGAGCACACGCATGCACCCGGTGCCTACCGATTGTTAACCAAATCGCGACGTCCGTGGAGGCCTTAAGGTGGAAGCTCAGGGTCAGGGCGCGAAATTCAAAATGTCAATGGTTTTTATTTTTTTACGAATAATTTGGACATCTTTACGATGTAATTTAGTGTTTTGCGATATTAACATTCTGCATTGGATGTCTCGATGTACTAAATTTGCTTAAAAAAAATACCTAAAGCGATACAACACCATAAAGTTAGTTAAAGTAGCGGTTATTACACACCTTATGGTATTGTATCGGATTAGGTACGTTTTTAAGCAAACTTAATACATCGAGACATCCAATCCAGAATGCTAATATCGCAAAACACTAAATTACATCGTAAAGATGTCCAAATTTTTCGTAAAAAAATAAAAACCATTGACATTTTGAATTTCGCGCCCTGACCCTGAGCTTCCACCTTAAGAGAATATTTTACGAAGATAACCCAATTCTCAGTCGTATGTACCATGTCACGTCAGTCACGTCTTCCGGCCGGGACTTTGTGATCAAACGGCCCGCGACCCGTTTACACCAGACACGACTGTTGCAACACAGGACCGAGGTGTACGAGATCAAAGACACGTTACACAACCTCCAAATATTTGTAAGACATACAGGATTACGAATGGGGTGGAAGAAAACATCGCTATTTCATACTTGACATTGGCAAAATACCCACAAATTTGTGAAAAAAAAACTGACAACTTCACTGTTGAACTTCCCACTCAAAAGCCTTAGTAAACTTACTTAGACATCAATAAAATTATAATTATTATCAGGTACTCATGAATCAAAGGTTGACAACTCCATAATGTAAGAGCGAGATCGCTATATCTACAAAACGCATGTAAAAAAAAGGAACAGATTATATATTTTCTGTCCTCCATCGTTGTTGCCGGTTTATGGTTTACACTTGTAGGTACCATTGCTTATTTTTTTTTAAATTGGCGAGTACCTAGCAAGGGAAATTCCTTGAAAATGTATACCAGCATACTGGCTAAAAAACCTTAGTTCCAAACAAAGCTAGAAGAATGCTAAATAAAAAAAAACATTATCTTTGATCTTCTCATTTAGGTTAGGTAGTTCTTTATAGGAGTTAAACTTAATGAATAGCCAGTAACAAATTTAGATTGTATTTATGTTAAGTTAAACAATGAAAAATTAAAAAGAAAACCTAGGCACCTACCGAATTACATACAATTATTAAAATATGAATTAGCAACTAGCGCCATCTTGTTTTAGGATCATGAAGAAATTTACTATTTTCTTTGTGTTACTCTGTCACGATATAGACTCGTGTTGTTTCTGTTTTCAAATTTTAAGCAGCAGTTAACATAGGTAGCATATCAAACATATTATAAGGAAATAGAAACGTACGTACCTACTTTTGTAATCAAATTCAGTCATTCAATGTCAAGTTCAAAAAGGAACATCCATAAATAGAATCACCGTCGTCGTCGCGTCGTCGGTCTAATCAACTCGTTTTGACATTTCATTGATCAGTGTTGCCAATTCATAATTTTATAATACTACTATTTGGGTAGAAAATCAATAAAAGCAATCACAATCTCACATGTATGGTCCAATGGACTAGACGGAATTTTTGTGCATACATTCACCATTTCGTAAGTATATTTCAGTATTATTATTATTTTCACAGCGGTCCTGGTAAGATCTGAGGAAGAAGCCATGAAGAATCTAACTACAGTAACCTGGGCTCATGCCGTCAACAACAAAACATACTTGCAGGCTGCTTTGGCGAGTAAGTTACATAAGTGTTTTTGTTCAATCAAATGAATAAATATTTTATTTTGTGTAATGAAAAGTAATTTGTGAGAAGGCTTTATGCAACTAATTAGTGTCAGTCCGTAATAGGGAGGTTCCAAACGGTCTCGAAAACTTACTAAGTAATGGGCTAAGATGTGTAACTTGAGTAACTATTCGTTCCATTTTTACTAAATTTATTTAAACGGTTCGGTAATATCTTATAAATACTCAAGTACAATACCAAATTCATAATAAGTTTACTTTTTCACTGTACAACCATATATTTAGTTCGTTTTTACAAGTTTAAGTGGAATCATTTATTTTGTAAAGTCCTTTGAGCGCACTTGAGCAAATACCCACCTTCTTTATCTCTAGATTTTGATCGGAACACGACCTCGACTGACAAAATCTGGTGATTCTCTGTTTTTAGTAACCACATAGTATTTTCTTGCTAATTTTTATTTCCAACACCATTTATTTACTCAACATGTATAACCATAGCTTAGTTACGTATATAAAAAAAATATATATTGAAAAACATTATTTTACCATAAAATGATATTAGCAGGGCAAGACTTTCATCACATCATGATTGACAAGATATTTTTGAATGTTCAAACACATTTATTTTCCAAACAAACCGAGATTATATAATTTATTACAGACTGTTTACTTTAACAGAAAACCAAGAATGGACTTTCCATGTTACTTCACATCGCCAATACAAATTTATGGTTTCATTGTAAAACAGAACAAAAGCAAATGCAAATTCCTTTTCATATATTAAGTAGATCTGTCCAGATATAAGCGTTAAAATTCGGTTCTTTCGTATTTTTTATGTTTATAATTAAATTGTAATGTCTTTCTTGTTAGATAGAGTCAGTGCTATTCAACTAAAACAGGCAGATTGTCATTTGTCTCGCATGTTTTATAGCATTGTTCAGCTCTGACTAAGCATCTGACCATATTAAGATTCCCGAACAATGCGTGACAGCGTATTGGTTTTCGCGGACAAGGACAAGCAATAATACTTTCGTCAGATGATTGCAGATACCGCATAAGTCTGAACAAGCTTTAATACCACTTGGTCTACAAAATTACCATTAAACTAACATTGCAGAGCCTACTGGGAACCAGCTGCTTATCAATCAACAATATGCGCCGTCTTATTCTAGCACTGTATGTTAGAAAGAGATAAGTCATATTGTTAGTACAAGGGTAATTTGATTTAATTGAGTGTGGTAACACCGCAAGATCGGTGGTGTGTGGTCCAAGTCAGAGTTTACAGATTTTTGTTTTATACTATGATGGGCCTATTTTGCAATGTGCTGTTAAACCTTATCCATAACATAAGTTGTATGGACAATCTGTCTAATAAGTTGTGAATAACATTACAATAAGAAGACATAGTTGAGAAGTTTTTATAATTTTACAATAGATGCAATGCAATGCCATTGTAAATGGACACCAACTTCGTTAAATTTATGGGTATATATTTACTAAAGAGAACATCTCAAATCTAAATTATTTTTTACCTCAGAAGGAGAGTAATGTTTAATCACGTATTTCTATCCATTTTTCATTACTCCTTTCCTTGCATGTTCAAGTACCTACGCAACGAAAACACATGCACAGGCAAAAATTAAATTAATTATATTATTTTGTTTACATTTGGCGTTTGCATCTTATACCGCACGCCTACAAAAATAGAAGTCTCGTATTTCATGCTTTGTGCGTTGGGGGCGCATTGCGGTTCGTAGAACCCGCGGCAATTAATAACAATTAAAGCGTAACATACTTAACACAGATTTAAATTGATCGCGGATGGGTAATGGTACGCGTTTCGACCTATGTTTACTAGTTCAGATTATTTCTAGATGTCTGGCAAAAAGGAATTGTCTCCCAGAGATAGTGCATATCGTAACTGTTTCGCCCCATTATTCGCTATTGGGGCGAACACATTTATCACAAGTCATAAAAACATTTGTCACAAGTCCTAAATACCTTTGCTAACACGTTTAATAAAACGGTGTAATACTAATATTTGTTTAAAATTTTAGATTTTATTTCAAAATCAAAATTAAAATAAATATCGCTTCTTCCTATTAACTTATACCGCGTAACTGATAAACCAGATGAGTCACGTATATATTTTGTTAGCAATAAAAAATTATCTCGTGTCAATTCGACATAACTATAGGGCAATAATTTTGAGAATTAGTAAAATGTAGACGATGAATCAAATTTCAGTTTATAATTCCACATGACGTGTTGTTCGAAGAGATAGACAGACAGGCAGCGTGTTTAATTGTTATTAGAATTGTTTCCGATAGATGTCGCTAACATCAAATTAGCGCGAGGTGTTAAAGTGGTTAGGGTATCTCATATACTCTGTATAGCTCATTGGGTATTATTTTGCGCAATTATTTTTTTTGCCTTTGGGTATACCTTATGCAAATTGTACCATTATGGAGAAAAATAATTTCAAATTTGGGTAGAAATAGAAAATCACATCTGGCAACCCTTCCCATATGGCCTGGTGTTTTATTACTTGATAATCCCTGACATATACCGGCGTTATATACAGAATTTATGATGTTGCTCTGCACACGTTCATTAAAGTTTACGACTATTAATCGGTTTTATCTCGTTACTTATACCACCAGCCGCCAGTCCATTGGTTTCGGAGAACCACAATTTATAACTATTAGCGCATATGACAGATTTAGGCTTCACACATGCGGCGAACGGGCGCGTACTCAGGAAATGCGTGCAAATAAAACAATACACTCGTGAAGTGCTAGATTATTCGTAAGCTAACGGTATAATTAATAGGTTACTTATTTAGATACATTGTATGGTAAACAGCGCCACTAGCGGACAGTATTTAAAACAATCAATTGTCTACACAATGTGTCGAAATACGTAGACTATGAAGTACACGGTTAGTTAACGAATTAACTCGCACTTGACGTCCTGGTACAACCTGAGTAAGCCATTAACTTTATCCCGGAATCGTCGAGGGTCAAACCTCGGTGTCTTCGTCGGACACCACTGCAGATCCTGGCTTACAGGAGTAGCAGTGGTGGGAGTGTGTGGCGGGCAAAAAAGCCATGATAGTAAACGTAATTCCCATAAACAGAGAGCAACCTTTTTGGGGTCGAGTCACCTTCGTCCGTAGGAGAATTAAGTACCCTCGAGATACCCTACACGTGACCCTGGGTGGTGCCAACCAGGTGACAACTCTACTGGTGGTAGGCTTCGGCCGTGGCTAGGCACCACCCACTGAACAAAGCCATGTCGCCAAGCGGCCTAGCCGTGATCCGGCATGATGTTCGGTGTTGCCATTCATGGATGGCGGGTCAGATCAGTTGCGCTGCATGTGCCTAGTGAATGTAGCGTCTCGATCTACTGCCGCCTTACCATCATCGTCACTTACCATCAGGTGAGATCGAGATCAAATACTAGCCTATAATGTAATAATAAAAAAAAAAAACAATATTCCTATCTCTTTCAGGTGAAGTGGCAATGCTGGAAGCAGACATAGTCCTCGGCCAGGTGGTCGGCAAGACCGAAGTCATTCCGATCATGGCGCACCCCCCCGCCACCACCTCGGACCTCTCGCTCGCCGAGTTCCTGACCACAGTTGCGCAGTATAATAATGTTAACGCGAAACAGAAAGGAGTGAAGCTGGACTTCAAGAGCATTGAAGCGTTCGAGAAGAGTCAGGAGCAGATCGCATTGTATAGTAAACCTCAGGTGAGAGTTGCCTGACGAAATCAGATTTCAGGAATCTTTGCGGTCTATCTCCTCGAGCATTTTTTTAAAGGCATCATCCCTATTCCTCCCCGACAGGCCTTCCTTTTTTTGTGGGGAAATCCTCACGGATACGTAAATTTAACATTTGTAACCCACGACTTTGGACATAAATTATTTCAATCATTTTATTTTGAGCATTAAGTATACATTTTACCTACATTTTCGTTAACAGGCCCGTTACAGCCTGTATAATACGATAAGGCTATAACAAATAAATAACAATCATCATTCATTCAATGTTACTGCTCTTACAGATGAAAGTCTCACAGAAATAAAGCAATCAACTAGATGTGACATGCAGTAACTAAATATTAATTGATCAAAACAATGATAAATAACATCACTTAGATCCGATAACACGTATAATTCGGTCGCCATTCAACTATTAAACGTAATAAAACACACACACTTAAAAACTAATTAAAATTGTACCTTATTGTTGCCACAATAAAGTCCCAATACGTTTGTCCACTTTCAAGTGGCTATGACGAATATTGTCATAGCAATATATAGTTTATTCAGTGTGTGTTGAAGGTTATTTTGCAGTGGATAGTGGCGTGCAGATGTCTTAATTAGAATAATGACAAAGCGTGTGAATAATTTGGAATTGTAAAGCGCCATCTTGTGAGGCCGGCTTGTGTAATGTTTGGGCCACAAGAACGGCGATAACGAGTATTCAGCCCTATTTATTTAGTAAAGACTAAAAGAGACCGGCGCAGTAACTTCTAATTTAATCCTAACGTCATCGAGAAAACTTGCCGTCACTGTCATCCTTATTTATAATATCTTAGGTGTAAGGGGTATGGAAAATTACATCTTTGGTGTGAGAGGGATGAAAGAAGACGTTACCTACGTTACCAAATCGGTACATTAAAAAAATGTGTGCTTGGGATACAATTTTTTTACGCAAACTTAATACATCGAGACATCCAATGCAGAATGCTAATATCGCAAAAAAACTAAATTATATCGTAAAGATGTCCAAATTTTTCGTAAAAAAATCAAAACCATTGAAATTTTGAATTTCGCGCCCTGACGCTTGCGCCGACGTTTGCGCTTCCACCTTAAATTCGAATAAAAAATATAGATCCATTCGGTCGGCATAGTTTTCAGCCACAGATGTCTCCGACCGCAAATGTCTGCAGCCACCGGCGGTTGTGTAAAACTCGTGCCTATTTTAACCGACTTCAAATAGGTGGTGTCTCAATTCGGTTGTATTTTTTTTTGGCTGGCGTGAACGAGTGGCGGGCGGCGCCATCGTAACGAGATGCGTGCCAGATGTTAAACACAAATGCGATTTGGGATGCGGTGCTTTGAACATGATACTGAACTCTCAATTAACTGTTCGAGCCGTCGTTAACTTGTATATTAAACTGTAAGTCAAGTGCGAGATTATTCGTAAACTAACCGTATACTTTATAGTCTACCGTATTAGGACATTTTGTATGGAGTATTGAAAGTTTTAAATACCATCCGCTAGAGGCGCTTTTCAATTCTCCATACAATATGTCTAAATACGGTAGACTATAAAGTATACGGTTAGCTCGCACTTGACGTGCAGTTTTTAAATTTGAGTTGTGTTACAGCAGTGAGTCTAATTAATACTGGATTAAGGTATTGGGCCTTTTCCCGAGGATAAAAGGGACTTATATCGATATACCATACTGTAACACGAATCTATTATGTATATATCTATTATGTTTTGGGGTCGAGTCACCTTCGTCCGTAGGAGAATTAAATACCCTCGAGATACCCTACACGTGACCCTGGGTGGTGCCAACTAGGTGACAACTCTACTGGTGGTAGGCTTCGGCCGTGGTTAGTCACCACCCACTGAACAAAGCCATGTCGCCAAGCGGCCTAGCCGTGTTCCGCAATGATGTTCGGTGTTGCCATTCATGGATGGCGGGTCAGATCAGTTGCGCTGCATGTGCCTAGTGAATGTAGCGTCTCGATCTACTGCCGCCTTCCTACCTAGGCAAGTATGCTGTCCGTATCGTAGATCTCATCATCACTTACCATCATGTGAGATTGAGAACAAATACTTGCCTAAAATGTAATAAAAAAAAATATATATATTTGTTATATCGCCATACGAACACACCAACTATACGGTCCTTCACTAAGCAACGCTCGTATTATGGGTACCGTACAATGGAATCAGAATCAGAATATTTTTAATTCACGTAAACCATTATTGTACAGTACTTATGAATCGTCAAGTTACAAAAACATTATGCTACTGGTTTACCACCCGTTCGGAATGCCGTTCCTATGGAGAAGAACGGGCAAGAAACTCCATGGTTGCTCTTTTTTTTTAAATAGATCTTTTACATTATTGAGCAATACATTGTTATAGGTATAGGGGAGAGCGAACTCAGTATACAATACTTATATAGATATTAAACATCCATGACTCGGGTACAAACATTCATGCTCATCACACAAAGCTTGTCCCAACCAGGATTCGAATCCGGGACCCTCGGCGCAGACAGAAATGTCACTTCCAAGTTCCAACTGCGCTAATCAGGTCGTCAATTTACTCTAATCATGAATAACAATTAATCTATTTAACCGCCTAAACAAAAGGAGAAGTTCTCAATTCGATTGTGTTTTATTCTTTATCAATATCAATTTCAAAATATATTACATTCTCGAAGATATTTCCCTAATATGTTCCACCCAGACTCTAAATAAATTGTTACGAATGCTGGCATTAAAAGCTAGATGCTATAGTAGAGTGACCATTGTCTTGTCGCTTTGTTAGATATGTCTTCAGATAAATCCTTACTTAGAAACTGCGCACACAGAAGAGAGTTCCGCGTTCTTGGAAATATATGTGTTGCTACCGCTTGCCTGTTGCGCGCGCGCAGATATTACAAAGAACCTGGTACAAAGAATGCTCTTGCTATCTGCGCGGGATCTTAGTACTGTAGCGACCACTTCAATCGCACAACATGCTACACAGATGGCACTGCAGACGCATTCAAAACAATAGACATTTGTCATCACAATCTTGAATCGCGCTATAAGAGTTTTCGGAGCAAGTAACATATATAAAAGATCCCGACAATAACCGTCGGGTCATAGAAGCCGCCCCACCAGGCATACCACCCGCCTGGCTGGAAGATCTTCCCTTTTCCGCTAAATTGGTGACCCCGACGTGACCGTGACCATGACCCCTTTTCCGCTAAAGTACCCAATGCGACGCAGAGCGTTCGCGTTCTACGTTCGCCTTCTTTGATATGTATGGGATGCGGTCGGCACGAGTTTTATATAACCCATACATTAAGAACGCAGAACGCGTGACACAGAATCCTGGAACGTTCGCTATATTTTATCCCTTACAGCCTCATCGAACATCACAGCGCGGTACCCAATCTGGGCCCCAAGTCAGTTAACGTCTGTGGTTAACGTAATCGATTCATAATCGAACAGCAACCGCATAGTAGCTGTCACTTTTGATAGATATTGTATGGGATATCTGCCAAAGTGACAGTTACGATGCGGTTGCTGTTCGATTATGAATCGATTGTGTTAGCAGCCTTGGGGCCCTGTTGGGTTGATTTGTGGAGCCCCTACTTATTGGCATGTCAAGTTGTAGGATCCTATAAATCGGCTCTACATATTGAGTAACAAGGGTGCCGTTTATAGAGACCTTTAGAGTTTGTTAAGTATATCCTTACTGTAACATGCTGCAGAACAAAATTACTATCCCCACAATGTTAACTAACGTTAAAATTCCAACAGGAACATAATTCAATGAGTAAAAGCTTACCAGGCCCGGACTATGATAGCTTTAACTAACGACAATTGGAGGCGATCCGAAGAAATGTGTCCATCACAATTGACGATTAATGACCATGGATATTAAGCCCTTCTCGTTTAGGACTGTCTTCCATGGTAGGAGATGTTAAAGCTAAAGTGAAGCGATAATAGCGAACACTACATTTAAAGGTTTATCTTAGGTGTTAGGTGGATGATGAAGTAGCCTGGGACTGATCGCTCAAATATCAACATTTATAATGTTAATATGTAGCGTGTGTGCACCTCGCATGGCAACACACTGGAGCTTTATTTTTTTTTGTAAAGTAATGGATTAAAAAAAAAAAGACAAGCGCGCTGAGTTTCTCGCTGGATCTTCTCAGTTGAGGTCGCGTTCCGATCCGGTTGTAGAATTAAGAAAAAAAATGTAATGACAATTTGTAAGTTGCCCCGTAGGCCTATACGAAATAAACGATTTGACTTTAAATAGAATGTCACAGTAGTATGTGCAAGCTATCCTGTGGGCCCACCACAAGGCTAGGGTTTTAGTCGGTAAGAGACCACAACCAGCTTGTCTCCCCGACGCTTACGGGTACCATGAGGACTCCCCACTTAATAAAAAAGGGGGTTACTAATCCAGTGTATGGGATCCATATAACAAGAGTTGTAATTCGCTTCGTACTGAAAAGGAATGTGCCCAGAATAATAGAAATAGGCCTCCTATTACATTGGGACCAAATACTATTAGCGAAATGTGAATGCAGCGCACCACTGCCTACCCATTTGGCGTGGTACGCGTGACTAAGGCCTCTGCCTCGAATTTTGCGGCAAGCGGGGCGGCGCGGCGGCGGCGCGGGAGCGGGGATCGATCGGCCGCCCCGCGCCGCCGCTGCCACGCCGCTGTTTTCGAGAACCGGTCCATTTGATTTTACGCATAAGATCCTGCCGCTCCCGCGCCGCCGCCGCCGCGCCGCCCCGCTGCCCGCACATTTCGAGGCAGAGGCCTAAATAGCTATCGCGTCGCTATTAGTGTGACAGCAGCTTTGCGTGGTGCGTCGCACATGTGCGCGGGCGCATCTTCCGCGTATCATCAGTGAAGTGCAACCGCCTCGCCGCGTCTGCGCACCCACTGTTCATCTTTCCACACACAATTTGATGCAGACGGTCATGAACTTGGCATTCCGATTGGTCTTTTTCGTGCAACTGATCAAAGTAAATGGTTGTGACGTCACAACTCATTAAGAAAGCTTAGCTTAAAAAAGCAGTCAAGGCCAGACCTCTTAGAAATGTGTACTTAATACACTTATATTATTATCACGCCTCTATTTCCGAAAGGCGAAAGGAAAGAGTAGGCTGAGGTACACTGGAGAGCACCCATATTTTATCGATATTATTTTGGTCTTATAGAGCGAGCCTATTGCCATTATACCCGGCACAATTGTGTGCCAATGCCAATTGTGTGACTTTGACTTATAGGCAAGGTACACCTACTTCTAATTGGATACGGATATACCTCTCATTGCTGACATGTTGGACACCTTGATCTCCCAACTTAACATTTGTATTGTTACCTATATAAGCTGTAACTATAATAGTATATTAAAACAAGGCTTATAGTAGGTTAGAAAGATAACATTCCCAAAGGAATACATCAAATTATTAGACATTTATAATATGACACCCTGTGCATAACACAACATCAACTTGATCCATATAACTTAATTCTTCATTCGGTTATAATATTTTACAATATTGTTGTTATATTATCTACCATTTTATTCCTCAGGTGACATTCCCCCTCTGGCTCAACGCGGACATCCTGCCGGGTCCGGTGGCGGCAACCACCACACCCGTGGACCCCGCTAAGTTCCTGCACCTGGGGGCGCAACACCCTCGGGCCGTGCTGTCGGTCGGCTGGACCACCAACTACGGGGGTAACATCACGGAGGGAGAGTACAGCAGCGAGCAGATCGGCACCATGTTGAGGATGGTCAACGAGCATCACATCAACCAGACCGTCACTTTTCCTGTAAGTTGCCGTTTGGAGGAGGATATATATATATATCTATTACACAAAGAAATTACAGCAGTCTTTTCCAAAGTAAGCGATAACACCCCCTTGTGAGCGCTGCAGGCCTACAGGGGGGCGGTAAGAGACCCAGAAAAAAAATTAGGGCGTTGTGTAGAGGCTTACAATAATTAATTTAATTTGAAGTTATAGTGGTTTTTAAGTAGGTGAAAAAATGGGGGCGCTAAAAAATTATTCACTCTCAAAGTGGGCAGTAGACAAAATAAGTTTGTTATTTTGTCTACTGCCCACTAAGTTTGTTACTCAATCACGCCAAAACGCCCGAACGGATCTAGATAAAATTTGACACTGAGATAAATTATAGTCTGGAATAGCACATAAGCTACTTATTATCCCGGTAAAATGTAAACGCGGGTAACACCGCGGGGCGCATCTAGTATGCTCATATTTCCAAAGACTTCCATCTCATTGGATTCCATCATTCTTCCAGGTTCGCGCCGGCCTAGCAGCCAACAGCCAGCCGGTCCTCCTCGATCTCCTTCGGGAGACCTCCTCTCTGAACTCCTCAATGACGGTCTGGTCTAGTGTCGGCGACCACGTCGAGGTGGACCGTCTCCGCGCCCTCATCCTGACTGTGGGTTTGGAGCGCACATACCTGGACGTGCCTGAGGAGCTGGCGGCCAAGCTCCATCTTCCCCCTCCCAACGCCAATGTTAAGAATTAAATAAAATTATTCTATCTTTGAAATGTTTGGTTTTATTTTGATAATGCTCATTCAGTGTGTACTTTAACCTCAATATTGTTTCAGGATAACGAATAGGAAAAACGGGCAGTCAGTACCTACTTTATTGCTTAGTATGGGGCCATACAGTTGGTGTGTTCGTCTGGCGATAATTATTTAAAACTAGCTGTTGCCCGCGACTTCGTCCGCGTGGTATTTAACTAAGACAACCGTTGACAACAGCCTGTTCGCCCATTCTGACCCCCGGGACGCATTGCAGGTTGTTGCTATCAAACTTAATCAGGCGCTGCGCTGCAACATTGGTTTTAATTTTTTTTTTGTGAGATCCTATTTATTTTTTCTAAAATAAAAGTAGCCTAAGTTACTCTTTGTTATATCAGCTATCTGCCAGTGACAGTCCCGTCAAAATCGGTCCAGCCATTTCAGAGATTACCCGGAACAAACAGACAGACAGACAGACAGACAGACAAAAAAATTAAAAAATGTTGTTTCGGTATAGGTATCGTGTATACATCCAAATGCACTTAGTAAAAAGCGGTTATTTTAATATTACAAACAGACACTCCAATTTTATTTATATGTATAGATAATACGATAACTTGAAATACGCACGAAGTGTAGACATAGTTTGTTGTTTTGACCATACAATCAGTGCCCAGTAAATTTCCATAGGTCTAGTCAAAGTCAAAGTCAAAGTCAAATCATTTATTTCGTATAGGCCTACGGGGGCACTTACAAATTGTCATTACATTTTTTCCTTAACTCTACAACCGGATCGGAACGCGACCTCAACTGAGAAGATCCGGCAAGAAACTCAGCGGGCTTGTCTTTTTTTTTTATCCATTATTTTTACAAAAAAAAAAATATAAAAAGTAAGCTCCAGTGTGTTGCCATGCCACACACGCTACACTTTAACATTATAAATATTGATATGTGAGCGATCAGTCCCAGGCTGCTTTATCATCCAAATAATCCAAGATTCTCTCTCAAGGTCTCAAGACCCTTATACACTAAGTTGAATGTTAAGAATGCACCTCGCCCACTAACTCGACTAAGTATAGTAATTAATACGAAACAGCGAGTTTATTATAGCATCCATTGTCCCCATGGTCCTGTCTCCTAACTGCACACCATAAAACACCTTAACCATTCAAATCCCAACTTTAGTTGCATCAAAATAAGGATCTTGATAACTGCAAGCTATCATTAGTCAAAAACAATAACAGGAATAATTATTTTTTTGATAGGCAAGGGAATTTTGACTCTATGCTGTTGGATTAAAGGCGGGGATGGTTGTTAGAGTTGAATGGTGGAAAGGCTGTCGACCTTTGCCATGTGGTTACCACGTGATAGATGGGGCGAGCCATAAGGCATTGTTATTCATAGTCGAGGAATCAGATTATGTTCATTCGATGAGAATGAAAGTGAAGCCTACTCATTCATTAGTCTTTCTACAGAGTACTTCCTTAAGCTCCACATAAAACCTCCTACACACGAATTGAATAGACGGAGGGAAATTTATTAGTTATTTTATACTCCATGATTTTTTTAATTATCTCTGCCCCGAACAGCAGAGTAACTTCTAAAGCATGGAAAAAGAATCACCTAAAATATATAAATGTTAAAAATAATTATATTTTTATTCATAATTACTAAAACAATAGCTTAAATATTTACAAATTAAAATTAAACTAGTATCAAGAAGCACTCAGCAAATCCCCACCAATATTGGCAGGCAGAGTGCCAAAAAACGCTTGCAATATTGCCACGTTGAATGGCAATGCCGATGTGTTGGTCAAAATAAGTGCCAGCGTAAAATCTCTCGTACATTCCATTCTCTCCGAGGACAGCTAATTATTTGTTCACGTGAGATGTTTGACAGATATTCTATGGGACATCTGTCAAAAGTGACAGATACTATGCGGTTGCTATTCGATTATAAATCGATTGTGTTAACAGACTTGGGGCTTGAAAGAGCGATGAAGTAAAAGTTACAATTTAACAGCCAAATTAGGTCGCACCGAACATAACTTAACCAGCGCCCTACATTAATAATATTCTTACTATGTAATCGTTTCCAAAGAAATGCTCTCAGTACAGTCTCGTACTGTGTAATTATTAATAATTCCGAGTAAATATATAATATCGATGCTTTCAACAACAATGTTAGGTTTATTACTGGGAACATAACTTCTCTGAACGCATTCCTACATCTCCGCATATGCTTGCTTTGGTTGAGGATTGGACTTGCCCTTTCTGGAATAGACTGGTCGTGTAAGGTTCTTCTTGGACTTGTTCCGATAGTATCTAACCACAATAGCTATATTCAACAACCAAACTTTCAAACGCAGGTACTGATCTGATTGGTAGTTTATGACCTGCCAAAACCCATGTCCAACGGAATGTCCATTGATGATAAATAGTGAATGTTGAGCCTTCAATTCCACATAATTGTGAAACGGCATGTTCGTTAACGTATGTTGTCATATGCAACCTCTAACAAATAAATAATACACATGGGGAGTCACGAACAACATATTGAAGCCCAAAAATCCAAGCCGATTTGTGCAGTACACGTAAGGTTGCAATTCGCGTGTTTCTACTACTCACAAATCGGCTGGGATTATTGGGCTCCAAAATGATGATCATGCGTGGCACTCCGTCTGTAATATTTGTATATCGTCTGGTAAGTCAGAGGTCTCGCTCTGACGCGGCCTTCGTGTTTGCATTGCTGTGCAAATGTCATATTGCGACGCAATTCGCGACAACAACGACATTGGAATTTACGTAATTGTTAAAATTGCCGTTTTATTCGCTACAAGTTTTTACGAAACAGTTTTTGTTTTTTAAATAATTAAAATTGTATTTTTTTCCTAAAATTTATTTTTGTTTGTCAATTTATTTCATACAAAGGGTGATTTTATAAGAAACCCCTTGACATGTATTTTTTTATATAGACAACGTACAAACATACATTTCAAGGAATGATTCGGACATCACTAACCCTAACTTGGTATACTTAAGATATGATTTCTAAAAGCAATGGCGGTAATTTCAAGCTATCCCCCTATTGACCTAAAAATAATAAAGTAAGGTTGGCCATGAAAGTGGTTTTGACATAAACTCTCAGTTAATAAAATAATATATATAATAAGGTTCATATTTGATACGTTCTAAGTTCAAATAAATAACAAATGACAAAAATAGGCCTTGCGATTCTACGATGTGCAAATGATATTCAACCTTAAGGTGATACAGGAGATTCTTGGTAGAATTTACTTATTGGAAACGGATCACCAATTCAGGGCCCCAAGTCTAACACAATCAATGGAACAGCAACCGCATAGTAACTGTCACTTTTGACAGATATTGTATGCGATATCTGTCAAAAGTGGATAAGATACGTACCTACACATAAAAATACTGGGGCATTGATAATCTCCTCATTTTGCGTAATCGGTTAAAGAAGCCATTACCAGCTTCTGAGAAACTCTTTTCTCTCCGATTGTCGGCAATATCTCCGGTTTCCCGCAACTGGCCGTCAATTCGCAATCTTTCCGTCTCGCTCACACATGGGTGTTATAAATAAGAATAACAGTGAAAGCACACTTTCTCGATGATCTTCCTACTGTAATCTACTTCCAACATATAAATCTAGATTGTCTAAAATATTCGAAAAAAGTTCCTGTTGTTTTGTAACTAGTATTGAAGGGTAAGGGAACTTGTTTCGAGCTTAGTTATGAACTATGCTCGCAACAAGACCCCTCACCCTACTCATGAAATAATTAATGTTCGCGCAAACTTCAACTAGCGAGATTTATTGCATATAAACATACATTTCGCGGTAATACTGTAAATTTAATTGCAATATGTAAAGGAAGCGGTCGATGTAGGACAATCGTAAATGGATTCCCGAATCGTAGCTGGAGCACTCACAGGGTTGTCAGGGTTGTTTTTATATCTGTATGTATTTATTTACAGAGATAGCCAAGTTGGTAGAATGCTTGCCTCGGTCACGAAAATCGCAGGTTCAAACCTCGGCTCACTCCTCTTGAATTTCTTGTGTGAATCTCATTTTTAATCTAGATAGTTTCACGACTAACATCTATAGAGAAGTTCGGTGTTGCTGGCTTCTTGAATTATCGATCAACTTGTTTGGTTTATAATTGGAAAGTTGACAAGCCGAGGTGGGTTCCTCTTCCCCCAATTATTTAACAATGGATTTCCGCCAAGTATCGCTTAATTCTATAATTAGAGTAGTACAATGTATTTGTTTAGGTAACTAAAACTTTGCAATTTTAACTTACCTTATAAGGAAAATTTCGTAGAAAGTACCATTACGTAGGTACTATGGTAGGTACTCTGTTGTGTATCAGCTCATAATATGGTATAATATGATTCCAACGGTATATTTCAAATATTTCCTTATGTTAAATAATGAGATAACCATTTTCAATTAATTACGTCATAATATAACGGTCAAAATACCGTAAAATTCATAAATTTCAAGATAAATGTCTACTACAGCGAGAAAACAAAACCAAACACGACCGATTAGTAGGTATCATTTAATTTACCACTGTGCGTAGAAAATTTCGGTTTTGTGAGCATTTCAGTACTGGGTGTATTTTTTTATTATCTAACTAGCTTCTACCCGCGACTTCATCCGCGTGGTATTTAACAAAGACAACCGTTGACAACAGCCTGCTCGCCCATTCTGAGCCCGCGGGACGCATTGCAGGTTGTTGCTATCAAACTTAATCAGGCGCTGCGCTGCAACATTGGTTTTAATTTTTTTTCGTGAGGTCCTATTTTTTTTCTAAAATAAAAGTAGCCTAAGTTACGCCTTGTTACATCAGCTATCTGCCAGTGAAAGTCCCGTCAAAATCGGTCCAGCCATTTCAGAGATTAGCTGGAACAAACAGACAGACAGACAGACAGACGGACAGACAGACAAAAATTGTAAAAAATGTTGTTTCGGTATAGGTAACGTGTATACATCCAAATGCTCTTAGTAAAAAGCGGTTATTTTAATATTACAAACAGACACTCCAATTTTATTTATATGTATAGATAATTTTTTGGGAATTTTATCTTTATAACCTATACTGTTGGCCCTGTCAAAATATTTTACACTATTATTGTTACAACTTATATATTACCAGTAAGGTCAGCGCACACCGCTGCAGTGACGGCGAAGCGATTAATTCGTTTAGATATGTCGCTTCGCCACCACTTCGTCGGTGTGCGCTGACCCTTAGAGTATAAACCTGGTAGCATATGATCGGCGGTGTTGCCACATGAGTAAATCTACTTGTTATAAACATTTTTAGGATTTATAAAGAAAATTATAGTCTCGACTTAAGTTTATTTTAGAGGAAAATAATTCTCCTTTAGAAGCTAAAATTAGCGATTGATCTTGACTAGTGTCCTGTACACTATCCGAGGTTAGCGGACATTCAGTTGGATGCTTTCCAAACTCCTGATACAACTTATACTTATGTGAATATATTAGGTGTAAAATATGTTGACTAAGCAGATAAAAACACTTCCGAAGAAATAAATCAAATTATTAGATACTAGCTGTTGCCCGCGACTTCGTCCGCGGGGTATTTAACAAAGACAACCGTTGACAACAGCCTGCTCGCCCATTCTGAGCCCGCGGGACGCATTGCAGGTTGTTGCTATCAAACTTAATCAGGCACTGCGCTGCAACATTGGTTTTAATTTTTTTTCGTGAGATCCTATTTTTTTTTCTAAAATAAAAGTAGCCTATGTTACTCCTTGTTACATCAGCTATCTGCCAGTGAAAGTCCCGTCAAAATCGGTCCAGCCATTTCAGAGATTAGCCGGAACAAACAGACAGACAGACAGACAGACAGACAGACAGACAGACAGACGGACAGACAGACAGACAAAAAATGTAAAAAATGTTGTTTCGGTATAGGTAACGTGTATACATCCAAATGCATTTAGTAAAAAGCGGTTATTTTAATATTACAAACAGACACTCCAATTTTATTTATATGTATAGATGTATAGATTAAAAAAATAACATCCTATACTGAGCGCATGGCCCAAAGGCTGCTGACTCGCCTTGTTTAAAAAAACATAATTTACACAATTATTTTCTACATCAACGTGATCCATAAAACTACTTATTCATCTGTTACAATATTTTACACTATTTTGTTACAGCTTATATAATACTGCTTAAGAGTTTAAAATATTGTAAAGTATATTAATGACCATTAAAATAAATAATCTTTAGCCCCTTAGCTGGGCACGGGACTGGCATTAATGCGAGGAGAATTCAGGCATCGTTCACCACGCCGCTCCCGTAATATATTTAAAAGAAAAAAGAAAAAAAAACAAATTTGCAAGCACCATAAATTAAAATAAACGGTACCCGACTTCTGACCTAATGTTGGCTAGTCCTGCACATGCCATAACCTTAGACGACTAAAATAATATTTTTTTTTCAACAAATTTTATTTGTTAAAAAAAATTCTCAAATTCGGTAAAAAAAAAGAAGTTTTATGCTTGAGCAACTTTAACATTATTTTTTTATAAATATATCGATAAAGAACGTACCGGCCGGTACCGGTTACTGACTCAATCAAAGACGTTATTATTTCCAATAAATAGCAATTTTACACCAAGTACTTAATCAACATGTCACTTACAAGGTAGTTATTGTAAAATACATAATAATTACCAACAAATTACAGCCATTATCGTTTGTAACTTATGCGTTATCTTGATGATTGTAAATAAAACACACTGCGATTACCGAGAAGCGAGTACCGAGAATACAGGTTTGCGACCCCTGACATCGATGTCATTATAATATATTCCAATCAGATAGGTCGAACAACTCTACTTCTAACTCGGCTTCGGCCGTGGTTAGTCACCACCCACTGAACAAAGCCATGTCACCAAGCGACCTAGCCGTGGTCCGGCATGATGTTCGGTGTTGCCATTCATGGATGGCGGGTCAGATCAGTTGCGCTGCATGTGCCTAGTGAATGTAGCGTCTCGATCTACTGCCGCCTTCCTACCTAGGCAAGTATGCTCCATCGTAGATCTCATCATCACTTACCATCAGGTGAGATCGAGATCAAATACTTGCGTATAAAGTATTAAAAAAAAAAACAAAAACAAACGATAATATAAATTCCTACCGTTTGCCCTCGGTTCCACCCGTGGTACCTCGATGAAACAAAGCCTGGCTAGTGTAGCTTACTTATTAGAAAAAAAATTAGAATCGGATCAGTAAATCCGGAGATTTGCCTCCTACATCCAAACTCACTAACTTCTACCCAGTCATATCTTTACCCATTTACAAAGTATAGGTAAACATTGAAATAAAACTAATTTTAAGAATTTTATCGCGGTTTATATTTGATTTTAGGTTCCCGACGTTTCGGCTGCTTTACGGCAACCAGGGTCACGGGAGGACTGAGGTGGTTGACGTCCTAGTGTCATAGTTTGGGGGTACCCTCATATTTAGTTGTTACTTGCGGTCCGATCTACGCAAAAAGAGTTCACCCCGCGATAAAATTCTTAAAATTAGTTTTATTTCAATGTGTAGTATTCGCGTAAGTAAATATAAGAAATCAATATATAGGTAAACAGTATAAATATAGCTAGATTATGCCTCCTATGACCTCTAAATAATCAGAACTTCAAGGGCGAGATCATTCATTAGCTAACCGTATACTTTACAGTCTACGTATTTAAACGTTTTGTCAGAAATTTTAGTAGGTATTATACTATTTAAACCACACTATGGACTAGGGCGGGCGGACACCAAGACATTACATACATATTATTGCGAACATTAATCACAAGGGCGTAAACGGAATTAATAGATACAATTTATTACTGGTACCTTAGAAGGATTTTGATAATATCGTGAATATCTAATAATCCTTAACCATGTCAGCAAATTATAATTTCTACATTGTAAATATTTTAGTCTATGTAGCGACTACTTCGACCCGCACCACAAGCTACGCAGATGGCACTACAGACGCATTCAGAACAATAGACAAGTGACGTCACAATCCTGAATCGCGCTATCAGAGTTCTCGGAGCAAGTAACATATATACAAGGTCGGGGCATAGCGGCCGCCCCGCCAGGCATACCACCCGCCTGGCTGGAAGATCTTCCCTTTACCGCTAAATCTATATTGTATAAAACAAAGTCGTTACACTATTTATAACTTAAGAAGGGGTGGGCCAATTTTAGGGTTTTTTTTACAAATTTGTCTCCACCCCGAATAGCAGAATAACTGTTAAAACATTAGAAAAAATCATAACGAAAATAAAGATAATTAATTTTCTGATACATTTGTTTCTGAGGCGGTACGAAGTTCTCCGGGACGGCTAGTGAGTAATAATATCGCGACAACACAGTGCATTGAATTAATTGAACCTACCTAAATTATTCGTCACCCCATGAAACAATTAATAGTTACTGTCGTGCCGTATTGTGTCAGAGCGCAGTTAAAAATAACCACAGCACCGATTCAATCGTTTTTTTTTAGTTTCAACTATTTATGGTGTCAGCCTAATTGTCAATTTTGTGCCATAGTGATATCGGAGACAAATCTGGAGCGAACAGGGCTACCGACAATTATCACTGCTAAGTTTAGCGTGTATATCAAACTTAGATCTACTTACACCATTGTAGTGACCTCTTCAACCTCGCCACAAGATACACAGATGGCGTTGCGGCTGACACACGGAACAAATGACAATTCTCCTTGTAATCCTGAAACGCGCTATCAGAGTTTTACCGTACCGTACAGTTGGTGTGTTTATCTTTAGAAGAAGATATTGATATTGCGCAAGCGGCGTCATGACCCGTATTACACTGAGGTATTGCCAATACATTTTATCTTTCACTTTCATGGATTCAAATTAACAAGAAAAACTATAATAAGCAAGCCAAGTTGCCAGAATGCGGCCGATTATAAATAGATTAGATAAGAGTAGCATATCTCGCTTAGTAATAGCTGAATAAACGAGATACGAGTCCAGTCACTTAGGCAACATTTCCTAGAAGTAACACATTCGCGGCACTCCATACGGAGTTCGTAATAGACCGCAAGAAAGATCCTCGCCTCGTTCTATGCCTCGCCTCGCTCGCTGCCTCGCGTCGCAGCCTCAATAAACCGACCATATCACAATTTTTGATATAATTTCGCGTCGTGCATCTTGACCATAATACACTAAGCGAATGTGTAAATATGGCTACTATTTATTCGTTTGGATATTTGTTTAGTCTGTTAAGCTAAATGTTGTCATGAAGATACCGTAGGTTACTACCGTTAGGTACGAATTTATAATTTCAAAGCACTTGATTTGGTTTGAGTAGTTAGTTGCAGCTAGGAATAATACGAGAAGAATATTGATTTGTTATGTTTACGCGAATACTACACATTGAAATAAAGCTTTATATTGATACTAGCTGTTGCCCGCGACTTCGTCCGCGTGGTATTTAACAAAGACAACCGTTGACAACAGCCTGCTCGCCCATTCTGAGCCCGCGGGACGCATTGAAGGGTTTTGCTATAAAACTTAATCAGGCGCTGCGCTGCAACATTGGTTTTAATTTTTTTTCGTGAGATCCTATTTTTTTTCTAAAATAAAAGTAGCCTAAGTTACTCCTTGTTACATCAGCTATCTGCCAGTGAAAGTCCCGTCAAAATCGGTCTAGCCATTTCAGAGATTAGCCGGAACAAACAGACAGACAGACAGACAGACAGACAGACAGACGGACAGACAGACAGACAAAAATTGTAAAAAATGTTGTTTCGGTATAGGTAACGTGTATACATCCAAATGCACTTAGTAAAATGCGGTTATTTTAATATTACAAACAGACACTCCAATTTTATTTATATGTATGTATAGATTCGATGCATATAGAAATATTGATAGTCGTCTCAGGATCCTGGCGCAGACACATCGGTATGAATGAGCGGCCGAGACGGTGCTATATTTATAACTTATACATAAATATAGGGTGGCATCGTAAGGAACGTAGGGTGAGAGGTGCAATTGTCGACTATTGAATTTATGAAAAAAAAAATGGATTTACAAAAATATACTTTTACAGTATTTTTTAGGGATATCCGAGCTTGTTTTTAATCAAATACTTTGAACTAGAAATATGAGTAGTATATTGGTATATTCATTCCATGCACTCTTGCGCAGATGTGTTGCGAATTATAAACTTAAAAAGACTTATACTCTTACTTAGACGACTTCGACTTAGACTCATTATGTAAAGGGTCTAACAAAAACAAAATAGTATCCTGTTGTTCTTTTAAAATACCTGCTCTATTGAAGCATAGACAAAATAAAGTGGGAAATTGGACAAAATCATGTAATTTTAAACATTCACAATTGCTGTCGTTTAGATCAGAAACATGTAGTTACTTAATCAGTAACATGCCAATAGAGTGACATATTTTCCTTAGTAACGAGTTTGTAGGTCAATTTGCCCATATTTCGTGTGTCAACGTAACCGGCGACCCAAGGGCCGGGCATTTCCTCGCTCAGCGTGTAGCTTCGGCTATAGATCTTGAGTACGCTACCTCATGGATCTTTTTTTTATACTATTTGTAGATATTAAGTAGGTAAACTTTTTTATATTAATTTTGTATATTTAGCTTCGATATACTATTTTTATTCTGATAAAAAAAAAACTTTTCTTTATACAATCAGGGTATTGTTAATTCACAACATCTTTTTTTTTTATTATTACATTATAGGCAAGTATTTGATCTCGATCTCACCTGATGGTAAGTGACGATGAGATCTACGATGGAGCATACTTGCCTAGGTAGGAAGGCGGCAGTAGATCGAGACGCTACATTCACTACGCACATGCAGCGCAACTGATCTGACCCGCCATCTATACTAGGGTTACTTCATTATGAGTTATTTACCGATTATTTTGTTGTATCAATATAATCCTTATCATTTCAGGAATGTTTTCTCACGTCTGGCACAATTATTATTAGTACAAATGTAAACAATCTTGAAGACATAATATAAAACAATAATTAACGAACTGTGCAGTTAAATAATTAACCGAAATAACTGATCTAGCTATTAGGGAATATGCGGTTCAAAATAAATATTTTGTAAATTTTATTTATACACATGAAGTAATTGGGCTCGCTTCTTGAATTAAGATAACATGAGCTATTTTTATTACTATAATACCACTGGAGATTATATTATAAATATGTTTTTATTTCACTGTCATTGTTGACGAATGATTAATTATAGGATAGATAAATTTGCAACTTGAAGCTTTTATACAAAGAGTACCCAACGAGTAAAACAACCTAAACGGGGAAACCCCAGTAATTATAATAATAATTCTTACATTTATCAGCCTTTCTTTAATTAACTTCAGTATAACTGCTACCAACAATAGCAAAAAACCCAATGATCACGATTTGAATTTGGGAGTTCCTGTGCAAGCTCACACGCAACAAACGATAGCGTCAAATTAAATCACAACTTTTTCCCTATACCGGCAACAAGCGCTCCCACCTAACCGACTCCCAACGTGCGTGCCATGTGGCCGGCCAGTCGTCGCTCCGCCGCGCCCGCACGATGCTGCGTCTAACCCTGTTCGTGTTCCTGCTAACTCACCGCATACACACGGCTCACGTCACCGACAGACCCCCCCACATCAACCGGTACGATCGACTGTACGAAAAACTCGAAAAGCTAACGAACACACCCGGCCGACAACTGGGCCCTACACCCGAGGAGAAGTTGTATGAAAAGTTGGATCAGTTGAATTCTCTCTCGCCGGATCGGTTGGATTTGACGGATGAGGATGAGGAGTTGCTGTCTGCGATGCGGTCGTGGTTCGGCGCGGAGCAGATGGAGGGCGTGGTGAAGGACCTGCAGCGGATGAAGGAGGAGAGGGGCGTCTCCAAGGATCTCGACCAGGACTACGGTGAATCGGATTGGAATGATGAGGTAAGTGGGTGTAACTTAGTTTGGCGTTTATTTACATATACATAGAAATGAAAATCTATTTTATTGGCGTGTTAAATATAATATAATTTAAAACACAGCTTTTATTATGAATAAAATATATTTTTTACGCGGGAATGCTTGAAAGTATTGAATGCAGTACTTTCTTACATCTAACAACGTTAAATATTACTTTACTTAATATTTAAATTCACCTGTATATACGGCTAGTATACTTATGTACTAAGTTTACTATATAAAATATGTTAGTTTAAAACACTCCGTTTCATCAATCAATCTTACTTAAAGTAGCGGAAATTATAAACTTAAGTATAAATCTTATAGACAGACACATTGCACACAACTTAGTATAAGCAAGCTAGTAATGCAAAATAGAAAGGTCAGTTACTTTAGTACCTACTAACTTACCTGAGTATAATGTACTCAAGTACTGAGTCGTAACTTTTGATTTAACGGCAGCTGCTATAAGTCGGTATCATGCCATTTCATTTAGACTTAATGGATGCAGATGTAATTGTCATTAATGGCTATTTAAAAAAATAACTAATTTAAAATGTTTGTTTATTACTGTATCATGATCTTTATAGACCTGAAAATAATATAACCTTATGCCTACAATAGCTAAAATATAATATTTGTCTAGATATTACAAATTAGTAAAAGAATCTCTTTATTATGTGATACCAAATCAGCGTTGAAAATATTATACTAATATTCAAATTAGCTGCAAGAATTTAGGATATTCTATAATCATAATGTCTACTTTGCAACATAGACATGAAGCAAAATGTCTAACCTAGTCTAAAAACAAAATGACTTTGAAGTAAATTGATTAACTCCCCAACAAATATTATAGCGATACCTCGAGCTTTGCAACTTAAAGTGCTACAAGAACGTTATTATAGTTGCGTTTATAACATATGACTATTAAAAAGAGTTTATAATAACAAAGCTATCACTTAAACTGAAACTAGGTACATATTTGTACATATTCAGTATGATGCAATAGTATAAAGATCCATCTAGCAGTTTTTATCGCTACAAAGCAGGCTAGTTTAGCATCTTATAATAATTCCAGCTCTTTTTAATGTCTCACTGCTCGGCACGGGCCTCCCCTCAATGCGAGGGGGATTAGGCCATATTCCACCACGCTGGCCCAGTGCGGATTGGCGGACTTCACACATCTTTCGAGGGGTTCTCTCAGACATGCAGGTTTCCTCACGATATTTTCCTTCACCGTTTACATTAAAGCTTTTTACGATTCTTGCAACTGTAAGATCTATAAAGAAAATAAGCATTTGATCTGATGCATGTAAGATATAAACAGTATGCTCAAACTACTGTGTCTTATTTGAACATCGTCTATTATAAGTTTCGATTTTCCTATGAAGAAACATATTTATTCTTGACTTCAAGACATTATTCAAAAAGTTACGCAAGCTGAATATTCTCAGTCGCCATGTCACTATAAAATGTATAACTAATCTGTAACGACATTCTCATATCTCACGCGAAAGTCGAAAGATTCACACGTGAGAGCTATACGATTGTCATTGGATGTCATCTATCTATCAGCCGATAGACGTCCACTGCTGGACATAGGCCTCCCCCAACGATTTCCTCACATCACGGTCCTCCGCCACTCGCATCCACCGGCTTCCTGCGACGCGTGTGATATCATCGGTCCACCTTGTGGGGGCCGTCCTACACTACGTCTTCCGATTCGTGGTCGCCATTCTAGAACCTTTCTGCCCCAACGGCCATCGGTTCTGCGAGCTATGTGCCGCCCACTGCCACTTCAACTTTGAAATTCTTTGAGCTATGTCGGTTTCTTTAGTTCGTCTACGGATCTCCTCATTTCTGAATCTATCGCGTAGCGAAACCCCGAGCATAGCTCTCTCCATTGCGCGTTGAGCGACTAGGGAACCATATGTATTGAAATTTCACAATTCACTTTCGGACTCACCCGTGAGATATGGGATTTTCGCAACAGAATAACACTACAGCAATTATAATATATTTGCGAAGCTCATAGATCCCGAAATAATTTGCAAGCTATGAGCTGCCGTTTGATCTGTCGTTTAATTATACGTTCGCTTTCTACGAAACTGGTCCAAAGACAATAAACCGCTTGGCCGGCGCGCGTGCGGCGTTTGTTTAGATAGCCGGATAGCGGGTTTAATTTGTGTCAAATATTTAAACTATAATTCACGGTAAACTAGACCGGATTTCGCGAAAGAAAAAGGTATAAATAAAGGTATTTTTAAAAGAGTTTACTTAGCTTTTAGCTAGCCGTGCAACTGATAGTTTATCCAACGAATTTAACCACCTGCAACACACGCAATGTACTACAAACACAAACATGACAATTTCAACACAAGAGTACGTGGGTATACGATATACTTCATAAGCCAAGTACTGTACTTCAAGTGCGAGACTATCATTCGTAAGCCAGCCGCATACTTTATACTTATTTAGAAATGTTGTATGGGGAATGAAACAGCGCCTCTAGTGGAAAGTAATTGAAACTTTCAATTCTCCAAACAAACTGCCTATTTATGTAGACAATAATATATACGGTTATCTTAATAAATATTAAAGCCCACAGTATCGCTTAATAATAAACTTTAGATGTAGGTGCATTATAAAAGCCTGTTTTCCCTTCTTAGACATAATGAAGCCGTGTATCAATATCAGATTGACCTGCTCTCCCCGTACATGGCGATGCAAAAACCAACAATCAATGTATCATGTGGTCTGGTCATCACTCAGCATCCATACAGTAGTACTATTCTGTATCGACAATCTCGTATCTCACTCGTGTGTCCAAAAGTGAATTGTAAAATTGCAATATACATTTAACAATTTACTGGCGCATCACGCGTGAGGTATGAGATTGTATTTTTTTTTATTACATTATAGGCAATTATTTGATCTCGATCTCACCTGATGGTAAGTGACGATGAGATCTACGATGGAGCATACTTACCTAGAAGGTACCTGTTCACTCTCGAATTGACATATTGTGTGAGAACAGGTAGGACGGCGGCAGTAGATCGAGACGCTACATTCACTAGGCACATGCAGCGCAACTGATCTGACCCGCCATCCATGATTCATCATTCAATTGCGAGGGTGACATGTAAAATTTATAATTGAAATTTTACAATTCACTTTCGAAATCACGCGTGAGATACAAGATTTTCGTTACAGAATAGCACTACTTTTTGAGGTCGAGTCGCCTTCGTCCGTAGGAGAATTAAGTACCCTCGAGATAGCCTACACGTGACCCTGGGTGGTGCCAACCAGGTGACAACTCTACTGGTGGTAGGCTTCGGCCGTGGCTAGTCACCATCCACTGAACAAAGCCATGTCGCCAAGCGGCCTAGCCGTGTTCCGGCATGATTTTCGGTGTTGCCATTCATGGATGGCGGGTCAGATCAGTTGCGCTGCATGTGCCTAGTGACTGTATCGTCTCTATCTACTGCCGCCTTCCTACCTAGGCAAGTATGCTCCATCGTAGATCTCATCGTCACTTACCATCAGGTGAGATCGAGATCAAATACTTGCCTATAATGTAATAAAAAAAAAAAACTGGTCTAGATTTTTAAATGGCGTAACCTATCGATAAAAAATATAATAATATCACACCAACACGAACAGTCGGTGCCAAACTAAGTAGCGCTTGTATTATGAGTTATATACAAGGTACTGGGGGCGGTTCCAGTATAAACTTACTTATGACTTGAGTACAATAATTCGTGGTCATCACATAATGTTTGTTCCTACCAATATACCAATATTTGAACCAGGGACCCACTGCACAGAAAGCAATCACTGAGTGGGTTCTGCAAGATAAACTAAACTATTGTTTAAAATTATTTCTCACATAATTGTATAGTGTTGCCTGAGCTAACATATCTAGTATGTAGAGGTTTTAATATGCGCTTTGTTGCATACTTGCTTAGTCAATAAATGTTATTGGTTTTAGAAATGTAAACTTATAAATTGCCTGTTAATGTTATAGCCTCATCTTAGTTTGCTTACCCTGAAAACTCTTATTTATACAAGCATTTATGTATATTGTTGTCCAGTGCCTAGATACAGGGAATTGAAAAGTCTGCCGTACGTTTTATAAAGCGCCGTTGAGATATTGTTTAGTATTAAAATATGTAATAATCAACAAGTAATATAAAAAAATACCTTCATCGAAAAACTAAAAAGCAAAAAAATATCTAGTCTTAAAATCTAACTTGTGTAACTAAATCAAATACTTATCGAAAGTAATGTCGATGACAAATAAACAACTGTAAAGTATATACTTTAAATAAAAAAAGAATTTTCCTAATCGGTTCATAAACGACGGAGTTAGGTAACAAACATAAAAAAAATACAATCGAATAGACAACCTCCTCTATTTTTTCGAAGTTGGTTAATAAATAGAATAATTTCATAAGTATAACTTACCCGCTGGCTTTGCCCGCGATGATGACGTAATGTCGACCTATTTGGCTCATGCACTGCACATCTGGTATCCCGGTTCCGGGTTCATTCCCTGCGGTGCTTTTATGTGGTATGTATAGTGTAATTAATACTTTATGTTCGATGCTCATGTAGCTTTTGAACTGATTCTGTTTAATTTTGGCGGTACATATAAATTGGAATAGGGCTTCATCTATACTAATATTATAAATGTGAAAGTTTGGATGGATGGATAGATGGATGGATGGATGTTTGTTACTCTTTCACGCCAGAACGGCTGAACGGATCTGGATGAAATTTGGCACAGTGATAGATTATAGTCTGGAATAGCACATAGGCTACATTATATCCCGGTAAAATGTATGGTTCCCGTGGGATAGATTTGCTTAAATTTTTCATAGAATACCAATCATTTCATTTTCTCATACATTTGATTCTGAGGCGGTACGAAGTTCGCCGGGACAGCTAGTATATCATAAAGCAGTAATTATGTAATTAAATACATAGATATATTCACGCCTGTAACCCGTAGAGGGGTAGCCAGATCACACTGACTGCCGTCTACAATATTTCGTCCTGTTAACTTCTTCAATAAAATCAGATGCATTTCTATATATATTTATTTTACATTTTTGTTACAACAATTAAGTTATCTATTTGATTAGCGCAGTTGGTAGGGACACTGCTATCTGTGCCGAGGGTTCTGGGTTCGAAATATGGTAGGGACAAACTTGGTGCGATGAGCACGAATGTTTGTACCTGAGTCATGACTACTTTACAAGGTGTAAGTGGCTTTGTAATGAAAACAGATACTCATGATTCTGGACCTGCAATTTCAACTCTGAGTAGTTGAAATTTTCCGCAGATATTTTATGAATTATAATTATGGTTTTTTTTTCAGTATTTGTAAATTAATTTTGGCATGGAAACAGATTAAGTCTATGACAACTGTATTTTCTATAAAAAAAAACATAATTAATAATTTAGGTTTAAAGACTTTTTTTCTTATAAGAACTTACAGTTCACTTAAAATGAGATGCAAAGGTTGGTTACAATAGTAGTTACATTACACTCTGGAGCTTTACATAGCAATAGTTACAAAGTACATACATATTTCTTCAGTTTGTTTTTGTAAGTATTTAATTGATCACACTCTTGTATATCGGCTGGTAGATAATTATACAAATTAACACGCTCAAACAAAATTGATGTCTTTCCATAATTAGTCCGTGCACTAGTTACATGTAGTTTATTTCTATTTCTTAAATAATGTTTATTTACTTTTCTATGTAACTGTATATAATTTAGACCTAAAACTGCAATGTAAATTAAAAATAGATACACGCGAGCGCGCTCGTCAGACTGGTTACTCGCACGCGACGGGTGTCGCACGGAGCGTGGTATTGTAATTACATGGTTTATTATACATTGCGCGCTTAAAACATACAACACTTGTAACCAATGACTTTGGATTCAAACTATTTATATAATTTTATTTTAGGCATTAAGTAGAACCCTTACCCGACGTTTTCGTTAACAAGCACCTTGTATAAGTATAAATTACTACACCCTGTATAAGTATTATAAGTATTGAGTTCGCCCCCAGTCCATTGTACGGTACTCATAATACCAGCGTTGCTTAGTGTGGGACCATATACTCGGTGTTCGTCTGGCGATATTATTATTTACTAGCTGTTACCCGCGACTTCGTCCGCTTGGGTTTTAACTAAAAAGTTTTTCCTTGTTACATCAGATATCTGCCAGTGAAAGTCCCGTCAAAATCGGTCCAGCCATTTCAGAGATTAGTCGAAACAAACAGTCAGACACACAGACAAAAATGTTGTTTTGGTATAGGTACCGTGTATACATCCAAATGCACTTAGTAAAAAGCGGTTATTTTAAAATTACAAACAGACACTCCAATTTTATTTATTTGTATAGATATAATAATTAGTTAGTCGACATGTTGACTATTTCTAGGCAACAAATGCTGCTACGAATCATTTCAATATTCAAATTGATGCTGAAACATACAAAACATGTTATAAACATGACTGACAACTTGTTGTACAACATTACCAACCTAAGTACGTAAAATTAGGTAACTATTAACTTTGAATTTCATCGTTCGAACCAAACCCATTAAACACCGGCCGCCGTCAATTTATCTAAAATAGTTTACTACTAGCAACTCAGTTCCTGAGAAATGTCACACAAATCGTGACATGTTCTGTAAATATAGGGCACGGTAGCGGAGCGCCTACCGCGGTCTCTATGTCGTTGTATACAGAATGATTCAGAAAGCGTATACTAATTATAATAACATTATATAATTTCGATTAAAAAAAAAAAACAATTTTGGTCCCATAAAAATTACAATTTGAATTTTTTTGTGGTTTTTTTTTAACTGTCTTATCGAAATTCTGACTTCACATAATGATTACAAACAAGCTAAAGAAGCGCAGGCTCAAAAGATAGAATACCCTTTATGAAACATACTGTATACAATTCTTTGGTGTGACGAGAGAGAACACATGGTGGAGATTAATATCAAACCAACTTTCCAAACTTTGCAATTTTTGAATTGCGGGTACTCTGTCATCTATGTTTGTACTGAACTAGTTTGATCTAAGGGCAACGAGTCTTTCCATTTTTATATCTCGATGTTGCTCACTCATAAAGGTTATTAAAATCAACGAGAAATGTCATTCCTACATTGTTCTCACCCATAACAATGTAAGTACTGCTCAAATTTTTTTTTTTTTTTATAAGAGCATGGTGTATCTTGTACTATTTTAATAAATAAATTGTTACATTTCATTATGTAAGTAGATTAATTTCAAACCAACTTTCCAAACTTTGCCATTTTTGTATTGTGGGTGTACTACAATGCACCTTTGCCAGCCTCTTCGGGGATAACAGGCGTGATTGTGTATTCCGTTTTGTAGTGATTCAAGACAATCGTCTCTACCTCAGGAAACGAATGCATGTTGCAAGGGTCAAACTCCGCCCCAACAACCGGTCACATCCGGTTTGTACTTGTAGTAAACTCTACTCTGCCCTTGTAATAGCAAATACAGTACTCGCAAAATGGCGGTTTCGAGAAAAAAAAAGCGATTAAAGGCTCATTTAATATCTCTAAAAATGTATAAAATAACACGAATAATTTTTTTAATTAAGACGCCTCTGATGCTAGCTAATTATTTAAGGTGTTACAAAAATAGTGTAAAATATTTAACCGATGAATCAGTAAGCTATATGGATCACATTGATGTAAAAAATAAATATGTAAATTATGCTTGATGTTGAAGGCGAACCGCAGTTAGCGTAATGGTTTGATTTATTTCTTTGGGAATGTTATCCTTATAACCTACTGGTGGCCCTGTTAAAATATTTGATACTATTATTGTTAAACGTTATATATATAAAACAAATTTGTGTTAATTACACCATTTATAACTCAAGAATGGGTAGCCCAATTTTTATGACGTTTGATTTTTGAATTTTTTCTCCGTGCCGAATAGCAGAATAACTATTACTACTCGTATTGCTATTACAACATTTGATATTACCAGGACAGTATCGTACTGAGTATACTATACCTAGATGGGTATAGTTATTATTTACAAGACTCTATGACGGCAGGATGTGAGGTCAAACGGCGGTGTATCCAGTCGATAATAATGTTGAGACTTCTTCATACACTCAAGTATAACTTAATTAAAATGTCACTCATGGTTGATGTGGCATACGTTGCGTATTCCTTCGACAGCCTTCCACCCAAGCCTGTCCATTCTGAATCAGCTAGAAGTGGACCAGAGACTTTCCACCATATGCTGATGGCATATGAGCAAAGAAAGACCAGGATTGAAGGTGCAATAGGAGATATATTGGGATAGAAAAAAAAAATATAAGCAGGGTAAAAATGCAATGTCAAAAACAGTGTCGGAAAGCTGGCACCAACTTTCTTCTGTTCGATATTAAAACCTTTTTGCTATTGGGATGTGGTTTACATACTCCAACATTGAGTTCCTCCAGAGTGCTTCAATACTTTAGACACATAGCTAGGAAGCCCGCTGACAATCTGGAGAAGTGGAGAGAAAAAGACTAAGGGGTCGAAGCCCGAAGAGATGGACCGACCAGGTGTCCGAGGAAGTGGATAATAGAATTATGGACACGCTTCACTGTACCACTGATCGTCAGGAATGGCGGGAAACTATCATGGAATGCCTTGGTTGGTTGGTTGGTTGTTACTTGTATTAATAAATTAAAGATAAATTTATTTACAATTAACGTAACAGCATTTGAGCCCGCCAACCCGCACTTGGCCAGCGAGGTGGACTATGGCCTAATCTCCCTCGCAGTGAGGCGAGGCTAGTGCCCAGCAGTGGGACATTGAAAAGGGCTGGTATTATATATGAGACCTCGGTAAAAATGTCTGTGTTGCCAACATAAAAGAGAGAAGGCGAAAGTATAGAAAAAAAAGCTTAAAGCTATGATTAGTGTTAAAAACAGCTGGGCTTACATAAAAATCTATAATGATAGAACAGTTAATGGTTTATAAAATCTATTTGGTAAGGCGACTGCTCTAATTTGCACGGTTTAATCGACGATTTGTAAGTGCCCCCGTAGGCCTATACGAAATAAATGATTTGACTTTGACTTGACTTTGACGACAGTAGGTAAATTGATAAATAACTAGCCAACTTGTCAGACCCAGTGTTGTAAACAGCTTCGTGACTTGACAAGTTGTCAAGATTCCGCAGTAATTCGCAAAAGTTATTGATGTCGAGTTGACTGTTTACATGACAACTTGACAAAATGAATATGGAAACCCGACATTATAGAAATACCGGATTTCGCCTGTTGAGGGCGCGGTACGAAAAACAATTTTAAATAACAATTTGTAAGGTGCTCCCGTAGGCCTATACGAAATAAATGATTTCAGTTCAACCAGTTTTAGCCATAGTTACTCCTAGTCCTATTGCTAATAGGTCATAGAGGTCAGCCATAAACTTATATCGCTAACACTGATAATTTTGTATCAAAGATGTAATTTTACGAAATTTCCTCTGCGTAGTTTAATTCATAGTTATATGCAACTATGACACACTCTTATAACATAAATCAGTGCACACTTTCGTAACTGTATGCACAGTGATAACCTATGCGCGCGCATTCTCGCAAACATGCGCAAGCGCAGCTCCCAGCACACTTGTCAGAGTGACATCATCATCACAATAAAATACGTTTAGTAGAATCACAACCACTGACCTCTACCACTACTTTAGTAGAGATAGGCATCGTAGTTTTTTCTTTATCTGATTTTCGCCATTTTGATGCCTAAAGTAGTGAGAGCAGTTCCACGGCAATAATGATAGAGATTCAATATGGGATGCATTACATTCAGTATTATATATCACTAGCTGTTGCCCGCGACTTCGTCCGCGTGGTATTTATCAAAGAACCGTTGACAACAGCCTGCTCGCTCATTCTGAGCCCGCGGGAGTCATTGCAGGTTGTTGCTCTCAAACTTAATCAGGCGCTGCGCTGCAACATTGGTTTTCATTTTTTTCGTGAGATCCTATTTTTTTATTTTCTAAAATAAAAGTAGCCTAAGTTACTCCTTGCTACATCAGCTATCTGCCAGTGAAAGTCCCGTCAAAATCGGTCCAGCCATTTCAGAGATTAGGAACAAACAGACAGACAGACAGACAGACGGATAGACAGACAGACAGACAAAAATTGTAAAAAATTTTGTTTCGGTATAGGTAACGTGTATACATCCAAATGCACTTAGTAAAAAGCGGGTATTTTAATATTACAAACAGACACTCCAATTTTATTTATATGTATAGATAAAAATTAAACTATTTTTTCGGTTTTTTTTTGCGTTTATTTTATGTGTTCTCCCGTGACCATGGATGCTGTAAAGCAGCCGAAACGTCGGGAACGTATAAACATAAAATAAACCCGAAAACATGTTTTATTTCAACATACATTTTATGCTTTATCCCCACGTATTCAGAGGCGGCCTTGGCTCAACATATTAACAGGATATTTAATATTGAGCAAGATTTCCCTAATCAACGTTGCTAATCAAACATTTAACTTCAGACGGCATTTGCCTAACACGGTAGGTACAATTAAATCGTAGCAAGTTAAAAACTTGCCAGCTCTACATTGAGATATTGAACTATATATGTATACTAGCTGGACCCCACAGTGTTACCCGCGATTAAAAAGTATGTCCTTTCCCTCTATGTCCTTTTTCCGGGATAAACGTTAGCCTATGTCATTTTCTGACCCCTAAACTACCACTACCTATGCAAAAAATCATGTCAATCCTTTGCTCTATGGAAAATTAAAACAAATCTATCCCTCGGGACTCATACATTTTACCGGGATAAAAAGTAGCATATGTGCTATTCCAGACTATAATCTACGTCTGTGCCAAATTTTATTCATATTCGTACAGCCGTTCTGGCGTGATTGAGTAACAAACATCCATCCATCCATCCAAACTTTCAAATTTATGATATTAGTGGGATGTATCTATATTTGTATCTAAATGTTATGACGTGGTGTGGGGTAGGCCGCCAGCGGGTCTGCCAGTCGCAAAGACAACTTATGTTCCCTGCTTACTCATTGAAATAATGGAACGGTGATGTTGCAAAATTGTTCGGGATCAAGTTTCGGATCGGCAGGTGCTCTTGCAAAATAAACAAAAGTGTATGAGTAAGTGAGCGCGGGAGCAGGAGCAGGGCGGCGCGGGCGCACCTTAATAAACTCGAGTTTTTTTTTTGCAATCTTCGCGACACTGATTTTGTATAAGGTATGACAGTATAATTTACTAGTTTGAATACATACTGGGCCCCAAGTCTGCTAACACAATCGATTCATAATCGAACAGCAATCGCATAGTAACTGTCACTTTTGACAGATATCCCATACAATATCTGTCAAAAGTGACAGTTACTATGCGGTTGCTGTTCGATTATGAATCGATTGTGTTAGCAGACTTGGGGCCCTGCATTGATGTACAAGTACGTAGATATGTGACGCTAGTTTTAATGCGTTGTCATTATCGATATTATCGTATCGATATTATTTGACGACCTGATTAGCTCAGTTGGTAGTGAACTTGCCTTATGCGCTGAGGGTCCCGGGTTCGAATTCTGGTAAGGAAAAACTTTGTGATTAGCATGAATTGATTGTACCTGAGACATGTATGCTTAAGACCAATATTAAGTATACTGAGTTCGCCCTCAGTCCGGTACGGTACTAATAATACAATGCATTGCTTAGTTTGGGACCGTATAGTCTGTACGTTCCTTATATATATACATTAAAAAAATACAGGCACGAACGCAGTTGTATTAATTAGGTATTACAAGTAATAAATTAACAAAAAAATTGAATGCATATTATAAATAGAAAGTGTGAACATGGATGCGGCCAGTCTGGAGACGCCTGATTGTAAGCATTCGCAACTAGAATAAAACTCAATTGAACCAATGAAGTATAAATGCTGGGACTCATATATGCTCTACTTAATGCACTTACAAAAACGCGTTCACGCGTTCGTGCCTTCGAGACCGGTGGATGTTTTAATGGACTGTATACTTCTAACTGCTGGTCGGGCCTTTCCTTATTCTCACACCCCTGTTCAGCCGTATAACGATCGCCGTTTGGTAGACAGGAACCGAACTTACCGGGAAATACGCCCTGTCGCTCGCGTCCGTAAGAAGCCGCTGCCGCCGCAGTCCTCCTGTGCACAGGGTCGTCAAGGTGGGACGCAACCACTAATACAGAGTCCAGAGATACACTTCACAGGCACCAATTGTCCTTTTTCATCATAGTTAACACCAATAAACTTAAATATGTCCTCGCACGCGCTAAAACACGTTCACCGCCGCGCCATTCAAACCGAAGAGAGAAAAAATGGCGACTCAATGTTGCCAACTTAGCAAAGCAGGGAGGCAACTTAAATAAATCGCCTAATCCGTGGTAAGATATCGATTACCATCATCCAAACAGATCGATGCATTAATACGCCTGAACATCCCGCCGCCTAAGCAAGGCCGCCTTGCTTACATCGAACTAACCGAAGGTAACCGACATAATTTTGAAACAGGTCTAACCAAGATCCCGTTCTGAGTCCTAACTTCCGCTACCCGTACGATACCGTCTTTTCCAGGCAACAATTTAACTATACGAGCGCGTTTCCAATTAAGAGAAGGTAAATTTTCATCCTTGATCAAAACTAAATCATCTAATTTAGGAGGTTCCGAAACCGAAGTCCACTTAAACCGTTGTTGTAGAGTATGTAGATACTCATTTCTCCACCGTGACCAAAAATGTTGAGACATCTTTTGAATTTGTTGATACCGAGATAATCGAGACATACTAACGTCCGCAAAGGCATACTCTGGAAGCGCTATCAGAGGCTGACCTATCAAGAAGTGACCTGGGGTTAACACTTCCAAATCCGTTGGATCCGTACTTAGGGGGCATAATGGCCTTGAATTCATTATAGCTTCCACTTTAGTAAAAAAGGTGGTGAGCTCCTCAAACGTGAGCTTAGCTTCACCGAGCACGCGTCGAGCGTGCGTCTTGGCTGACTTAACCGCCGCTTCAAAGAGACCGCCGTGATTGGGACTTGCCGGGGCGTTGAAAAGCCACGTTATATTATCCTTAGTAAATTTCCGCTCTAAATCCGAATGATTATTCCGTAAAAAGATGTACAACTCCTTGAGATATTTATCGGTACCCGTAAAATTAGTACCGCAATCTGACCGAATCAAGGATGGAAGTCCTCTTCTAGAAACAAACCGAGTAAATGCCGCTACAAAAGCTTGAACCGAAAGATCTGCCACTATCTCTAAATGAACAGCTTTACTCGATAAACATACAAAAACGCACAAATAACATTTTAAAATTTTAGAATTCCGTAGGTTACTAGTTTTAATAAAGAAAGGTCCCGCGAAATCCGTTCCGACGCCGAGAAATGGACGCACACCCTTAATACGATCAGGTGGCAAATCAGCCATATAAGGCTGCGTTGGCTTAGCCCGAGACCGATAGCATTGAATGCATCTAAACGTAATGTGTCTTGTGACACGCCGAGCTGAGACTATCCAATAATTCCTGGACAATGTAGCCGCTAAAGTATTAGCGCCGACATGACAATAAGCTTGATGGTAATGTGTAACCAACAATTCAGTAAATTTACCTTGGCCTGGTAACAATATAGGGTGCCTAGCACCGTAGGACAAATCTGAAGCTCCGATTCTACCGCCGACTCGTAAGAGATTATCGTTATCTATAAATAAACTTAACCTACGTAAATGATTTTGAATATTTTTATCAGATTTTAATTTTAAAATTTCGTCACCGAAGTACGCCGATTGAACTTGCCGAATTAAACACAAAATAGCGTTTCGTCTTTCCGACACCGATATATTACCGTATTTCCGAGAATTTTTAAGTTTGCAATTACTTGCAAAACGCAATAAATACGCCGTAACGTTAACTAACTTGTCAAATGAACTAAAACGTTCTAAAAGATTAAAATCAGAGTTTAAAATTCCGATGTTAACTACTTTAGCCTTTATACGTAAACCTGGCAATAAATCCGAGGGAAATTCTAAATAGTTCTTGGGCCAAGTATCTGAGGGTTGACATAACCACTGTGGATTCCACCACAGCTCATGCGTCAACAACGCCGCCGCCGTGCAACCGCGAGATGCGACATCCGCGCAATTCATTTCACTGGGAACATGTCGCCAAGTGATGTTTAAATTGGAACTAATAATTTGTGAAACTCGGTTGCCTTCAAAAACTTGCAATTTGTGGGCCGGCGTCCGTAACCAAGCGAGCACAATCGTGCTATCACACCAAGCAACCACTTCATCTAATCGAATGTTTGCTTCAATAGAGGAAGCAACATGATTGAGGAGGGTCGTAAGCAATTTCGCTCCATTCAACTCCAATTTGGGAATGGTGAGTTTCGTCTTCAGTGGGGCTACTCGTGACTTCGCTATGAGTAGTCGCACGAGACCAACGCCGTCCGAACCTTCTGCGCGTAGGTATACCGCCGCCGAGAATCCTAAAGAGGAACCGTCCGAGAATCCGTGTAGACTATACCGAGCCGCACTATAATCCGGTTTTAAACAGCGAGGCAGAGAAACCTGCTGTAATCTAGGCAAATCCGTAATCAGTTCTTGCCACTGCTGAGTTATAACCGCAGGGGCGGGAGAATCCCAATCCACCTTCCGTGAGTCATCACTACCACTTAGTAACGACTGTAGTAACAGTTTCATTTTAAATATGACCGGGCAAATCCAACCGAGTGGATCATACAAGCGAGCTACCGAAGATAGGATGTTACGTCGCGTAACTTTACCGTCCGGGGGTAAATTAACCGTATAAGTAAAACTATCAGATACCGGATCCCACTCAATACCTAAAACCTTAATTAAACCGCAAGTATCAAAATCGTTAAATTGTCGAGGGGTTTCTAAATGATCCGTCGGTAAACCGCTCAACAACTGTGGTACGTTACTTGACCACTTTCTCAACTCATAACCCGCCGACCGCATGAGTGATATCAACTCATCTCTTAGCTTAAGAGCGTCCTCCAACGTATCTTCGCCGCCATTTAAATCATCTACGTAACTATTTTTAATTAGAAGCCGAGCCGCGCGTGGCATGTCCTCGATCCGTACCGACGAGTGACAATCATCCGAAACACCACATGAAGTCGAGCCATCCGCAGTGGACGCATCGTACGCAACCTGATGCAAACAGCGGATCGAAACGAACGGACTTGACTTCAACCCGTAGGTGTTGGTACACAATTCATAAATCAACAAGGGCTCCGATGGAGATGACCGCCAGAAAATCAACTGATATCTGCGATCTCCAGGATGTATCCATGTTTGCCTAAACATCATTTTTACATCAGTCGTAAAAACTACACGAGGCAACCGAAAATTCAAAATAATATCCGTGATATCGTTTTGAAGCCGTTCACCGCAATACAAGCAATCGTTTAACGAAACATCCGAACTAGTTTTCTCACTTCCGTTAAACACGACGCGTATTTTATTTAAGTCCCCCGATTTCTTAAATACCCCGTGGTGAGGAATAAAATAATGTTCACGACCCGAATCAAAATTAAAACTTGAAACTTGCATGTGCCCGAGTTCCAAATATTCCGACATAAACTGAACATATTTTTCACGAAATTCCGGGTTCCGTTCCATTCTGCGTTCTAATGAGAAGAACTGTTTTAACGCCTTATTCCGAGAATCACCTAACAGTTGTCTATCACACTCCGGCAAGAGTGGAAGACGAACAATATATTTTCCGTCCGCATCGCGTGTCGTAGTACTTGTAAACAAATGTTCACACTCAATATCCAACGGGTCCTTAATTTTATTCTGAGGCGGTTCTTCACAACGCCAAAATTTCTCAACCGTATCCAACAAACTATTTCCCACGAAAATATTTGTATTACATGCCGATTGTACCGGACCGAAAACTGCAAAATCAAAAATGGTACCTAACGCGTAAGGACCGTTCTTACCTAAAATAATTTTGTTACCGTTTAAAATTCTACCTAATATATCGCAACCGAAAATTATATCTATCTCTTGCATGTGAGAAAAATCCGTATCCGAATAACTAAAGTTATTGTCATAATGTGAACTTAATCTATGGGCCAAATAAGTTGTAGGTTTCTTCAAAACCACCGCCGTAACCGATAACAAGTTGTCCGAATTTATAGGTTTAAAATTAATCAAAACAACCGATTGACAATCATTAGTCTTTAAACCGCCGACACCTACTAAAGGTATCTTCGAATAATACCGCTTTAAACCTAACCGAGTAACTAAGTCGCCTCTTATTATTGTTATTTGTGAACCGAGATCTAACAAAGCCCGAGCATTAATAAAACAATTATTTAATGTTTTTACCTCTACAATAACTGTGGGTAAAACAACATTATCCGTTAATTTTGGTACCGATCCGTCCGAAATATTAAAATTATCCGCATTGCCCGAGTTATGTGAGAATGAGACGACTTGGTTATCATTCATTAATTGCTATTCTAATTTATTATTCCGCCGTCGAGTATTAACTGGGCTCGCCGACTGCTGACGGCCTCGTGAGCGCGTGGATTCTTGCTGGGTGCGATGTGACACTAACTCATTACTGCCGCTACGTTTATCCTGTCGGTGGATAGATTGACGCCCGCTATTATGCGCAGGAGCCATCTGCCTATCAGCTGACCGCCCGCCGCCGCGAGCACCGCCGTTATCAGTAGATCTATTCCGATAGATGCCGTTTACACCTGTACTATCGCTCGCAACGATGTTCATTGCGTGGCGAGTGGGCGGTGTATGTTTGTCTCTTGAACAAAGCAATCGATGATGACCGACGTGTCCGCATTTATCGCATGGTACATGCTTCGAACATGAACCCGCTGTGTGTTTACCAAAACACTTAAAACATAATCCGCCGTTTAAAACAAATTCACGTCGCTGATTACTATCTAACTTAGCGAACTTGTAACACTCCGAAATAAAGTGATTGGTCATGTCACAGTAACTGCAATGTTTATGGGATGTACCGTTATGATTTGTAACATGAATAGCCCGTCCGACATTATTACGCCTATCCCTATCATGGCGATAATTTCTAGTATTATTAGAATCCGGGTAACCGTGTGGAACAGTGATCTCCGAAGATGCCGTATCTATGAATCTACATTCATTTTGTAAAAATTCTAATAATTCACTGAAAGTGGGAACTGCAATGTTATTGCCGCCGTATTTATGTTCAAACCGCGATTTTAAATCGGAAGGGAGCTTATTTAAGCTTATATGGAGTAACAAATAACTCCACTCCGATACGGGAAACATCAAGTTTTCTAAAGCCCGGGAAGATTCTAATAGTGGGTTCAAAATTTGACTCCGTAGTCCCACCGACTTAGTCATAATAGGCAAATGCAAAATACGAGAGATATGACTATCCGCTAATAATCTTTTATTTTCATACCGACTCCGTAGAATATCCAATGCCGTATCCAATGATTCATCGATCATGGGTAAATGTTGTATTAATGACCGAGGCTCCTTCTCCACATGAGAAAAGAGATAATGAAATTTTTCCGTTTTGGAAATATCTTTTCTAGCCAAGACCAATGATGTAAACAAAGATATAAAACTTGTCCAAGAATATAAATCCCCGTCAAAAACCGTTAAATTAATCGTAGGTAAGCGTGCAGTAGGCGCGCTTTCCGTGGGCCTGTGAGTACCATCGAGATTAGGGTAAGCCGTCGATACCGCCTCCAGCTGATTATAAATTTCTTCAGCCTCCTTGTACTTTTTGTCATATGATTGAATCGACTCTAAATCTGTCTCATCTATCCCGTTCAGCAATGTCTCGTAACTATCATATAACAGGCCATACTTCTCTTCTAATTTACGTAATCGCGCCGAGATGACGCCCGAATTATGTTTCTTGCTATTTACCATCTCCAATGTATTAATAAACCACTCATAGTGCGTTTTAAACTTAATAGTATGTGACTTAGACATTTTTACGTTATACAATAAATATACCTGTACCGAACACAACGTAGGTATAAATGGACTTAAGTTTCAGCCGATGCGATGTAAACAATGTACCTACTTAGATACCTGCTTTTATTTGATAATGTAACCGACAACCGAATGAAATGCAATATATATATAACCGACCGCCGTGTTATTAGTTATTGATACCGAATAACTAATTAACCGAATGAACTGATAAAATAAACACAAACCGATAAATTAATAATAAGAACGTAGTGTCGTGTCGCGACTCAACCGCCGCCGCTCGAGCGACCGTCCGCGCGCGAAGGTACCTACCTCCTATGTATTGCGCGTCGACCTACGTATCGAGAAAAAACGTAAAAACCGAACCGAATAACGAAAATTAATTTAGTAAAAAGGATTACACCGAAACAATACCGTTGATCAAGGATGCAATATTGAATTTAAAGCAAAAGCCCTATCCGGCTCGAAGGACCACGAAATGTTCACGCGTTCGTGCCTTCGAGACCGGTGGATGTTTTAATGGACTGTATACTTCTAACTGCTGGTCGGGCCTTTCCTTATTCTCACACCCCTGTTCAGCCGTATAACGATCGCCGTTTGGTAGACAGGAACCGAACTTACCGGGAAATACGCCCTGTCGCTCGCGTCCGTAAGAAGCCGCTGCCGCCGCAGTCCTCCTGTGCACAGGGTCGTCAAGGTGGGACGCAACCACTAATACAGAGTCCAGAGATACACTTCACAGGCACCAATTGTCCTTTTTCATCATAGTTAACACCAATAAACTTAAATATGTCCTCGCACGCGCTAAAACACGTTCACCGCCGCGCCATTCAAACCGAAGAGAGAAAAAATGGCGACTCAATGTTGCCAACTTAGCAAAGCAGGGAGGCAACTTAAATAAATCGCCTAATCCGTGGTAAGATATCGATTACCATCATCCAAACAGATCGATGCATTAATACGCCTGAACAATCAGTATGCGCTAATAAACCCTAACCACAATTGCCGAACTGCGCAGTTGGTAGGGACCCTGCCTTCCACGCTAAGGGTCCCAAGATTGAATCCTGGTAAGGCCAACTTTGCGTGATAAACAGGAATGCTTGCACCCGAGTCATAGATGTTTAGTATCTATATAAGATTATATACTGGGTTCGGCCCAGTCCATTGTACGGTACTCATAATATCATCAAAGAAAGTGCTTAAAAATATAAAATAATTTTCTTGACGCCATTTAATAAGTGTCCTTTTTTGATTGAAACCTAGAATCGTGCTTTTATTACTACCTTTAAGTGAAGCTATATCATTCCGTTCAGGATGAGTACCTACGCCGGTAATGAGCGGTTGGCGACTGGAATGACAGGTACCTATAGTGTGGTTTCATAGCGCTATTATCAGCTTCCTCTACAATACGATGACGGAGACATTTCCATAGTAACGAGCGGCGTGCGTACACGCATAAAGCTTGAGATAAGTGGACAATGCTATGGATATTACATCTTCTCTACTTATATCAATCAATCAATCAGCCGATAGACGTCCACCGCTGGACACAGGCCTCCCCCAACGACTTCCACACAACACGGTCCTCCGCCACTCGCATCCACCGGCTTCCTGCGACGCGTGTGATGTCATCAGTCCACCTTGTGGAGGGCCGTCCTACACTTCGTCTTCCGATTCGTGGCCGCCATTCTAGAACCTTTCTGCCCCAACGGCCATCGGTTCTGCAAGCTATGTGCCCTGCCCACTGCTACTTCAACTTGGAAATTCTTTGAGCCATGTCGGTTACTCCAGTTCGTCTACGGATCTCTTCATTTCTGATTCTATCGCGTAGCGAAACCCCGAGCCTAGCTCTCTCCATTGCGCGCTGAGTCTACTTATATAAGGTGTAACAAAAATAGTGTACAATATGTAACAGGGCTAACAGTAGGTTATAAAGATGACATTCCATATGAAATATATCAAATTATTAGACGGCTTAAAAATGACACCCTGTGCCTGAGCGCATGGCCAAATGCTACGAAGCTGCATTATCCCTAAGTACCTTAGGCCAAGGCCGTAGACAGGAATCCATTTGTGGGAGGGAGTGGAACCCCAACCCCCCTGCCTACGGCCTTGCCACAGGCTATGTCTCATAAGAAATATTTCGGACAGAAGCTAAGTGTATATTTACTTCTCTACAGAGCCATGACATAAAAATCAATGCCATCTACTGCCTAATGTCATCTACTGCCTACTGCCATCTACTGCCTACTATCATCTACTGCTTATTGCCATCTACTGCCTACTGTCATCTACATCCTGGTAAAAAGTTGCCATTCTGATAGCAGTGTTTATATGTTCAATAAAATATATTCATAAAAGCACTTATTTTGTTATAAGATACGTCCACATAGCCCTTTTGTAAAAAAAATATATCTTCAATGTTCAGACATACCCTAGTAACAGTTTTATTAAAGTATAATATATTTATTCAATAAAGTTTATAAGAATTTAACATCAAACATACCATGGAATGCCAGGTAAGAGTTGGGGCGAAAACATCTTTTTGCCAGCGGTTCATTGGACGAGACTCGTCATGTATGAGTCATTCCTCGAAACTGACCAAATTAAAACAGCTGTTAACAGGGCAGGCTTAGTGCGATTTTTGGCAGTATCAAATACGAATTGAGTGATCGACTCCTTTTAAACATTAATACAATAATAATAGGCCCTTTTTTGATAACCCACTTCTGGGCTTCGATGCGCGGGGATCAGGCCATAGTCCAACACGCTGGCCTGAGGCGGTTTGGCTGACTTCACACGTCTTTCAAGGATTATCTAATCCATGCAGTACTCCTCACGATGTTTCCCATCACCATTCAACAAGGGATAATCATGATTGAAAATGGCAAAGGGGCAATGTATACGCTTCTATAATAAACTTCCCAAAGGAATCCGAGATTTGCCCATTAATAAGTTTAAAACAACTGTAAAAAGTAATCTTTGTCGTAAGGGTTATTACAGGATCTTGGATTATTTGGATGATAAAGCAGCCTGGGACTGATCGCTTAAATATCAATATATATAATGTTAAAGTGTAGCGTGTGTGCGCCTCGCATGGCAACACACTGGAGCTTACTTTTATATTTTTTGTTTTGTAAAATAATGAATTTCAAAAAAAAAGACAAGCCCGCTGAGTTTCTTGCCGGATCTTCTCAGTTGAGGTCGCGTTCCGATCCGGTTGTAGACTTAAGAAAAAAAAAATGTAATGACAATTTGTAAGTGCCCCCGTAGGCCTATACGAAATAAATGATTTGACTTTGACTTTGAAAATGAGATTCGCACATGAAAACCAGAAATCCCCGAGGCCAGAGGCATGGTTTGAACCTGCGATTCTCGTTACCGAGGCAAGCGTTCTGCCAACATTAAACGCAATATTTTCCTGTTTTCAAATAGGTAAACTTGGCAGCACTATAAACCAAACGGAAACTCGCCATTATGCAATTATCACTGTGAAATTTGCAGCCACTTCTGCCGAGGAACCTGTGACTAGTCATTTTAAACTTTGAAGTATCGCAATTGGGTTCAATTTGGCGAGGACTTGTCTGAGATATTATGTGTGTAATTGAGCTGAGATAGCTTCTCACATTAGCTGAACGCTTTCAAATTGTCATTGTGTTGCCAGCATTTAGTGTGCTGTTTTCATGCTGTTTAGCATGACGATGCTATTTTGAATAAACCGGAAAAATATTAGGGTTTAACTGCGACGGCTAAAGCTAAAACCAAATGATTAGAAAGAGCAACCATGGAGTTTCTCGCCCGTTCTTCTCCATGGGAACGGCATTCCGAACGGGTGGTAAAGTTGTAGCTTAGCATTTTTTAACTTTTGACTATTCATAAGTACTGTACTTAATGGTTTACATGAATAAATATTCTGATTGTGATGCATACTGACGCTGCCATACTTGTCTATGAGATCTGTGGTGTGAGAGAGATGGATGACGTTACTTTACCTTTATAATACCAGCTCTTTTTAATGTCTCACTGCGGGCACAGGCCTCTCCTCAATGCGAGGGGTATTAGGCCATAGTCCACCACGCTGCCCGGTGCGGATTGGCGGACTTCACACGTCTTTCGAAGGGTTCTCTTAGACATGCAGGTTTCCTCACAATGTGTTCCTTCACCGTTTAAGCTAGTGATAATCGTTTTTGAAAATGAGATTCGCACGTGAAATCCAGAAATCCCAGAGGTGCGAGCCGGGGTTTGAACCTGCGATCCTCGTTACCGAGGCAAGCGTTCTACAAACTTTGCTATCACTGCTATTCCCTGCTTTTAGCGGATCCATAAATCACAACTATATTTAGACTCCAGATCAAAGGAACCATAAAAAAACCATCTTCTCGATCAATATTTTAGAAGATCAAAGATTGATTGATTATAAATCGATTCTTGCTTTGATGTAATCAAATGCGATGACCGTGAAAAGAAACAGACGCTTTCGTCGCTAGCCGCATTGCTATTTTGGGGAGCGGGTTCGACCCCTGCGCATTCCTCGACAATGACTCATAATTAATAATACTACTTACCAGTGGCGAAGGACCCATATGACACGATTCCTGTCGGCTCTCCTGTCAAAATTAAAATTAAAAAGCTATTGCTACAAAACCTTTTTATTTCTTTGTGAAAATATCGTTTTATTATATAGTGTTTAGTCTAGGTCATCAGTTCTGACCACTGTCTGACAGTATCTTTTAAGTTTTTGGGCATTGCTAGGTAAGGTTTTTTTTTCGGCTTCCCTTATGCGATTATTTTACCTTCACCACTGCTACTTACTTTATAATATGGCCAGACGAACACCCAACCTATGTTGTCCCACACTTATCAACGCTTGTTTGTGGGTACCGTACAATGGACCGAGGGCGAACTGGGCATATAATACTTATATACATATTAAACATGCATGACTCGGGTACAAACATCCTTGCTCATCACACAAAGTTTTTCCTTACTAGGATTCGAACCCTTGACCCTCGGCACAGACACCAGTGTCACTACCAACTGCGCTAATCAAGTCGATCACTACTTGTATTATCGACTTAAATAACGAGATTTAATTTTACTTAAACTGTTTTATCATGCAAAAATTAGCTTAGAATACCTATTACATGGTACAAGATAAAACATTATTATGCCTCAGGGATGCTGTAAAATCTATCTGCATCCAACATCAAGACTTGCGTGGATGGAACATATCATAGCCATTCAACCATTACCATGTATGATTTATGTCCCAATTCCATGTATGATTTGTAAATTAAATACGATATTTAGCGAAATAAAACTCCTCTTACGGATTTTATCGCGTTTATTCTACGTTTTTTACGTTCCCGACGACGTTATGAGAATATAAGAAATCAATCTATACATATAAATAAAATTGGAGTGTCTGTTTGTAATATTAAAATAACCGCTTTTTACTAAGTGCATTTGGATGTATACACGTTACCTATACCGAAACAACATTTTTTACAATTTTTGTCTGTCTGTCTGTCCGTCTGCCTGTCTGTCTGTCTGTCCGTCTGTCTGTCTGTCTGTCTGTCTGTCTGTTTGTTCCGGCTAATCTCTGAAATGGCTGGACCGATTTTGACGGGACTTTCACTGGCAGATAGCTGATGTAACAAGGAGTAACTTAGGCTACTTTTATTTTAGAAAAAAAACATAGGATCTCACGAAAAAAAATAAAACCAATGTTGCAGCGTTGCGCCTGATTAAGTTTGATAGCAACAACCTGAAATGCGTCCCGCGGGCTCAGAACACGCGAGCAGGCTGTTGCCAACGGTTGTGTCTTTGTTAAATACCACGCGAACGAAGTCGCGGGTAACAGCTAGTATACAATAAATAGTGTCAACCAACGCGATATTTATTCGTAGGTGTTAACAGACGACATGTAAGTATCACGCAGGTGATAGAAAATATAACCATTAGACTTAAAAACTAGGTCATTGAATGTAAGTACTGATATAGCATATTAATGAATAACAAAATTGAGGACTGTATATAAAAACATCGCCGTTTATAGGTTGAACAACAAATTTTTGCGTTAACGAGCCGACTTGTGCTACTGTTTATTATTGATTGTACATAGATGGCTGGTGCTTTATGACGACAGCCAGAGGATATAGTACTTTACCTATGTATGGGATATTAAATAAAAGCTATGAATTCATTTATAACTCCTGCAATAATCAAAGAGAATGTTTGTGTTGACGTACTTAATAATTAAACTATACTATTGAGATGCAACAAATTTTTCGATTTTTATCGCATTTATTTTATGTGTTTACGTTCCCGACGTTTCGGCTGCTTTACAGGAACCATGGTCTCGGAGGGACTGTAAAGCAGCCGAAACGTCGCGAACGTAAAAACAATCCGTGACATTGAAAGTACACAAGATAGTACATAGAGAGAACACAATCTATACAAATACAAATAAATAAAATTGGAGTGTCTGGTTGTAATACTAAAATAACCATTTTTTACAAAGTGCATTTGGTACATATACTAAAACATTTTTTACAATTTTTGTCTGTCTGTCTGTCTGTCTGTTTGTTCCGGCTAATCTCTGAAATGGCTGGACCGATTTAGACGGGACTTTCACTGGCAGATAGCTGATGTAACAAGGAGTAACTTAGGCTACTTTTATTTTAGACTAGCTGTTACCTAAAAATAAAACTTAAAATACCCATATCAACATTCCAGGATTCCGACTCATCAGAAGTCGACTACGCCAACGACGCGAACGACGACTGGGATCCTGAGGATTCGGCCGACACTAGCACCTCAACCACGAAACCCCTAGTCGTGGGGATCTCACCATCAGCCATCACCAAGTCATCCCCGTCATCACCGGATCGTGATGATGAGAACATCATCGCTGCCGCCGAGACTATTGCCGCTACGAACACTAGACCTAGGGTTATCGGTAAGCCATGGCGCCTGCCACATTTTTAATCCTATAGTCGCGATACTGGATAACAATACCCAGATCCAAGGCTGGTATTTTATGATTCTTATGATAGCGTCGATACTGCCGCAATATGGATCTTGATTCTTATGATAGCGTCAATACTGCCGCAATATGGATCTTGATTCTTATGATAGCGTCAATACTGCCAAAATATGTATTGTGATTCTTTTGATACCGTCGATACTGCCGAAATATAGATCGTGATACATATCATTGTGATCATAATACTTGCGATAGTATACTGATAATGTGAAAAGACTTAAATACGTCACGCAGATATTATATGAGGGTACTTATTAAGGTTAAGCCTGAAGCTTAAAACCATGATCGATCAATAGAAAGAGGCACCTAATACTAATCAAATAGGAGTACCACGGATGCTCTTATTTCATGTTTCTTTTTTTTTACCTTAAGTGTACTGATACGCAACGACATTAGACACTCAGTCTACTAGATCAGGTGTCAAAGTGCGTATATACTGCCTCGACACCGAGTTGCTGATTTCGTTAATTCCCTCGGTCTATGTCAAAGTGTGGACACCGATGTTGCACCAAGTTTAAAATCTTCTTTTTCCATGTTCTTTGCGAAATGAAATGTGATGAAATAAAATGAATATGAATATTGCCTCATCCAGAAATAAGCGGGGATTTTGCCAATGTCAAGTAATTAATAGTAATAACACATCTATACATATAAATAAAATTGGAGTGTCTGTTTGTAATATTAAAATTACCGCTTTTTACTAAATGCATTTGGATGTATACACGGTACCTATACCGAAACAACAAATTTTTCAATTTTTGTCTGTCTGTCTGTCTGTCTGTCTGTCCGTCTGTCTGTCTGTCTGTCCGTCTGTCTGTCTGTCTGTCTGTCTGTCTGTTTGTTCCGGGTAATCTCTGCAATGGCTGGACCGATTTTGACGGGAATTTCACTGGCAGATAGCTGATGTAACAAGGAGTAACTTAGGCTACTTTTATTTTAGAAAAAAAATAGGATCTCTCGAAAAAAAATTAAAACCAATGTTGCAGCGCTGCGCCTGATTAAAGTTTGATAGCAACAATCTGCAATGCGTCCCGCGGGATCAGAACGCGAGCAGGCTGTTACCAACGGCTGAGTCTTTGTTAAATACCACGCGGACGAAGTCGCGGGCAACAGCTAGTTATAAATAAAATAATGGATGTGACATGATGATATGAAAATGGAGTGTGTGTCGTTTCAAGTATTGTGTAAAACATGATCAATGAATGTCACGTCTACCATACCACATTGACACACTGTCTGATAGATTGAATATCTAATGTTAATTATAGATAACTTACCCTTATCTTAACTGGTATTTCCAGCGATCACGTCCGCCAAAGAAAAACAGATTCAACGCCGCGCCGCCATGCAGACGGTCATCAACTTGCTGCGGAACGGCAAGTGCCAGGAGCCGCAGTCGAGATGGCTGTCCATCAGACAAATAGCACCGGCCGCTGACACACAGTAAATTGTTGCTTTTTTTAAACGGACACACCCATAGCGCCCTTTTTTTTTTGCTTTTTTTTTGTTGACGGGGGAAAACTTCGAAACATACCCGGCCTCTGTGTGGGAGAGGGTCGGGTTATGTGGGATTCTTACAAACTAAAACTCCCCCGGTGGCCGCCTTCGACACATGTTGGAAGGGCTCCGGGATCTCCAAACGGAACGCACCAATGCCCTTCTTGTGCCTCGCCCCCTTATGGGAGCCCGTCTCGGGGGAGCAGATGTTCGCTCCCCCTGCGCCCTCGCTGCGCACGGCGGCGGGGAGCCACGCCCGCCGCCGTCCTCCTCAGACGTCCGGGGCGCACACCCCAGTCGTCCTCGACCCCGAGGGTAGCCCGTTGTTTATGGCGCTGGGCCGACCCATAGCGCCCGATCCCCTGGTGGCTCTCAAACTGAGCAACGCCACCAATATGGTAGTTTTTTTTTTTAAATGTGGGGACCATGTAGCCTTAATAACTCAAAGTTAGTGCTTTTTTCGCCACTGGTACTTTGCACGATATCGATGAAAATGCAATTTTTGCAGCTGGTTTACGGGCCATCTCAATGGTATTACTTTTTTTTATATGACCGCAGTACCTTACGAAATGATCTGGTCCTTCCAGGTACATACCGCCTTGCGTCCAGCTGCACCGCTGCGCTCCAGACGCCGGATGCTGCATGAATGATAGCGAGGTCCGAGCGCCCGTTAACGGCATCTCCGTCTCCCTACCCATCGTGGTAAGTTTATTAGCCATATCATTTCGAGAACCCGACTGCCACAGTAGTGATCGTGCTTTCTGTGCCGAGGCTCGAATCCTAGTAGGGACAAGCTTTTGTGATGAGCACGAATGTTTGTACCGAGTCATGATGTTTAATATTTATGTATGTAACTATAGCCTCTGCCCGCGTCTCCGCTCGCGGTAAATCGATGATACTGATGATAATGGTAGGTAATGTAGATTTCTATCAATGAAAAAATATTTTTTTAAATCTGATCAGCAGATTTGGAGATTAACCTGCTCACAAATTAACGAACGAAAAGTTCGTTCTCTCTCTTTGAAATACTGGGATCACCCCAGTACATTGTACGGTACCGATCGACTTCCGTCTCGTTCACACCATGTTCATAGATATGTGTGGCCCACCACGCTGGCCCAGTGCGGGTTGGCGGACTTCACACGTCTTTCGAGAAGTTCCCTCAGACATGCAGGTTTCCTCGCGATGTTTTCCTTCACCGTTAGTTACCCCACCGTTCTTATATTTGAATACTAAGAAGTTAGTTCAATTTATTCACAGCTGCGCAAGGCTGACGGTAGCTTTAACCCGTTTATGATGGAGTTCTTCAATCATACGAAATGCGCGTGCGTGTCTCGTGAGAAACTGCGCCATAGTATGACTGCTGTGAGGGTCGGGAACCCAAGCTACAGCGACATGCAGGATGAGGAGGAACCGACCAAACCGGAAAGGCTGCCTAGGCCGCCCAGGAGGGAGATGGTTAATCAGAGGCAGAACGATTGGAGGGCACCGACGGAGGAACCGGTTGTGGAGAAAGACGAGGAGGTCACTGCGCCCCCGCAGTTACGGAGGTAATTAGATTAATAGTGACGTCATATCAAATAGTAGCAAGATGATACTTATTAGAGATTGACATTTTTTTTGTAGTTTGAATCTATTGACGATTTTTTGTAGTTTGAATCCAATAGTCGTTATTTTTTAATTTATAATAATATCAGGGCATATTGGGCGTGGGCCTCCCATTACTGCAAGGGGTATTAGGCCATAATCCACCACTCTGGCCCAGTGCGGGTTAGCGGACTTCAGCGAGTCGTCTTTCGATAGTTTCCTTTAGATATTATGCAGGCTTCCTCACGATGTTTTTCTTCTTTACCAAGTGATAATCATGGTTGAAAGCGTTCTACTAACTTGGCTATCACTGTATTTCTTCTATAAATTGCTTTATAATTTCATTGTAAAGTTGAATAAATTTCGGGTACTTAACTTAGATACCTATGAAAACATACAATACAGGACCTTAATGAATTAACCTACAAGTTTTTTGTTCATACTTATAACCTACTCCAAAACGCAGTAATGCCAAATGGTGATAGAGCACACCAACGATGTAGAGATGTAACATTAATCTAAATCTAAAGAAAGAATGGGATATAAATAAAACTAATTTTACAGATTTTATAGTGTTTATCGCGGGAACGTAAAAAACAAAAAATAAACGCACTAAAATCCGTAAAATAAGTTTTATTTAAATCCCATTATTTCTTTAAAAAAAAAGATGAAGGAAAGAGAGAAGGTATTCGCGAAAATATAAGAAATCAATATGAAATAATGGGATATAAAATTAATCTCCACTCAAGCTGACAAATGCTTCCGATTCTAGATGTACCTGTCCAGCACTGTTCTTAGCGAGCATGACAGCCAGCGAGCCGTGCTCGTGCGTGTGCGACTGGCCGGACATCACGCGCAGACGCGACTGCCAGTCACTGGCACGCGGGAAAGAGAACTTCGGCCTCAGGGACCGAGTGTGTGTGGCTAACGGCGACTGCACACAACCCTCCTGCGAGCATGGCGCCTACGACGTACAGATCGGCAAATGTCCCATGAGAAGGTACCGCAGAAGGTACCATACCCGTGGACGGTACCAACCGGAGAAAACTGTTGTACTTTGAACCGTTAAAGAGTCTGTATGGAATCATAAGTATCGGATGTTTGTGTGAGATGATAACTGTATTAATATTATCTTAGATCCAAGCAATTATATATACGGCGCGGCACCGAAAGTATGTACTACCGTTTGAAACTGTGCTTTTTTAGCGCCTCTGTTATCATTATGATGTCATAAAGTCACAATTCTGATACATGATGACAATTAAAAGAAAACATCTCACAAAAATCTATATTTTGTTGAGAGCATTTTCTTTTATTTACATATCAAAATATAGGCTTCGCGCAACGACTATAAATGCGATTAAGAATTTCAGGTTCAAATGGTGGTATACGCTTTATTTATCACGCTGTATATAGAGAGCATAATACCCGTCCGTGCCGTACAATCATTACTGTTATTTAGAAGATTGGCTATCATGCTAAGCGATAAAAAGCGTAAAACTCAAGAAATATCCTATAATATAGTCCCTTATTTAAGGCATTACTAAGTGGTCACACTAGTCTTCATACCAGTGTCACCACGAGGACACCCTACTCCTTCGCAGAACCACCACCATAGAGATTGACGCACGATCATTCAACCTATCGACGATCTATCGATGTATTTATTTTCGAATAGTGTTACCCAAAGTCTCAGCCCGACCGAGACCAAGGTAAGTCTCGTAGTTTTAGCGTTCATACTGCGAGACTCTCGGGTCTTGGTCTAAGTCTTGCGAGAATGCAACGGGCAACACTACTTTCGAAATATCTGAAGGCGTCGATGTTGAAGGTATCTTTAGAAGTAAGGTCTTTACTATATTATTTAATTTGTAATCTTAAGATGACCGACTTAAGGGCTCTTTTGTAGTAACGAATATCTTGTATACCGATCTGAAATTATTTATTAAGTGACTTGAACTTGGACGATTATAAAACCAAACAATTGATTTACTTAAATTGTCTTGACTCTTGATACTAATTTATTTGCTCTCGAATGAAATTCGGTTTGTCTCTGGGTGAAATTTTCACGGTATAAGTACTTGCGTACTGTACCCCAAGCATAATCCTTATTACGTGCCGTTTTGTTACGTATACCTTTCCCATCCCTCTCACGCCACAATTTAATAAATAAGTTTGACTGTGACGGCATGTTTTCTCGATGACGTTACGATTACATAAGGCGTCGCTGTACGGCAAGTCCGAGATTATTCATAAGCTATCGTATACTTATAGTGTATCATATTTGAAAGTTTTGTATGGAGAATTTGAAGTTTTAAATACCATCCGCTAGAGGCGCTGTTTAATCCTCCATACAAAGTGTCTAAATACGTAGACTATCAAGGATAAGGTTAGCTTACGAATAATCTCGCACTTGACGTTCTGGTGTTTCATTCCCAGCGATGTATCAAGTCACAAATCTACATTTTTATCAAGTTATACCTACTATTTTATGAAGGTGACATTAATACAACACATATGGAAAACTGTTAGCTCACATAAATTATAATATATTTTAATTTATTCCTGAAATGACTGCCATTGCACACGCTATTCAAATATAAAATTTAAAACAAACACATTTTCTCGAAATTCGCGATGGAGTCAACACAGCGTGTTTGTACAGAATTGGATAAGCTACAGACCAAAGGACACGTGTCTCGAATGCAACAATTGTTTAAATTGACAGAATTATTTAATATTTGATTAACTTGCTGCACACCACTTTTTATGGTACATCTACGATCATTGCCTGGTAACAGGGAAGTTGAAAATGCTTGTCATCCAATATCATGTCGGTTGCCAGGTATTGTTGATCAGGGTTTGGCTGAAAATCAGCGCCGTTGGAGACTTTGTTTCCTCAAGCTTGTGCTAAGCCGAACGCTTTTTGGCACAGACACATTGAGTTCACCAAAACTGTACCATTTTCTTCAGTATCCTTTCAAATTTTTTAAAGTAGCTTTGTGCGTAATCAGTACCGATATTTAATTTACATTGTTTTCCCCATGTCTCATTTTCAACCACGATTATCACATGCTAAACGGTGAATGAAAACATCGGAGAAAACCTGCATGTCTGAGAGAGCCCCTCGATAGATGTGTGAAGTCCACCAATCCGCACTGTGCCAGCGTGGTGGTCTATGGCCTAATCCCCCTCGCATTGAGAGGAGGCCCGTGCCCAACAGTGGGACATTAAAAAAAGAGCTGGTATTATTATGTTTCCCATAATTCCAAGGCTACCGATCAACCAACTTCGCTATTATTAGGTAAGTATATTAAACGCGTAGTTTCATTCAGTCATTTTATTACAATCATTTACCAAGTCAATGTTATTAGTTGGAGTTAAATTAAAACTTACACCTAAATATTTTATAAGTTATTTAATTATATATTCAAATTATAGATATGTGAATCGCATAATATTTTGTACGTTTCGTGATAAGTAAGCATTATATGGATTATAAGATTTTGTAAGATACTTTTAAGTTGTAAATAAATATGATATAAAGTAGTTAATTCATTTTATTTTTACCCACCTGATTGACATGGGTACATGGGCAAGAAATTCTAGAATATTTCAACTTTATCCGGTCTGTTGTCTCAGAGAACCACACATAATTATGCATAAGCTGTACGGCGTACAATTAAATTAATAATATCTTGGCAATGTGTTCTCTCTCACTCATAAATGCAAATTAAAATGTGTTTTATGGCTTTTATCAATATCCTACGACGAAACTGAACGAATCTTAATATTTTGGCTAACCTGAACAATGGTGTTACACACACACACAAGATGTGAGCAAACTACTAATTTTATATACATTTTTATTTTGTCCGTTTTTTGCAATTTTCTTATGTTATGTAATTCCATAGTTTCAAACCAATGTAAATAGTATTTTATTGGAACAATTTACGATAAGTTTTAAATAACCGTACCGTAAAATATTGAAACTTGGCTTTTCAAGGTCTCTCAAGAAGTTCGGTAGTTTGTCAATAAATTGTCCACCATTTTACAGATACGGTTACTGGTAGAATCGCGTTGAGCCTGGCCAATGGAAAAAAGCCATTAGAGGAAAAAGAAGATACGGTTACAAGGCAGTGTACGGGTTAGGCCTGCGTAGAATCTACCATTTTTAATATTTAAAAAAAACATCCCACTTGATGAAGGCAAAATACCTATCCACTGGCGGGCAGGGCCTGATTAACCCTTAGGCTAATTAGGCTGAAGCCTAGGGCGCGAGGATCGGGGGGCGCGCTGAAATCGTGTCTTCGCATGCACTATTAAACTAGTATCATAGCATCAACCTACATATTTCAAGTAGACCGAGAAAAGACACTAAAACTAAATGCGTTGTGAACTGAAAACGCTTGGGAGTCCCGGATGTTAACATAATATACCACTTTTTGGCCGACTGCAACACACCTGGCGGGGGCGCGTCCTCATAATTAGCCCTGGACGGTCAGAACTCATGATCAGTCGCTGCTGGTGGGTAAGCCCATTCTTTAAAAAGAAGTAGGTAGGAGTTCTCGTCCGCTTGTTTGAGTATCTCGAAAATCAATGGACCAATGTTGATGGGACTTTTAGGATTTGACGCCCTATGGTTTGACGCAAAATGTAGGGTACTTATTATCACGACTGCTTGGGCCCGAGATGCACAACAAAATCAATGCTAGTCCGGGCGTGATGCGGGCATAAGCTAGTTATTCGAATGAATGAAAAACAGTTCTTACCTAAATTACTACAAGAAAAGTTCGACGGCCTGATTAGCGCAGTAGTGACCCTGCTTTCTGTGCCGAAGGTCCCGGGTTCGAATCCTGGTAGGGATAAACTTTGTGTGATGAGCACGAATGTTTGTATCCAAGTCATGGATGTTTAATATCTATAAGTAATATATACTGGATTCGCCCCCAGTCCATTGTACGGTACCCATAATACAAGCGTTGGTAAGTGTGGGACTGTATAGTTGGTGTGTTCGTCTGGCGATATTTATTATTTTATTAAGTACGTCCGAAGGGGTAGGTAGAGTAAGGAAATTGATTTTATAACTAAATTATTGTACTTATTTGGCAGGTATTACAAATCACTTGAGCGGAAAACTATCAATGTTTTCACCTTTAGGTACTTACTAGGAATTAGTAGGTACGTACAAATGTAATAATTAAAGGTACCTATGTTTGCCCAAGTGCTTACAGAACGCAAGATAATTAAATTAAATTAATAGGTACGCGATCACAATAACGTACGGGTTAAATATAATTTTAACTTACCTCCTTACCAATTGTATATATAAGTACTACCCAATGCAATGGGGGAGAGCAGCTGACATAGAATCGGTTTTCATTTTACAAAAGCGGGCTATTAGGGCCATCTATAATTTGGGCAGTCGCGAATCCCTAAGAGAATTATTTAAGGAAACTAATATTTTGACAGTACCATGCCAATATATTTATGAAAACATTATGTATGTTAGGAAAAATTTATTTCTCTTTAAAAGGCTCGGTGATCAACATCGTTATAATACAAGAAATAGAAACAAATTAGATCAACCACACTTTCGACTAGCAAGGATTCACACATCTTTCATGGGGTATTGTGTTAAATTTTATAATAAAATACACTCTGACATTACCGAACTTAGTGAAAATAAATTCAAAGCGTGCATAAAACGTACGCTATGTAAGAAGGCATACTATACACTAGATGCTTATCTTAAGGATAAAAATGCTTGGTTGGATGCTGGTCCGGCTCCTCAGGAATATAAATGACCTTGTTTGAGCAGACTATTAAGATTTTGTATTTCTCTTCTTCCTTCTTATTTTCATTTACATAAGTAATTTGTAAATGTGGGAACCATGTAGCCATTAACTGTAATTTTATACTTAGTTAGTACTTTTTGTTTTTTTTGACCTGCTGCCAAAGTTTGATTAGCCGTTCCTACATTGTTCTCACATACCTATAACAATGTATTGCTCAAAAATGTAAAAGATCTATTTTAAAAAAAAGAGCAACCATGGAGTTTCTTGCCCGTTCTTCTCCATAGGAACGGCATTCCGAACGAGTGGTAAAGCAGTAGCATAATATTTTTGTAACTTGACGATTCATAAGTAAGTACTGTACAATAATGGTCTACGTGTATAAAAAATATTCTGATTCTGATTCTGATTCCAATAGGATAATGCGATTATGAATATTTGTGCTCAACGAGTACTGTCGGCGAGCTAAAATATAGACTATGCTGCCAGTACAGGCTATTATTTATTATAATTATATTTTCACACAAGAATTACTCGCCCTCTAACCGAAATTGGACGCCCTCTCGTTCTAAACGAAATCCTATATCCGCGCCAACCCAGTACCGGATTGAGCCATGGAGGCCCCAAGAAATGCAAGTCCTGGGACCCCCCTCCCCTTTTGTAGGTAGGCAGTACTTAAACCTTTTTCTTTACTAATACGGGTTACTGATTTATGAGCAAAATCATCCTGATTGGAAATATTCTAACTGGATTCTGATTGTTTTAGAAAATATCGCAAATAAAATATCGAAAATATCGCACCTTTAAACTTTGATATTCCACATTATTTGAGTTTTTTTTGTTCTTTTTAGAAGATAGAAGCCACGTATTTTATTAAACATGAAAGAAAGCAACAAATGTATAATGTACTTCGACTTTTTTTTGACAAGGGCCGCTGGGCCCCCGGCCCAAAAAGACCTGTACAATACCTACTACAGCGCTTTCATACCCTAATTTAAAAAAAAATCTATGAATCAAAATGTTATGAAAAAGCACTTGATTCCTTAGAAAATTAAGATGACTGACTCCCAAGCATCAGCTCATAACACCTCGTCCAAGCTTCATCATCTCGATCATCAATATCCGAATTATTTCGAGTTGAAGTTGAGTTGAAAATAATGTAATTTCGCTCATTAGCGTTGTATTTGAACAGTTGTAAATTGACGCAGTGGCCCGGCGTGTGTATCCACATGTTTGAGTTAATATAAATAGCTGGTACTTTGGAGCAAGGCGAAGTTGATGAACAACGGGCTATAGAGACATTGTCTTGCGCCCTGCGCATCATGAAGGCGGTTGCGGTCTTCGCGTTTTTGGCCGTTCTCGTGAGTACATTTTTTTTTTTAATAATAACGTGTGGAATATTGCACAGTGCGTTTGTTTAGAGCAGGGATTCCCAAACTATTTTGGGAATGAGACCCCTTTTCCAATGTTAACTGATACCTCAGACCCCCATAGCCAAATTACTTTGAAAATCCTATCTCTAGTTTTTTTTACTTGTCCACGCTTAATGATTTCCCGAGTTTTTCATTTTGTACGAATTCGTACACGCTTATGGACTTGTTGAGTTTTTTTAAAGTACAACAATGATACTTCCTACTAAAATAATTAGTCATTCTTATAACAAGTTGGTACACGTGACATAACTTACACAGTATCTTGAAAGTTTCAAATAAGAACTTGTGTTAATTAATGGGGGTTGATTTATTTAGACCTGGTCGATCCCAAAATTAGTTTTCGTTCATGTCGGCCCCCTGGGAAACCGATATCGACGCTTTTGGGAATTCCTGGTTTAGAGGCCTGGTTTATGATCAAGGTTAAAAAATTGGAACTTATTTAGTAAATAAAAAATGAAGTTGGAGGTTACATTATTGTCTCTCGTAGAATGGCAGCCGTTTAATTTAAAATAATACTGTAATTTTAAATATTTTCTGACTTATTGGCCCTATTAAAACTATACTGAGTACTCATTCCAAATTATATAATATGATTTAATAATTATTATCAAACTAATAAATAAAAACTACCAAATGTAACATTTGTATAGAAATATTTATAAATTGTCAACTTTTTTCCCTCAGCTAGAAGTTTACCCACATACGGATAACTCTTTATGTTTACGAATAGTGTTTTATTGGTGTCTACTGTCATTTAACTTTTAACCTCCCTACCGGATCAGAACGCGACCTCGACTGTAAAAATCCAGCATCAAGCGGGCTTGTCTTTATTACAATATTTCATTATTTGTATCGTGAATTAACATCCTGCAAGTTGCCTCGCGAGGCGCACACTCTTCGACTTGTCATTGACGGTAAAAAAAATATGATTGTTGAGTGGGTCTGGTTTATTACTTAGCAGATAAAAAGGAAGAAATGGAACCTCTATTGTAGTCTTTTCCTCGAGGAAATGATTTTTACAGCGTGATCTAAGAAACTCTTTCATATAAACAGTACAAGGGTTTTACCCAGGTAAAAAATACACTAACAGGGGCTCGCTGAATGGTATCATAGCATTATATCAATTCGAGCTGTCAAATTGGTCAAATATTAGTATTTACTTTGATTGGACAAAATTTGATCTAATATGACAGCAGAGTATAATTTTGTGACGTATTTCGCAAAAAATCCACTTGTCCCCCCCCGCACCCCTTGTCAGGGGAACACATCACCAGCGGGCTTCCTTAGCCGGGATGGTGTAAATTTTACCCGGTGTATTTTTACACGGGACGAGAATCGCAAAAAATCGCGATTATATAAAAACGTCAGACTCCATTTTGATGGTGGAAATATGAATTGACGTGACGGGCAAAATGCCGAAAATTACCTAACTTTATTTGCTTTCATAAATATAATATCATCCTAAATATATTAAAGACTAGCTGTTGCCCGCGACTTCGTTCGCGTGGTATTTAACAAAAACACAACCGTTTGCAACAGCCTGCTCGCGCTTTCTGAGCCCGCGGGACGCATTTCAGGTTGCTATCATACTTAATCAGGCGCAACGCTGCAACATTGGTTAATTTTTTTTTCGTGAGATCCTATGTTTTTTTCTAAAATTAAAGTAGCCTTAGTTACTCCTTGTTACATCAGCTATCTGCCAGTGAAAATCGGTCCAGCCATTTCAGAGATTACCCGGAACAAACAGACAGACAGACAGACAGACAGACATACAGACAGACAGAAAGACAGACAGACAGACAAAAATTGTAAAAAAATTGTTTTGGTATAGGTACCGTGTATACATCCAAATGCACTTAGTAAAAACCGGTTATTTTAATATTACAAACATACACTCCAATTTTGTTTATATGTATAGATGTATAGATAATAATATATTAATGTAGCCCCCGTACGACTAAATTGGGGTAACCAGCTAAGTTTTTTTTCCTATTACAGGCAGTACTAGTGCGAGCTGACACGCCATACTCTGATGAACGTAAGTAACTATACTTTTCAATTAATTTTGGGATAATAATAATAATATCGCCAGACGAACACACCAACTGTATGGCTCCAAACTAGCAACGCGTGTTATATAAATGGCACAATGGACTGAGGGCGATCCTAGTATAATTCAATATTTATGTAAATATTAAACAACCATGACTGGGTGGGCATAAACATTCGTGCTCACCACACAAAGTTTACCCCTATCAGGATTCGAACCTACGACCGTCAGCACGACACAAAAAAATAGTTAATCATTCCAGTAAAAGAATAATCCATTACAGTATTAATGAATTATCAAAAATGTAAAAAATCATATGCTATGTAAGTAATACATAACAAATTACGAAAAGAACTTTGCCGAAATTTGTAAGAGCGGGAATCGAACCCTCCTGGTGCAGTGAACCAAGCGGCCTACACGCTGAAACCACGAGACAACGCTGTTTTGAAATAATTACAAATGTTCATATTCATTTATTTTGGATTCCATAACGTCATATTGTTTAGGTATTTGAAAAAAAAATAACCTAGAAAGTAAATATCTATACCTTACTGACTCAACAGACGTCCTGTCCCGAATTGCCAAATGTTTCGTTCAACTACCCATTCCCTTAATACCTTATTCACCATATTGTAAAAAAATTCGGACGTAGATGTCGCGCACAACATTTTGAAAACACAAAAAAACCAAGCAGTTTTGTGTAGTAAACGCAAATTCGAGTGTACTAATGTTGCACTTAAGTTTATTCTCGTGGCTGTTCTCGTATAATCTGTTTTGTTTTGTCATATGTTCACACTGGCGTTGAAGCAAGAAATTTCTAAAATTGTTTTGTCAACAGAAAATTTATACTTTGTTACTCATAGATATATATTTTTTACCTTTTATATTAGTTGTATGAGAGTGAAGATCTTGATGGATCTAAGAGTATCGTGTTAATGATAGTACCTGATAACTGATAATACGTACATAGGTAATAAAATTACTGTAGCGCAATTATTTTATAAGAAGCATCAAGGAAATCCGGGCTATATTAAACGGGCAGCACAATTAACCTATTGGGGCTGCCATAACAAAATAGTTTATAAGTTTTAAGTCCTGTAATACTATGATGGAGATCATTTTTCACAGAAACCTTAAGTAAAGAAGCACACACCGGTGAACACATAGATACCAATGATCAGAACAAACCTTATACTAACGATGATGAAGTGAACGACGATGCAAATGTTGACGCTGATGTTTTTGAAGTGAATCAAAATGATGATATGCAAGACGGTGATGAATACGAAGGTGCTGAGTCATTTCTGAGTCCTGTGGTAGTTCCATTCAGACCGGCAGGACTCCTGAATAGAGCACGAGGTATATTAACCCCACCTTTCTTCAACACACAACACCGCGCTACCAAGCGTAGAAATGTCAAACGATTCAGCCCAGTGAAAAAGGTCATATCACCAGCTTTCGAAGAGATCACTGTTCCACCACTACCAACAATACCTCCCCCACCAACAACACCAATACCACCACCACCACCACCAACAACAACAACACCAATAGCACCAACACCACCAACAACACCAATACCACCATTCACCACCATCCACAACGCTAATCCTTTTTATTCAAGAAAAGACGTTGGCCTCTTTGGAAACATTGGATGGGGAACAAGTCACGCAGATGATCAGTCAAGATTCAATTCCGACCAAACGATTCAAAACATTGAAACAGGCATTCTTGATAATGATACACCATACGACATCTTAGACTTTGGAAGCGAAACGGATCGAGCAAGCCATTCGCATGAGGCAAATATTGTGAACAGCAAATATAAATCCCATAAGTCAAGCTCTTCTAAGTCTGCTTCCCAGTCTTCTGCTCGAAGCTTCCAAAGTTCTGAAGCTGCTAGAGCTGCAAGCTCCTACGATAACGAGCATGTGGATGAAGTGAACCACAGTGGCAGCGGTGGAGTCCATGGCCATAATAAAAAACACGACAGCTCAAGCTCTGATCGCGATTTCGATCACTCAAGCTACTCGAATAAGGCCAAAATCGTAAACAGCAAATATGAATCCCATAAGTCGAGCTCTTCTAAGTCTTCTTCTCAGTCTTCCGCTCGAATCTTTAGCAGTTCCAAATCCGCGATCCAGAATGCTGCAAATCATGACAGCTCAAGCTCTGAACGCGATTTGGCTCAATCGAGCAAATCGGATGAGGCCCTTTTGGTGAAGAATGAATATGCATCCCAAGAGTCGAGCTCATCCGAGTCTGCTTCGCAGTCTTCCTCTAGCAGCTTCAGCAGTTCTGAAGCCGCGATCCAGAACGCCGCTACCGCCAGCTCCTACGATGATAAGCATGTTGATGAAGTGAACCACATTGGCAGCGATGGAGTCCGTGGTGATAGCAAGAAACATGGCAGCTCAAGCTCTGAACGCGATTTGGCTCAATCGAGCTATTCGGATGAGGCCGTTTTGGTGAAGAATGAATATGCATCCCAAGAGTCGAGCTCATCCGAGTCTGCTTCGCAGTCTTCCTCTAGCAGCTTCAGCAGTTCTGAAGCCGCGATCCAGAACGCCGCTACCGCTAGCTCCTACGATGATAAGCATGTTGATGAAGTGAACCACATTGGCAGCGATGGAGTCCGTGGTGATAGCAAGAAACATGGCAGCTCAAGCTCTGAACGCGATTTGTCTCAATCGAGCAAATCGGATGAGGCCGTTTTGGTGAAGAATGAATATGCATCCCAAGAGTCGAGCTCATCCGAGTCTGCTTCGCAGTCTTCCTCTAGCAGCTTCAGCAGTTCTGAAGCCGCGATCCAGAACGCCGCTACCGCCAGCTCCTACGATGATAAGCATGTTGATGAAGTGAACCACATTGGCAGCGATGGAGTCCGTGGTGATAGCAAGAACCATGGCAGCTCAAGCTCTGAACGCGATTTGGCTCAATCGAGCTATTCGGATGAGGCCGTTTTGGTGAAGAATGAATATGCAACCCAAGAGTCGAGCTCATCCGAGTCTGCTTCGCAGTCTTCCTCTAGCAGCTTCAGCAGTTCTGAAGCCGCGATCCAAAACGCCGCTACCGCCAGCTCCTACGATGATAAGCATGTTGATGAAGTAAAACACATTGGCAGCGATGGAGTCCGTGGTGATAGCAAGAAACATGGCAGCTCAAGCTCTGAACGCGATTTGGCTCAATCGAGCAAATCGGATGAGGCCGTTTTGGTGAAGAATGAATATGCATCCCAAGAGTCGAGCTCATCCGAGTCTGCTTCGCAGTCTTCCTCTAGCAGCTTCAGCAGTTCTGAAGCCGCGATCCAGAACGCCGCTACCGCCAGCTCCTACGATGATAAGCATGTTGATGAAGTGAACCACATTGGCAGCGATGGAGTCCGGGGTGATAGCAAGAAACATGGCAGCTCAAGCTCTGAACGCGATTTGGCTCAATCGAGCTATTCGGATGAGGCCGTTTTGGTGAAGAATGAATATGCATCCCAAGAGTCGAGCTCATCCGAGTCTGCTTCGCAGTCTTCCTCTAGCAGCTTCAGCAGTTCTGAAGCCGCGATCCAGAACGCCGCTACCGCCAGCTCCTACGATGATAAGCATGTTGATGAAGTGAACCACATTGGCAGCGATGGAGTCCGTGGTGATAGCAAGAACCATGGCAGCTCAAGCTCTGAACGCGATTTGGCTCAATCGAGCTATTCGGATGAGGCCGTTTTGGTGAAGAATGAATATGCAACCCAAGAGTCGAGCTCATCCGAGTCTGCTTCGCAGTCTTCCTCTAGCAGCTTCAGCAGTTCTGAAGCCGCGATCCAGAACGCCGCTACCGCCAGCTCCTACGATGATACGCATGTTGATGAAGTAAAACACATTGGCAGCGATGGAGTCCGTGGTGATAGCAAGAAACATGGCAGCTCAAGCTCTGAACGCGATTTGGCTCAATCGAGCAAATCGGATGAGGCCGTTTTGGTGAAGAATGAATATGCATCCCAAGAGTCGAGCTCATCCGAGTCTGCTTCGCAGTCTTCCTCTAGCAGCTTCAGCAGTTCTGAAGCCGCGATCCAGAACGCCGCTACCGCCAGCTCCTACGATGATAAGCATGTTGATGAAGTGAACCACATTGGCAGCGATGGAGTCCGTGGTGATAGCAAGAAACATGGCAGCTCAAGCTCTGAACGCGATTTGGCTCAATCTAGCAAATCGGATGAGGCCGTTTTGGTGAAGAATGAATATGCATCCCAAGAGTCGAGCTCATCCGAGTCTGCTTCGCAGTCTTCCTCTAGCAGCTTCAGCAGTTCCGAAGCCGCGATCCAGAACGCCGCTACCGCCAGCTCCTACGATGATAAGCATGTTGATGAAGTGAACCACATTGGCAGCGATGGAGTCCGTGGTGATAGCAAGAAACATGGCAGCTCAAGCTCTGAACGCGATTTGGCTCAATCGAGCAAATCGGATGAGGCCGTTTTGGTGAAGAATGAATATGCATCCCAAGAGTCGAGCTCATCCGAGTCTGCTTCGCAGTCTTCCTCTAGCAGCTTCAGCAGTTCTGAAGCCGCGATCCAGAACGCCGCTACCGCTAGCTCCTACGATGATAAGCATGTTTATGAAGTGAACCACATTGGCAGCGATGGAGTCCGTGGTGATAGCAAGAAACATGGCAGCTCAAGCTCTGAACGCGATTTGTCTCAATCGAGCAAATCGGATGAGGCCGTTTTGGTGAAGAATGAATATGCATCCCAAGAGTCGAGCTCATCCGAGTCTGCTTCGCAGTCTTCCTCTAGCAGCTTCAGCAGTTCTGAAGCCGCGATCCAGAACGCCGCTACCGCCAGCTCCTACGATGATAAGCATGTTGATGAAGTGAACCACATTGGCAGCGATGGAGTCCGTGGTGATAGCAAGAAACATGGCAGCTCAAGCTCTGAACGCGATTTGGCTCAATCGAGCAAATCGGATGAGGCCGTTTTGGTGAAGAATGAATATGCAACCCAAGAGTCGAGCTCATCCGAGTCTGCTTCGCAGTCTTCCTCTAGCAGCTTCAGCAGTTCTGAAGCCGCGATCCAGAACGCCGCTACCGCCAGCTCCTACGATGATAAGCATGTTGATGAAGTGAACCACATTGGCAGCGATGGAGTCCGTGGTGATAGCAAGAAACATGGCAGCTCAAGCTCTGAACGCGATTTGGCTCAATCGAGCAAATCGGATGAGGCCGTTTTGGTGAAGAATGAATATGCATCCCAAGAGTCGAGCTCATCCGAGTCTGCTTCGCAGTCTTCCTCTAGCAGCTTCAGCAGTTCTGAAGCCGCGATCCAGAACGCCGCTACCGCCAGCTCCTACGATGATAAGCATGTTGATGAAGTGAACCACATTGGCAGCGATGGAGTCCGTGGTGATAGCAAGAAACATGGCAGCTCAAGCTCTGAACGCGATTTGGCTCAATCGAGCTATTCGGATGAGGCCGTTTTGGTGAAGAATGAATATGCATCCCAAGAGTCGAGCTCATCCGAGTCTGCTTCGCAGTCATCCTCTAGCAGCTTCAGCAGTTCTGAAGCCGCGATCCAGAACGCCGCTACCGCCAGCTCCTACGATGATAAGCATGTTGATGAAGTGAACCACATTGGCAACGATGGAGTCCGTGGTGATAGCAAGAAACATGGCAGCTCAAGCTCTGAACGCGATTTGGCTCAATCTAGCAAATCGGATGAGGCCCTTTTGATGAAGAATGAATATGCATCCCAAGAGTCGAGCTCATCCGAGTCTGCTTCGCAGTCTTCCTCTAGCAGCTTCAGCAGTTCTGAAGCCGCGATCCAGAACGCCGCTACCGCCAGCTCCTACGATGATAAGCATGTTGATGAAGTGAACCACATTGGCAGCGATGGACTCCGTGGTGATAGCAAGAACCATGGCAGCTCAAGCTCTGAACGCGATTTGGCTCAATCGAGCTATTCGGATGAGGCCGTTTTGGTGAAGAATGAATATGCAACCCAAGAGTCGAGCTCATCCGAGTCTGCTTCGCAGTCTTCCTCTAGCAGCTTCAGCAGTTCTGAAGCCGCGATCCAAAACGCCGCTACCGCCAGCTCCTACGATGATAAGCATGTTGATGAAGTAAAACACATTGGCAGCGATGGAGTCCGTGGTGATAGCAAGAAACATGGCAGCTCAAGCTCTGAACGCGATTTGGCTCAATCGAGCAAATCGGATGAGGCCGTTTTGGTGAAGAATGAATATGCATCCCAAGAGTCGAGCTCATCCGAGTCTGCTTCGCAGTCTTCCTCTAGCAGCTTCAGCAGTTCTGAAGCCGCGATCCAGAACGCCGCTACCGCCAGCTCCTACGATGATAAGCATGTTGATGAAGTGAACCACATTGGCAGCGATGGAGTCCGTGGTGATAGCAAGAAACATGGCAGCTCAAGCTCTGAACGCGATTTGGCTCAATCGAGCTATTCGGATGAGGCCGTTTTGGTGAAGAATGAATATGCATCCCAAGAGTCGAGCTCATCCGAGTCTGCTTCGCAGTCTTCCTCTAGCAACTTCAGCAGTTCTGAAGCCGCGATCCAGAACGCCGCTACCGCCAGCTCCTACGATGATAAGCATGTTGATGAAGTGAACCACATTGGCAGCGATGGAGTCTGTGGTGATAGCAAGAACCATGGCAGCTCAAGCTCTGAACGCGATTTGGCTCAATCGAGCAAATCGGATGAGGCCGTTTTGGTGAAGAATGAATATGCAACCCAAGAGTCGAGCTCATCCGAGTCTGCTTCGCAGTCTTCCTCTAGCAGCTTCAGCAGTTCTGAAGCCGCGATCCAGAACGCCGCTACCGCCAGCTCCTACGATGATACGCATGTTGATGAAGTAAACCACATTGGCAGCGATGGAGTCCGTGGTGATAGCAAGAAACATGGCAGCTCAAGCTCTGAACGCGATTTGGCTCAATCGAGCAAATCGGATGAGGCCGTTTTGGTGAAGAATGAATATGCATCCCAAGAGTCGAGCTCATCCGAGTCTGCTTCGCAGTCTTCCTCTAGCAGCTTCAGTAGTTCTGAAGCCGCGATCCAGAACGCCGCTACCGCTAGCTCCTTCGATGATAAGCATGTTGATGAAGTGAACCACATTGGCAGCGATGGAGTCCGTGGTGATAGCAAGAAACATGGCAGCTCAAGCTCTGAACGCGATTTGGCTCAATCTAGCAAATCGGATGAGGCCGTTTTGGTGAAGAATGAATATGCATCCCAAGAGTCGAGTTCATCCGAGTCTGCTTCGCAGTCTTCCTCTAGCAGCTTCAGCAGTTCCGAAGCCGCGATCCAGAACGCCGCTACCGCCAGCTCCTACGATGATAAGCATGTTGATGAAGTGAACCACATTGGCAGCGATGGAGTCCGTGGTGATAGCAAGAAACATGGCAGCTCAAGCTCTGAACGCGATTTGGCTCAATCGAGCAAATCGGATGAGGCCGTTTTGGTGAAGAATGAATATGCATCCCAAGAGTCGAGCTCATCCGAGTCTGCTTCGCAGTCTTCCTCTAGCAGCTTCAGCAGTTCCGAAGCCGTGATCCAGAACGCCGCTACCGCCAGCTCCTACGATGATCAGCATGTTGATGAAGTGAACCACATTGGCAGCGATGGAGTCCGTGGTGATAGCAAGAAACATGGCAGCTCAAGCTCTGAACGCGATTTGGCTCAATCTAGCAAATCGGATGAGGCCGTTTTGGTGAAGAATGAATATGCATCCCAAGAGTCGAGCTCATCCGAGTCTGCTTCAAAGTCTTCCTCTAGCAGCTTCAGCAGTTCTGAAGCCGCGATCCAGAACGCCGCTACCGCTAGCTCCTTCGATGATAAGCATGTTGATGAAGTGAACCACATTGGCAGCGATGGAGTCCGTGGTGATAGCAAGAAACATGGCAGCTCAAGCTCTGAACGCGATTTGGCTCAATCGAGCAAATCGGATGAGGCCGTTTTGGTGAAGAATGAATATGCATCCCAAGAGTCGAGCTCATCCGAGTCTGCTTCGCAGTCTTCCTCTAGCAGCTTCAGCAGTTCTGAAGCCGCGATCCAGAACGCCGCTACCGCCAGCTCCTACGATGATAAGCATGTTGATGAAGTGAACCACATTGGCAACGATGGAGTCCGTGGTGATAGCAAGAAACATGGCAGCTCAAGCTCTGAACGCGATTTAGCTCAATCTAGCAAATCGGATGAGGCCGTTTTGGTGAAGAATGAATATGCATCCCAAGAGTCGAGCTCATCCGAGTCTGCTTCGCAGTCTTCCTCTAGCAGCTTCAGCAGTTCTGAAGCCGCGATCCAGAACGCCGCTACCGCCAGCTCCTACGATGATAAGCATGTTGATGAAGTGAACCACATTGGCAACGATGGAGTCCGTGGTGATAGCAAGAAACATGGCAGCTCAAGCTCTGAACGCGATTTGGCTCAATCTAGCAAATCGGATGAGGCCCTTTTGATGAAGAATGAATATGCATCCCAAGAGTCGAGCTCATCCGAGTCTGCTTCGCAGTCTTCCTCTAGCAGCTTCAGCAGTTCTGAAGCCGCGATCCAGAACGCCGCTACCGCTAGCTCCTACGATGATAAGCATGTTGATGAAGTGAACCACATTGGCAACGATGGAGTCCGTGGTGATAGCAAGAAACATGGCAGCTCAAGCTCTGAACGCGATTTGTCTCAATCGAGCAAATCGGATGAGGCCGTTTTGGTGAAGAATGAATATGCATCCCAAGAGTCGAGCTCATCCGAGTCTGCTTCGCAGTCTTCCTCTAGCAGCTTCAGCAGTTCTGAAGCCGCGATCCAGAACGCCGCTACCACCAGCTCCTACGATGATAAGCATGTTGATGAAGTGAACCACATTGGCAGCGATGGAGTCCGTGGTGATAGCAAGAAACATGGCAGCTCAAGCTCTGAACGCGATTTGGCTCAATCTAGCAAATCGGATGAGGCCGTTTTGGTGAAGAATGAATATGCATCCCAAGAGTCGAGCTCATCCGAGTCTGCTTCGCAGTCTTCCTCTAGCAGCTTCAGCAGTTCTGAAGCCGCGATCCAGAACGCCGCTACCGCTAGCTCCTACGATGATAAGCATGTTGATGAAGTGAACCACATTGGCAACGATGGAGTCCGTGGTGATAGCAAGAAACATGGCAGCTCAAGCTCTGAACGCGATTTGGCTCAATCGAGCAAATCGGATGAGGCCGTTTTGGTGAAGAATGAATATGCATCCCAAGAGTCGAGCTCATCCGAGTCTGCTTCGCAGTCTTCCTCTAGCAGCTTCAGCAGCTCTGAAGCCGCGATCCAGAACGCCGCTACCGCCAGCTCCTACGATGATAAGCATGTTGATGAAGTGAACCACATTGGCAGCGATGGAGTCCGTGGTGATAGCAAGAAACATGGCAGCTCAAGCTCTGAACGCGATTTGGCTCAATCTAGCAAATCGGATGAGGCCGTTTTGGTGAAGAATGAATATGCATCCCAAGAGTCGAGCTCATCCGAGTCTGCTTCGCAGTCTTCCTCTAGCAGCTTCAGCAGTTCTGAAGCCGCAATCCAGAACACCGCTACCGCCAGCTCCTACGATGATAAGCATGTTGATGAAGTGAACCACATTGGCAGCGATGGAGTCCGTGGTGATAGCAAGAAACATGGCAGCTCAAGCTCTGAACGCGATTTGGCTCAATCGAGCTATTCGGATGAGGCCGTTTTGGTGAAGAATGAATATGCATCCCAAGAGTCGAGCTCATCCGAGTCTGCTTCGCAGTCTTCCTCTAGCAGCTTCAGAAGTTCTGAAGCCACGATCCAGAACGCCGCTACCGCTAGCTCTTACGATGATAAGCATGTTGATGAAGTGAACCACATTGGCAGCGATGGAGTCCATGGTGATAGCAAGAAACATGGCAGCTCAAGCTCTGAACGCGATTTGGCTCAATCGAGCAAATCGGATGAGGCCGTTTTGGTGAAGAATGAATATGCATCCCAAGAGTCGAGCTCATCCGAGTCTGCTTCGCAGTCTTCCTCTAGCAGCTTCAGCAGTTCTGAAGCCGCGATCCAGAACGCCGCTACCGCTAGCTCCTACGATGATAAGCATGTTGATGAAGTGAACCACATTGGCAACGATGGAGTCCGTGGTGATAGCAAGAAACATGGCAGCTCAAGCTCTGAACGCGATTTGGCTCAATCTAGCAAATCGGATGAGGCCGTTTTGGTGAAGAATGAATATGCATCCCAAGAGTCGAGCTCATCCGAGTCTGCTTCGCAGGCTTCCTCTAGCAGCTTCAGCAGTTCTGAAGCCGCGATCCAGAACGCCGCTACCGCCAGCTCCTACGATGATAAGCATGTTGATGAAGTGAACCACATTGGCAGCGATGGAGTCCGTGGTGATAGCAAGAAACATGGCAGCTCAAGCTCTGAACGCGATTTGGCTCAATCGAGCAAATCGGATGAGGCCGTTTTGGTGAAGAATGAATATGCATCCCAAGAGTCGAGCTCATCGGAGTCTGCTTCGCAGTCTTCCTCTAGCAGCTTCAGCAGTTCTGAAGCCGCAATCCAGAACACCGCTACCGCCAGCTCCTACGATGATAAGCATGTTGATGAAGTGAACCACATTGGCAGCGATGGAGTCCGTGGTGATAGCAAGAAACATGGCAGCTCAAGCTCTGAACGCGATTTGGCTCAATCGAGCTATTCGGATGAGGCCGTTTTGGTGAAGAATGAATATGCATCCCAAGAGTCGAGCTCATCCGAGTCTGCTTCGCAGTCTTCCTCTAGCAGCTTCAGAAGTTCTGAAGCCACGATCCAGAACGCCGCTACCGCTAGCTCTTACGATGATAAGCATGTTGATGAAGTGAACCACATTGGCAGCGATGGAGTCCATGGTGATAGCAAGAAACATGGCAGCTCAAGCTCTGAACGCGATTTGGCTCAATCGAGCAAATCGGATGAGGCCGTTTTGGTGAAGAATGAATATGCATCCCAAGAGTCGAGCTCATCCGAGTCTGCTTCGCAGTCTTCCTCTAGCAGCTTCAGCAGTTCTGAAGCCGCGATCCAGAACGCCGCTACCGCTAGCTCCTACGATGATAAGCATGTTGATGAAGTGAACCACATTGGCAACGATGGAGTCCGTGGTGATAGCAAGAAACATGGCAGCTCAAGCTCTGAACGCGATTTGGCTCAATCTAGCAAATCGGATGGGGCCGTTTTGGTGAAGAATGAATATGCATCCCAAGAGTCGAGCTCATCCGAGTCTGCTTCGCAGTCTTCCTCTAGCAGCTTCAGCAGTTCTGAAGCCGCGATCCACAACGCCGCTACCGCTAGCTCCTACGATGATAAGCATGTTGATGAAGTGAACCACATTGGCAGCGATGGAGTCCGTGGTGATAGCAAGAAACATGGCAGCTCAAGCTCTGAACGCGATTTGGCTCAATCTAGCAAATCGGATGAGGCCGTTTTGGTGAAGAATGAATATGCATCCCAAGAGTCGAGCTCATCCGAGTCTGCTTCGCAGTCTTCCTCTAGCAGCTTCAGCAGTTCTGAAGCCGCGATCCAGAACGCCGCTACCGCCAGCTCCTACGATGATAAGCATGTTGATGAAGTGAACCACATTGGCAACGATGGAGTCCGTGGTGATAGCAAGAAACATGGCAGCTCAAGCTCTGAACGCGATTTGGCTCAATCTAGCAAATCGGATGAGGCCGTTTTGGTGAAGAATGAATATGCATCCCAAGAGTCGAGCTCATCCGAGTCTGCTTCGCAGTCTTCCTCTAGCAGCTTCAGCAGTTCTGAAGCCGCGATCCAGAACGCCGCTACCGCTAGCTCCTACGATGATAAGCATGTTGATGAAGTGAACCACATTGGCAACGATGGAGTCCGTGGTGATAGCAAGAAACATGGCAGCTCAAGCTCTGAACGCGATTTGGCTCAATCGAGCAAATCGGATGAGGCCGTTTTGGTGAAGAATGAATATGCATCCCAAGAGTCGAGCTCATCCGAGTCTGCTTCGCAGTCTTCCTCTAGCAGCTTCAGCAGCTCTGAAGCCGCGATCCAGAACGCCGCTACCGCCAGCTCCTACGATGATAAGCATGTTGATGAAGTGAACCACATTGGCAGCGATGGAGTCCGTGGTGATAGCAAGAAACATGGCAGCTCAAGCTCTGAACGCGATTTGGCTCAATCGAGCTATTCGGATGAGGCCGTTTTGGTGAAAAATGAATATGCATCCCAAGAGTCGAGCTCATCCGAGTCTGCTTCGCAGGCTTCCTCTAGCAGCTTCAGCAGTTCTGAAGCCGCGATCCAGAACGCCGCTACCGCCAGCTCCTACGATGATAAGCATGTTGATGAAGTGAACCACATTGGCAGCGATGGAGTCCGTGGTGATAGCAAGAAACATGGCAGCTCAAGCTCTGAACGCGATTTGGCTCAATCGAGCAAATCGGATGAGGCCGTTTTGGTGAAGAATGAATATGCATCCCAAGAGTCGAGCTCATCCGAGTCTGCTTCGCAGTCTTCCTCTAGCAGCTTCAGCAGTTCTGAAGCCGCAATCCAGAACACCGCTACCGCCAGCTCCTACGATGATAAGCATGTTGATGAAGTGAACCACATTGGCAGCGATGGAGTCCGTGGTGATAGCAAGAAACATGGCAGCTCAAGCTCTGAACGCGATTTGGCTCAATCGAGCTATTCGGATGAGGCCGTTTTGGTGAAGAATGAATATGCATCCCAAGAGTCGAGCTCATCCGAGTCTGCTTCGCAGTCTTCCTCTAGCAGCTTCAGAAGTTCTGAAGCCACGATCCAGAACGCCGCTACCGCTAGCTCTTACGATGATAAGCATGTTGATGAAGTGAACCACATTGGCAGCGATGGAGTCCATGGTGATAGCAAGAAACATGGCAGCTCAAGCTCTGAACGCGATTTGGCTCAATCGAGCAAATCGGATGAGGCCGTTTTGGTGAAGAATGAATATGCATCCCAAGAGTCGAGCTCATCCGAGTCTGCTTCGCAGTCTTCCTCTAGCAGCTTCAGCAGTTCTGAAGCCGCGATCCAGAACGCCGCTACCGCTAGCTCCTACGATGATAAGCATGTTGATGAAGTGAACCACATTGGCAACGATGGAGTCCGTGGTGATAGCAAGAAACATGGCAGCTCAAGCTCTGAACGCGATTTGGCTCAATCTAGCAAATCGGATGAGGCCGTTTTGGTGAAGAATGAATATGCATCCCAAGAGTCGAGCTCATCCGAGTCTGCTTCGCAGGCTTCCTCTAGCAGCTTCAGCAGTTCTGAAGCCGCGATCCAGAACGCCGCTACCGCCAGCTCCTACGATGATAAGCATGTTGATGAAGTGAACCACATTGGCAGCGATGGAGTCCGTGGTGATAGCAAGAAACATGGCAGCTCAAGCTCTGAACGCGATTTGGCTCAATCGAGCAAATCGGATGAGGCCGTTTTGGTGAAGAATGAATATGCATCCCAAGAGTCGAGCTCATCGGAGTCTGCTTCGCAGTCTTCCTCTAGCAGCTTCAGCAGTTCTGAAGCCGCAATCCAGAACACCGCTACCGCCAGCTCCTACGATGATAAGCATGTTGATGAAGTGAACCACATTGGCAGCGATGGAGTCCGTGGTGATAGCAAGAAACATGGCAGCTCAAGCTCTGAACGCGATTTGGCTCAATCGAGCTATTCGGATGAGGCCGTTTTGGTGAAGAATGAATATGCATCCCAAGAGTCGAGCTCATCCGAGTCTGCTTCGCAGTCTTCCTCTAGCAGCTTCAGAAGTTCTGAAGCCACGATCCAGAACGCCGCTACCGCTAGCTCTTACGATGATAAGCATGTTGATGAAGTGAACCACATTGGCAGCGATGGAGTCCATGGTGATAGCAAGAAACATGGCAGCTCAAGCTCTGAACGCGATTTGGCTCAATCGAGCAAATCGGATGAGGCCGTTTTGGTGAAGAATGAATATGCATCCCAAGAGTCGAGCTCATCCGAGTCTGCTTCGCAGTCTTCCTCTAGCAGCTTCAGCAGTTCTGAAGCCGCGATCCAGAACGCCGCTACCGCTAGCTCCTACGATGATAAGCATGTTGATGAAGTGAACCACATTGGCAACGATGGAGTCCGTGGTGATAGCAAGAAACATGGCAGCTCAAGCTCTGAACGCGATTTGGCTCAATCTAGCAAATCGGATGAGGCCGTTTTGGTGAAGAATGAATATGCATCCCAAGAGTCGAGCTCATCCGAGTCTGCTTCGCAGTCTTCCTCTAGCAGCTTCAGCAGTTCTGAAGCCGCGATCCACAACGCCGCTACCGCTAGCTCCTACGATGATAAGCATGTTGATGAAGTGAACCACATTGGCAGCGATGGAGTCCGTGGTGATAGCAAGAAACATGGCAGCTCAAGCTCTGAACGCGATTTGGCTCAATCTAGCAAATCGGATGAGGCCGTTTTGGTGAAGAATGAATATGCATCCCAAGAGTCGAGCTCATCCGAGTCTGCTTCGCAGTCTTCCTCTAGCAGCTTCAGCAGTTCTGAAGCCGCGATCCAGAACGCCGCTACCGCCAGCTCCTACGATGATAAGCATGTTGATGAAGTGAACCACATTGGCAACGATGGAGTCCGTGGTGATAGCAAGAAACATGGCAGCTCAAGCTCTGAACGCGATTTGGCTCAATCTAGCAAATCGGATGAGGCCGTTTTGGTGAAGAATGAATATGCATCCCAAGAGTCGAGCTCATCCGAGTCTGCTTCGCAGTCTTCCTCTAGCAGCTTCAGCAGTTCTGAAGCCGCGATCCAGAACGCCGCTACCGCTAGCTCCTACGATGATAAGCATGTTGATGAAGTGAACCACATTGGCAACGATGGAGTCCGTGGTGATAGCAAGAAACATGGCAGCTCAAGCTCTGAACGCGATTTGGCTCAATCGAGCAAATCGGATGAGGCCGTTTTGGTGAAGAATGAATATGCATCCCAAGAGTCGAGCTCATCCGAGTCTGCTTCGCAGTCTTCCTCTAGCAGCTTCAGCAGCTCTGAAGCCGCGATCCAGAACGCCGCTACCGCCAGCTCCTACGATGATAAGCATGTTGATGAAGTGAACCACATTGGCAGCGATGGAGTCCGTGGTGATAGCAAGAAACATGGCAGCTCAAGCTCTGAACGCGATTTGGCTCAATCGAGCTATTCGGATGAGGCCGTTTTGGTGAAAAATGAATATGCATCCCAAGAGTCGAGCTCATCCGAGTCTGCTTCGCAGGCTTCCTCTAGCAGCTTCAGCAGTTCTGAAGCCGCGATCCAGAACGCCGCTACCGCCAGCTCCTACGATGATAAGCATGTTGATGAAGTGAACCACATTGGCAGCGATGGAGTCCGTGGTGATAGCAAGAAACATGGCAGCTCAAGCTCTGAACGCGATTTGGCTCAATCGAGCAAATCGGATGAGGCCGTTTTGGTGAAGAATGAATATGCATCCCAAGAGTCGAGCTCATCCGAGTCTGCTTCGCAGTCTTCCTCTAGCAGCTTCAGCAGTTCCGAAGCCGCGATCCAGAATGCCGCTACCGCCAGCTCCTACGATGATAAGCATGTTGATGAAGTGAACCACATTGGCAGCGATGGAGTCCGTGGTGATAGCAAGAAACATGGCAGCTCAAGCTCTGAACGCGATTTGGCTCAATCTAGCAAATCGGATGAGGCCGTTTTGGTGAAGAATGAATATGCATCTCAAGAGTCGAGCTCATCCGAGTCTGCTTCGCAGTCTTCCTCTAGCAGCTTTAGCAGTTCTGAAGCCGCGATCCAGAACGCCGCTACCGCCAGCTCCTACGATGATAAGCATGTTGATGAAGTGAACCACATTGGCAGCGATGGAGTCCGTGGTGATAGCAAGAAACATGGCAGCTCAAGCTCTGAACGCGATTTGGCTCAATCGAGCTATTCGGATGAGGCCGTTTTGGTGAAGAATGAATATGCATCCCAAGAGTCGAGCTCATCCGAGTCTGCTTCGCAGTCTTCCTCTAGCAGCTTCAGCAGTTCTGAAGCCGCGATCCAGAACGCCGCTACCGCCAGCTCCTACGATGATAAGCATGTTGATAAAGTGAACCACATTGGCAGCGATGGAGTCCGTGGTGATAGCAAGAAACATGGCAGCTCAAGCTCTGAACGCGATTTGGCTCAATCTAGCAAATCGGATGAGGCCGTTTTGGTGAAGAATGAATATGCATCTCAAGAGTCGAGCTCATCCGAGTCTGCTTCGCAGTCTTCCTCTAGCAGCTTTAGCAGTTCTGAAGCCGCGATCCAGAACGCCGCTACCGCCAGCTCCTACGATGATAAGCATGTTGATGAAGTGAACCACATTGGCAGCGATGGAGTCCGTGGTGATAGCAAGAAACATGGCAGCTCAAGCTCTGAACGCGATTTGGCTCAATCGAGCTATTCGGATGAGGCCGTTTTGGTGAAGAATGAATATGCATCCCAAGAGTCGAGCTCATCCGAGTCTGCTTCGCAGTCTTCCTCTAGCAGCTTCAGCAGTTCTGAAGCCGCGATCCAGAACGCCGCTACCGCCAGCTCCTACGATGATAAGCATGTTGATAAAGTGAACCACATTGGCAGCGATGGAGTCCGTGGTGATAGCAAGAAACATGGCAGCTCAAGCTCTGAACGCGATTTGGCTCAATCTAGCAAATCGGATGAGGCCGTTTTGGTGAAGAATGAATATGCATCCCAAGAGTCGAGCTCATCCCAGTCTGCTTCGCAGTCTTTCTCTAGCAGCTTCAGCAGTTCTGAAGCCGCGATCCAGAACGCCGCTACCGCCAGCTCCTACGATGATAAGCATGTTGATGAAGTGAACCACATTGGCAGCGATGGAGTCCGTGGTGATAGCAAGAAACATGGCAGCTCAAGCTCTGAACGCGATTTGGCTCAATCGAGCTATTCGGATGAGGCCGTTTTGGTGAAGAATGAATATGCATCCCAAGAGTCGAGCTCATCCGAGTCTGCTTCGCAGGCTTCCTCTAGCAGCTTCAGCAGTTCTGAAGCCGTGATCCAGAACGCCGCTACCGCCAGCTCCTACGATGATAAGCATGTTGATGAAGTGAACCACATTGGCAGCGATGGAGTCCGTGGTGATAGCAAGAAACATGGCAGCTCAAGCTCTGAACGCGATTTGGCTCAATCGAGCTATTCGGATGAGGCCGTTTTGGTGAAGAATGAATATGCATCCCAAGAGTCGAGCTCATCCGAGTCTGCTTCGCAGTCTTCCTCTAGCAGCTTCAGCAGTTCTGAAGCCGCGATACAGAACGCCGCTACCGCCAGCTCCTACGATGATAAGCATGTTGATGAAGTGAACCACATTGGCAGCGATGGAGTCCGTGGTGATAGCAAGAAACATGGCAGCTCAAGCTCTGAACGCGATTTGGCTCAATCGAGCAAATCGGATGAGGCCGTTTTGGTGAAGAATGAATATGCATCCCAAGAGTCGAGCTCATCCGAGTCTGCTTCGCAGTCTTCCTCTAGCAGCTTCAGCAGTTCCGAAGCCGCGATCCAGAACGCCGCTACCGCCAGCTCCTACGATGATAAGCATGTTGATGAAGTGAACCACATTGGCAGCGATGGAGTCCGTGGTGATAGCAAGAAACATGGCAGCTCAAGCTCTGAACGCGATTTGGCTCAATCTAGCAAATCGGATGAGGCCGTTTTGGTGAAGAATGAATATGCATCTCAAGAGTCGAGCTCATCCGAGTCTGCTTCGCAGTCTTCCTCTAGCAGCTTCAGCAGTTCTGAAGCCGCGATCCAGAACGCCGCTACCGCCAGCTCCTACGATGATAAGCATGTTGATGAAGTGAACCACATTGGCAGCGATGGAGTCCGTGGTGATAGCAAGAAACATGGCAGCTCAAGCTCTGAACGCGATTTGGCTCAATCGAGCTATTCGGATGAGGCCGTTTTGGTGAAGAATGAATATGCATCCCAAGAGTCGAGCTCATCCGAGTCTGCTTCGCAGTCTTCCTCTAGCAGCTTCAGCAGTTCTGAAGCCGCGATCCAGAACGCCGCTACCGCCAGCTCCTACGATGATAAGCATGTTGATGAAGTGAACCACATTGGCAGCGATGGAGTCCGTGGTGATAGCAAGAAACATGGCAGCTCAAGCTCTGAACGCGATTTGGCTCAATCTAGCAAATCGGATGAGGCCGTTTTGGTGAAGAATGAATATGCATCCCAAGAGTCGAGCTCATCCGAGTCTGCTTCGCAGTCTTCCTCTAGCAGCTTTAGCAGTTCTGAAGCCGCGATCCAGAACGCCGCTACCGCCAGCTCCTACGATGATAAGCATGTTGATGAAGTGAACCACATTGGCAGCGATGGAGTCCGTGGTGATAGCAAGAAACATGGCAGCTCAAGCTCTGAACGCGATTTGGCTCAATCGAGCTATTCGGATGAGGCCGTTTTGGTGAAGAATGAATATGCATCCCAAGAGTCGAGCTCATCCGAGTCTGCTTCGCAGTCTTCCTCTAGCAGCTTCAGCAGTTCTGAAGCCGCGATCCAGAACGCCGCTACCGCCAGCTCCTACGATGATAAGCATGTTGATAAAGTGAACCACATTGGCAGCGATGGAGTCCGTGGTGATAGCAAGAAACATGGCAGCTCAAGCTCTGAACGCGATTTGGCTCAATCTAGCAAATCGGATGAGGCCGTTTTGGTGAAGAATGAATATGCATCCCAAGAGTCGAGCTCATCCCAGTCTGCTTCGCAGTCTTTCTCTAGCAGCTTCAGCAGTTCTGAAGCCGCGATCCAGAACGCCGCTACCGCCAGCTCCTACGATGATAAGCATGTTGATGAAGTGAACCACATTGGCAGCGATGGAGTCCGTGGTGATAGCAAGAAACATGGCAGCTCAAGCTCTGAACGCGATTTGGCTCAATCGAGCTATTCGGATGAGGCCGTTTTGGTGAAGAATGAATATGCATCCCAAGAGTCGAGCTCATCCGAGTCTGCTTCGCAGGCTTCCTCTAGCAGCTTCAGCAGTTCTGAAGCCGCGATCCAGAACGCCGCTACCGCCAGCTCCTACGATGATAAGCATGTTGATGAAGTGAACCACATTGGCAGCGATGGAGTCCGTGGTGATAGCAAGAAACATGGCAGCTCAAGCTCTGAACGCGATTTGGCTCAATCGAGCTATTCGGATGAGGCCGTTTTGGTGAAGAATGAATATGCATCCCAGGAGTCGAGCTCATCCGAGTCTGCTTCGCAGTCTTCCTCTAGCAGCTTCAGCAGTTCTGAAGCCGCGATACAGAACGCCGCTACCGCCAGCTCCTACGATGATAAGCATGTTGATGAAGTGAACCACATTGGCAGCGATGGAGTCCGTGGTGATAGCAAGAAACATGGCAGCTCAAGCTCTGAACGCGATTTGGCTCAATCGAGCAAATCGGATGAGGCCGTTTTGGTGAAGAATGAATATGCATCCCAAGAGTCGAGCTCATCCGAGTCTGCTTCGCAGTCTTCCTCTAGCAGCTTCAGCAGTTCCGAAGCCGCGATCCAGAACGCCGCTACCGCCAGCTCCTACGATGATAAGCATGTTGATGAAGTGAACCACATTGGCAGCGATGGAGTCCGTGGTGATAGCAAGAAACATGGCAGCTCAAGCTCTGAACGCGATTTGGCTCAATCTAGCAAATCGGATGAGGCCGTTTTGGTGAAGAATGAATATGCATCTCAAGAGTCGAGCTCATCCGAGTCTGCTTCGCAGTCTTCCTCTAGCAGCTTCAGCAGTTCTGAAGCCGCGATCCAGAACGCCGCTACCGCCAGCTCCTACGATGATAAGCATGTTGATGAAGTGAACCACATTGGCAGCGATGGAGTCCGTGGTGATAGCAAGAAACATGGCAGCTCAAGCTCTGAACGCGATTTGGCTCAATCGAGCTATTCGGATGAGGCCGTTTTGGTGAAGAATGAATATGCATCCCAAGAGTCGAGCTCATCCGAGTCTGCTTCGCAGTCTTCCTCTAGCAGCTTCAGCAGTTCTGAAGCCGCGATCCAGAACGCCGCTACCGCCAGCTCCTACGATGATAAGCATGTTGATGAAGTGAACCACATTGGCAGCGATGGAGTCCGTGGTGATAGCAAGAAACATGGCAGCTCAAGCTCTGAACGCGATTTGGCTCAATCTAGCAAATCGGATGAGGCCGTTTTGGTGAAGAATGAATATGCATCCCAAGAGTCGAGCTCATCCGAGTCTGCTTCGCAGTCTTCCTCTAGCAGCTTCAGCAGTTCTGAAGCCGCAATCCAGAACGCCGCTACCGCCAGCTCCTACGATGATAAGCATGTTGATGAAGTGAACCACATTGGCAGCGATGGAGTCCGTGGTGATAGCAAGAAACATGGCAGCTCAAGCTCTGAACGCGATTTGGCTCAATCGAGCTATTCGGATGAGGCCGTTTTGGTGAAGAATGAATATGCATCCCATGAGTCGAGCTCATCCGAGTCTGCTTCGCAGGCTTCCTCTAGCAGCTTCAGCAGTTCTGAAGCCGCGATCCAGAACGCCGCTACCGCCAGCTCCTACGATGATAAGCATGTTGATGAAGTGAACCACATTGGCAGCGATGGAGTCCGTGGTGATAGCAAGAAACATGGCAGCTCAAGCTCTGAACGCGATTTGGCTCAATCGAGCTATTCGGATGAGGCCGTTTTGGTGAAGAATGAATATGCATCCCAAGAGTCGAGCTCATCCGAGTCTGCTTCGCAGTCTTCCTCTAGCAGCTTCAGCAGTTCTGAAGCCGCGATACAGAACGCCGCTACCGCCAGCTCCTACGATGATAAGCATGTTGATGAAGTGAACCACATTGGCAGCGATGGAGTCCGTGGTGATAGCAAGAAACATGGCAGCTCAAGCTCTGAACGCGATTTGGCTCAATCGAGCAAATCGGATGAGGCCGTTTTGGTGAAGAATGAATATGCATCCCAAGAGTCAAGCTCATCCGAGTCTGCTTCGCAGTCTTCCTCTAGCAGCTTCAGCAGTTCCGAAGCCGCGATCCAGAACGCCGCTACCGCCAGCTCCTACGATGATAAGCATGTTGATGAAGTGAACCACATTGGCAGCGATGGAGTCCGTGGTGATAGCAAGAAACATGGCAGCTCAAGCTCTGAACGCGATTTGGCTCAATCTAGCAAATCGGATGAGGCCGTTTTGGTGAAGAATGAATATGCATCTCAAGAGTCGAGCTCATCCGAGTCTGCTTCGCAGTCTTCCTCTAGCAGCTTCAGCAGTTCTGAAGCCGCGATCCAGAACGCCGCTACCGCCAGCTCCTACGATGATAAGCATGTTGATGAAGTGAACCACATTGGCAGCGATGGAGTCCGTGGTGATAGCAAGAAACATGGCAGCTCAAGCTCTGAACGCGATTTGGCTCAATCGAGCAATTCGGATGAGGCCGTTTTGGTGAAGAATGAATATGCATCCCAAGAGTCGAGCTCATCCGAGTCTGCTTCGCAGTCTTCCTCTAGCAGCTTCAGCAGTTCTGAAGCCGCGATCCAGAACGCCGCTACCGCCAGCTCCTACGATGATAAGCATGTTGATAAAGTGAACCACATTGGCAGCGATGGAGTCCGTGGTGATAGCAAGAAACATGGCAGCTCAAGCTCTGAACGCGATTTGGCTCAATCTAGCAAATCGGATGAGGCCGTTTTGGTGAAGAATGAATATGCATCCCAAGAGTCGAGCTCATCCGAGTCTGCTTCGCAGTCTTCCTCTAGCAGCTTCAGCAGTTCTGAAGCCGCGATCCAGAACGCCGCTACCGCTAGCTCCTACGATGATAAGCATGTTGATGAAGTGAACCACATTGGCAACGATGGAGTCCGTGGTGATAGCAAGAAACATGGCAGCTCAAGCTCTGAACGCGATTTGGCTCAATCTAGCAAATCGGATGAGGCCGTTTTGGTGAAGAATGAATATGCATCCCAAGAGTCGAGCTCATCCGAGTCTGCTTCGCAGGCTTCCTCTAGCAGCTTCAGCAGTTCTGAAGCCGCGATCCAGAACGCCGCTACCGCCAGCTCCTACGATGATAAGCATGTTGATGAAGTGAACCACATTGGCAGCGATGGAGTCCGTGGTGATAGCAAGAAACATGGCAGCTCAAGCTCTGAACGCGATTTGGCTCAATCGAGCTATTCGGATGAGGCCGTTTTGGTGAAGAATGAATATGCATCCCAAGAGTCGAGCTCATCCGAGTCTGCTTCGCAGTCTTCCTCTAGCAGCTTCAGCAGTTCTGAAGCCGCGATACAGAACGCCGCTACCGCCAGCTCCTACGATGATAAGCATGTTGATGAAGTGAACCACATTGGCAGCGATGGAGTCCGTGGTGATAGCAAGAAACATGGCAGCTCAAGCTCTGAACGCGATTTGGCTCAATCGAGCAAATCGGATGAGGCCGTTTTGGTGAAGAATGAATATGCATCCCAAGAGTCGAGCTCATCCGAGTCTGCTTCGCAGTCTTCCTCTAGCAGCTTCAGCAGTTCCGAAGCCGCGATCCAGAACGCCGCTACCGCCAGCTCCTACGATGATAAGCATGTTGATGAAGTGAACCACATTGGCAGCGATGGAGTCCGTGGTGATAGCAAGAAACATGGCAGCTCAAGCTCTGAACGCGATTTGGCTCAATCTAGCAAATCGGATGAGGCCGTTTTGGTGAAGAATGAATATGCATCTCAAGAGTCGAGCTCATCCGAGTCTGCTTCGCAGTCTTCCTCTAGCAGCTTCAGCAGTTCTGAAGCCGCGATCCAGAACGCCGCTACCGCCAGCTCCTACGATGATAAGCATGTTGATGAAGTGAACCACATTGGCAGCGATGGAGTCCGTGGTGATAGCAAGAAACATGGCAGCTCAAGCTCTGAACGCGATTTGGCTCAATCTAGCAAATCGGATGAGGCCGTTTTGGTGAAGAATGAATATGCATCCCAAGAGTCGAGCTCATCCGAGTCTGCTTCGCAGTCTTCCTCTAGCAGCTTCAGCAGTTCTGAAGCCGCGATCCAGAACGCCGCTACCGCCAGCTCCTACGATGATAAGCATGTTGATGAAGTGAACCACATTGGCAGCGATGGAGTCCATGGTGATAGCAAGAAACATGGCAGCTCAAGCTCTGAACGCGATTTGGCTCAATCGAGCAAATCGGATGAGGCCGTTTTGGTGAAGAATGAATATGCATCCCAAGAGTCGAGCTCATCCGAGTCTGCTTCGCAGTCTTCCTCTAGCAGCTTCAGCAGTTCTGAAGCCGCGATCCAGAACGCCGCTACCGCTAGCTCCTACGATGATAAGCATGTTGATGAAGTGAACCACATTGGCAGCGATGGAGTCCGTGGTGATAGCAAGAAACATGGCAGCTCAAGCTCTGAACGCGATTTGGCTCAATCTAGCAAATCGGATGAGGCCGTTTTGGTGAAGAATGAATATGCATCCCAAGAGTCGAGCTCATCCGAGTCTGCTTCGCAGTCTTCCTCTAGCAGCTTCAGCAGTTCTGAAGCCGCGATCCAGAACGCCGCTACCGCCAGCTCCTACGATGATAAGCATGTTGATGAAGTGAACCACATTGGCAGCGATGGAGTCCGTGGTGATAGCAAGAAACATGGCAGCTCAAGCTCTGAACGCGATTTGGCTCAATCGAGCAAATCGGATGAGGCCGTTTTGGTGAAGAATGAATATGCATCCCAAGAGTCGAGCTCATCCGAGTCTGCTTCGCAGTCTTCCTCTAGCAGCTTCAGCAGTTCTGAAGCCGCGATCCAGAACGCCGCTACCGCCAGCTCCTACGATGATAAGCATGTTGATGAAGTGAACCACATTGGCAGCGATGGAGTCCGTGGTGATAGCAAGAAACATGGCAGCTCAAGCTCTGAACGCGATTTGGCTCAATCGAGCTATTCGGATGAGGCCGTTTTGGTGAAGAATGAATATGCATCCCAAGAGTCGAGCTCATCCGAGTCTGCTTCGCAGTCTTCCTCTAGCAGCTTCAGCAGTTCTGAAGCCGCGATCCAGAACGCCGCTACCGCTAGCTCCTACGATGATAAGCATGTTGATGAAGTGAACCACATTGGCAACGATGGAGTCCGTGGTGATAGCAAGAAACATGGCAGCTCAAGCTCTGAACGCGATTTGGCTCAATCGAGCTATTCGGATGAGGCCGTTTTGGTGAAGAATGAATATGCATCCCAAGAGTCGAGCTCATCCGAGTCTGCTTCGCAGTCTTCCTCTAGCAGCTTCAGCAGTTCTGAAGCCGCGATCCAGAACGCCGCTACCGCCAGCTCCTACGATGATAAGCATGTTGATGAAGTGAACCACATTGGCAACGATGGAGTCCGTGGTGATAGCAAGAAACATGGCAGCTCAAGCTCTGAACGCGATTTGTCTCAATCGAGCAAATCGGATGAGGCCGTTTTGGTGAAGAATGAATATGCATCCCAAGAGTCGAGCTCATCCGAGTCTGCTTCGCAGTCTTCCTCTAGCAGCTTCAGCAGTTCTGAAGCCGCGATCCAGAACGCCGCTACCGCTAGCTCCTACGATGATAAGCATGTTGATGAAGTGAACCACATTGGCAGCGATGGAGTCCGTGGTGATAGCAAGAAACATGGCAGCTCAAGCTCTGAACGCGATTTGGCTCAATCGAGCAAATCGGATGAGGCCGTTTTGGTGAAGAATGAATATGCATCCCAAGAGTCGAGCTCATCCGAGTCTGCTTCGCATTCTTCCTCTAGCAGCTTCAGCAGTTCTGAAGCCGCGATCCAGAACGCCGCTACCGCCAGCTCCTACGATGATAAGCATGTTGATGAAGTGAACCACATTGGCAGCGATGGAGTCCGTGGTGATAGCAAGAAACATGGCAGCTCAAGCTCTGAACGCGATTTGGCTCAATCGAGCTATTCGGATGAGGCCGTTTTGGTGAAGAATGAATATGCATCCCAAGAGTCGAGCTCATCCGAGTCTGCTTCGCAGTCTTCCTCTAGCAGCTTCAGCAGTTCTGAAGCCGCGATCCAGAACGCCGCTACCGCTAGCTCCTACGATGATAAGCATGTTGATGCAGTGAACCACATTGGCAGCGATGGAGTCCGTGGTGATAGCAAGAAACATGGCAGCTCAAGCTCTGAACGCGATTTGGCTCAATCTAGCAAATCGGATGAGGCCGTTTTGGTGAAGAATGAATATGCATCCCAAGAGTCGAGCTCATCCGAGTCTGCTTCGCAGTCTTCCTCTAGCAGCTTCAGCAGTTCTGAAGCCGCGATCCAGAACGCCGCTACCGCTAGCTCCTACGATGATAAGCATGTTGATGAAGTGAACCACATTGGCAGCGATGGAGTCCGTGGTGATAGCAAGAAACATGGCAGCTCAAGCTCTGAACGCGATTTGGCTCAATCGAGCAAATCGGATGAGGCCGTTTTGGTGAAGAATAAATATGCATCCCAAGAGTCGAGCTCATCCGAGTCTGCTTCGCAGTCTTCCTCTAGCAGCTTCAGCAGTTCTGAAGCCGCGATCCAGAACGCCGCTACCGCCAGCTCCTACGATGATAAGCATGTTGATGAAGTGAACCACATTGGCAGCGATGGAGTCCGTGGTGATAGCAAGAAACATGGCAGCTCAAGCTCTGAACGCGATTTGGCTCAATCGAGCTATTCGGATGAGGCCGTTTTGGTGAAGAATGAATATGCATCCCAAGAGTCGAGCTCATCCGAGTCTGCTTCGCAGTCTTCCTCTAGCAGCTTCAGCAGTTCTGAAGCCGCGATCCAGAACGCCGCTACCGCTAGCTCCTACGATGATAAGCATGTTGATGCAGTGAACCACATTGGCAGGGATGGAGTCCGTGGTGATAGCAAGAAACATGGCAGCTCAAGCTCTGAACGCGATTTGGCTCAATCTAGCAAATCGGATGAGGCCGTTTTGGTGAAGAATGAATATGCATCCCAAGAGTCGAGCTCATCCGAGTCTGCTTCGCAGTCTTCCTCTAGCAGCTTCAGCAGTTCTGAAGCCGCGATCCAGAACGCCGCTACCGCTAGCTCCTACGATGATAAGCATGTTGATGAAGTGAACCACATTGGCAGCGATGGAGTCCGTGGTGATAGCAAGAAACATGGCAGCTCAAGCTCTGAACGCGATTTGGCTCAATCGAGCAAATCGGATGAGGCCGTTTTGGTGAAGAATGAATATGCATCCCAAGAGTCGAGCTCATCCGAGTCTGCTTCGCAGTCTTCCTCTAGCAGCTTCAGCAGTTCTGAAGCCGCGATCCAGAACGCCGCTACCGCCAGCTCCTACGATGATAAGCATGTTGATGAAGTGAACCACATTGGCAGCGATGGAGTCCGTGGTGATAGCAAGAAACATGGCAGCTCAAGCTCTGAACGCGATTTGGCTCAATCGAGCAATTCGGATGAGGCCGTTTTGGTGAAGAATGAATATGCATCCCAAGAGTCGAGCTCATCCGAGTCTGCTTCGCAGTCTTCCTCTAGCAGCTTCAGCAGTTCTGAAGCCGCGATCCAGAACGCCGCTACCGCTAGCTCCTACGATGATAAGCATGTTGATGAAGTGAACCACATTGGCAACGATGGAGTCCGTGGTGATAGCAAGAAACATGGCAGCTCAAGCTCTGAACGCGATTTGGCTCAATCTAGCAAATCGGATGAGGCCGTTTTGGTGAAGAATGAATATGCATCCCAAGAGTCGAGCTCATCCGAGTCTGCTTCGCAGTCTTCCTCTAGCAGCTTCAGCAGTTCTGAAGCCGCGATCCAGAACGCCGCTACCGCCAGCTCCTACGATGATAAGCATGTTGATGAAGTGAACCACATTGGCAACGATGGAGTCCGTGGTGATAGCAAGAAACATGGCAGCTCAAGCTCTGAACGCGATTTGGCTCAATCTAGCAAATCGGATGAGGCCCTTTTGGTGAAGAATGAATATGCATCCCAAGAGTCGAGCTCATCCGAGTTTGCTTCGCAGTCTTCCTCTAGCAGCTTCAGCAGTTCTGAAGCCGCGATCCAGAACGCCGCTACCTCTAGCTCCTACGATGATAAGCATGTTGATGCAGTGAACCACATTGGCAGCGATGGAGTCCGTGGTGATAGCAAGAAACATGGCAGCTCAAGCTCTGAACGCGATTTGGCTCAATCTAGCAAATCGGATGAGGCCGTTTTGGTGAAGAATGAATATGCATCCCAAGAGTCGAGCTCATCCGAGTCTGCTTCGCAGTCTTCCTCTAGCAGCTTCAGCAGTTCTGAAGCCGCGATCCAGAACGCCGCTACCGCTAGCTCCTACGATGATAAGCATGTTGATGAAGTGAACCACGTTGGCAGCGATGGAGTCCGTGATATTAGCTTAAGCGGTAGCAATGGTTTCGTTGGTAAAAAGAACAATGCAGCTACTTCCAGGAACGCCAACAGCCATGCAAGCCAATCTTCATATGAGGACAGGAGAGGCCGTTATGATTTTACGAAAACCCAGAGTAAAAATGGTACGTATACCAATCGATTTTCGAACCAATTTTCTTACACGACAAAAATTCCACAACAAAGGTTTAATTTTTGTGTACACTATTACTTCAAACACTCACATAGGACTTAAAATCGAGAATCCTTCAATAGCAGTTGAGTTCATACTGGACATCGTATACAGCAACAGATATTGTTTATCAGCATTCATTATTAACTTTCATAAATCACTGAAATATCAATGGCGTTTCCGGCAGAACAATGAATGAACATAATAAGAAATTGTGATATTTATCATGTGTTTAGATAGTTAAGGGCGACGTCACTAATGCATCTTAGTGAGTGAGTCGCGATCATCAAGACCGCTTTGTTGGATATAACAAATATCTTGTTGCAGCTACAGAGACATGTGAATCATCGTTCAGCACAATCACAACATATACTAACAACATTTACATTTTGTTACACTATGAACAATTGTTGTCTCAACATCTTATTCTTGCACATCTCTTTGAAACAAGAAACACATACAAAAGTTGACTTAATTGCCGACATATGAAGCGAAATATAGCGCATATAAGACCATTGGAAGTCATCTTTTTGCTGCACACAATGCTTTTCGGTGAAAAATACATTCAGAAGATACTAGCGTCTGAAAAAATGAAACATAGCTTATATATTATTATATATATAACACTTTTTAGAATAAGGACTAGTAAATCCGGAGAATACAGTCTGTGATATCAGAAACTAACAAACATTACCACCTCATAATATTAATACCCCCAAATTTATAGACGTTTTATATCTTTATCAAACGTGTATACATTTTGGGGATAGTATACAAAGTATAGAGATGATATACTCGTAAGTAAACATAGATACTTCATAGCAAAGGATCGAGAGAAAACTTACAAGTTAACCATAGATACATAATGAAAGAGCCTCTATCTCTGGTAACTGACTCAGCTTTAACTGATGCCCAGCGCAGAAGTTCCAGCCAATAAAACATTCAGTCAAAAAGCTCACAAAATCACCATCAATGATGAGAACACTCAGCGTTCGCCTAAAAAACACGATGAAACTACAAAGGCCGCAACGGCAGCAGAATACTATCCATAAAAAAGCATATTCCCTAAATACGGCTGACACAATATCCCATACTGACTCTTTAATTTTGTTTCCAGGTCTCCAGCAAGCAGTGGGCGCGGACCTCAATCTCAAGATGATGATGGTAAACGACGGCTCTGACAACGGCAAATGCTACTGCTCTTGCGGCACCAACAGCCAGCCCGTGTTCTTGGAGATAGACCCCAAAGACCTGCCCGACACATACTCCACCCAACTTAAACAATAACCAGCAGTGTAGCCTACTCTAATTACATATCTTAATAACCTTTATTGCCAGGAAGTCTTGACTGAAGATTAACTTGACATATTAAAATCTAAGTATCTTACTGATATGAATGAAGAACATTAATACTAACGAACTACTTAAGAAGACATTTTTAGATCAAATAGAATAGAGTAGGCCACGCAATGTGGTTAACTTTAAGCGAGTGAAGCTTTTTCAAAATTTTATTTTATATGAATTATTTTTGTGTCCTCACTGTTTGTTGACACTGTCTCCTGTAAATCTTGAAGAGTTCAATGGGAGCCACAGTTTGTAACAGTAAGATCATATATATTGCATGTAATTATTTTTTAGGAGAACAATAAATTACCGCGTTGATATAATTGCTTTGTTTTCATGTATGAATTCCTTTAAATAGATTAAGTGAGAGCAAATGTTTATACCTACCTTTTCTGAATTATCCTGTGTATATTTTTTTCAAGCGGGCGCTACTGGCCATATCCAAAACAACAGAATATATAGTATACTATATACTATCTATAACCGGAAGACGTAGTGTAGGACGGCCCCCACAAGGTGGACCGATGATATCACATGAGTAGCAGGAAGCCGGTGGATGCGAGTGGTAGGGGACCGGGATGTGTGGAAGTTATTAGGGGAGGCCATGTCCAGCAGTGGACGTCTATCGGCTGATTGATAGATGTACTATCAGCCGAAATAAGAGTTAGTCTATCGGGCAACTTGTCTGTGTAATTGGAAAATACGACCGGACAACGTCTACCGAATGATTTGAATTTGAGGTTCGTTTGAAATAAAATCACTTTTGTCATAAACACTTAAGTATATTTTATAAACGCAATATCATTATGCTGCAGTCAAGTGGCCAGGGTGCAGAGCAAGGCTGTGCCTCGCTTCACCCAGAAATCCGAAGTCTCCTTTCCGGAGGGTAAGTCCACGGCCACAACAAAGGCACCCTTCCGCAAGGGGTAGTAGTAACAGGGACAGATGTAGCGGTCTGAGAACAACAACCCGTACTGACCAGACCATGCAATGAAAATGGTTCATTACGAGTACTAAAAATGAATGGCGGTTCCGTAAGTACATTAAACGGAATTTATGTCCCAGGCGATTATAATTGCTGTCTACTAACGGGTGACAGACAACGTAGGGTTGTCGCAAATATTCAACAATACATTTTTAAAAAGGTAGAATAGATTTTTTTTTTCATTTTCGAACTATGTTCCTCAGGGAATCTTGTTCGGTTTTCAAAGTACATCCATCCCCTGGAATATTATTGCATATTATTATTTTTACACCCTGTATAATTCGTGCTAAAGTCTGTTGGTACTTACTGCGCAACCGCCTCCCGGTGGCTCGTATCGGCTTGAAATGTATCGGCGCCATCGGGAACACGAGCTGCATCGGCAACGGCTCTTGCAGATACGACTCCTTCTTGAACCAGCTGGCGCCCTCCAGGTACTGGCCCCTGCGGACAAGGCGCGAATGCTGTGTGGTGGCCAGTCTGGCCCGGGGAGGATGGTGTAGCGACCACTTCAACCGGACTACAAGCTACGCAGATGGCACTACAGACGCATTCAGAACAATAGACAATTGACGTCACAATCCTGAATCGCGCTATTAGAGTTTTCGGAGCAAGTAGCATATATACAAGATCCCGACATTAACCGTCGGGCCATAGCGGCCGCCCCGCCAGGCATACCACCCGCCTGGCTGGAAGATCTTCCCTTTACCGCTAAATTGGTGACCCCTGACAATGAACAACATCCTTCTGTGAAGACTCAAGCACCAAAGTCATCACCACTCCATACCAAGACATCAACATCGACATCCAACAGCAAGCAGTCAGTCCCACAGCAAGCCAGTCGTCACTCAGGACCATCACAGCCGACTCACCGCGCTACTGGTTCTGCGACGCGCACAGCTCGGTCTCGACTCACTGCAGACCTTCAAGCTAGCTTCCTGGCCCTTGCACACAAGACGCTGCCACTCAAAGATATCGACCTCCGGTCTTGGAGCGGAGTACTGTAGCGACCACTTCAACCGGACTACAAGCTACGCAGATGGCACTACAGACGCATTCAGAACAATAGACAATTGACGTCACAATCCTGAATCGCGCTATTAGAGTTTTCGGAGCAAGTAGCATATATACAAGATCCCGACATTAACCGTCGGGGCATAGCGGCCGCCCCGCCAGTCATACCACCCGCCTGGCTGGAAGATCTTCCCTTTTCCGCTAAATTAATAATAAATGTTGCATTATACCCGGCGGACAGACCACAAGAAAATAATGGACATTCTTATTTTTAGGTTGGCAATCGGCTACAAAATAGTGCCATTTTGCCAGTGTCGAGTATTTCTTCACTGTTGCATTGTCCTGAAGAACAGAGCCACAATAATATATATAAAAAAATAACAAAAAGAAGGGTTTAGTAAAACGTCGATTACCTGACGTATACTCCTCCGTCGCGCGGTGGCCGAACAAAGGCTGCCTCTTCAATAGGCATGACATTGAACTCCCAACACAAAGTGTCTATGGGCCAACCCTCGCCGCGAGCAGTTGTCTGCAGCAACAGGGTCCAAGTTATGATTGTCACTCTACATTTATAATACAACACATCAAGTGCGAGCTAACTGTATACTTTATAGTCTACCGTAATTAGACATTTTGTATGTAGATTTGAAAAGCGACTCTAGCGGACGGTATTTAAAACTTTCAATTCTCCATACAAAATGTCTAAATACGGTAGAATATGAAGTATACGGTTAGCTTACGAATAATTTCGCATTGATAGATATAAGCAGTGATAGCCAAGATGGTAGAACTCTTGCCTCGGTATCGAGGATCGCAGGTTCCAACCCCGGCTCGCACCTTTGGAATTTCTGGATTTCTCTCCCACTCTCATTATCAACCATGAAAATCACTCGCTAAAAGCGGTGAAGGAAAACATCATGATCAAACCTGCATGTCTAAGAGAACCCCTCGAAAGACGTGTGAAGTCCGTCAACCCGAACTGGGTCAGCGTGGATCATAGCCAAAAACCTGCGTATTGATCGAAGGTCCGCGCCCAACAGTGGAGGACATTAAAAAGGGCTGGTATTATTATTGTAACTAGCTGTTACCCGCGACTTCGTACGCGTGGTATTTAACAAAGACACAACCGATGGCAACAGCCTGCTCGCGCGTTCTGAGCACGCGAGACACATTGCAGGTTGTTGCTATCAAACTTAATCAGGCGCAGCGCTGCAACATTGGTTTTAATTTTTATTGTGAGATCTTATATAAAAGTAGCCTAAGCTACTCCTTGTTACATCAGCTATCTGCCAGAGAAAGTCCCGTCAAAATCGGTCCAGCCATTTCAGAGATTAGCCGGAACAAACAGACAGACAGACAGACAGACAAAAATTGTGAAAAGTGTTGTTTCGGTATAGGTACCGTGTATACATCCAAATGCACTTAGTAAAAAGCGATTATTTTAATATTACAAACAGACACTCCAATTGTATTTATTTGTATAGATTAGTATGGTAGTATGTGGCGAGGTGTGGGTGGTGGTGGTGGTGTGGGGACCTGCATGACGGCGGTGAGGAAGCCGGTGGGCGCGACGAGCGCGGGCAGCCAGCACAGCGTGGGCGGCGCGCGCGGGGCGGCCGCCCACGCCTGCAGGTGCGCGCCGCGCAGGAACAGCTCGCGGCACCACGACCCCAGCGGCTTCATGGACGGCCGCGCTGGCAACCACACCGACGCGATCACTCGACACCCATTCATCGTACCAAATATAGTATAAGTCGAGAGTGAACAGGTATCTAGGCAAGTATGCTACATCGTAGATCTTATCGTCACTTACCATCGGTGAGATCGAGATCAAATACTTGCCTATAACGTAATAAAAAAAAATGTTTACTATTGATTGGATAATCATGAATTATACGCAATTTTTTCAGAGAAAAATCTTCATTAGTTTCTTTCCGTGTTTTAAAGTTATTCTGCGATATGGGGCGGTGACGAATTCAAAAAATTAAAGATAAAAATCGGTCCACCCGTTCTGGAGTTATAAATTGTGAACTAACAGCACTTTTTTCAAGTCGAGAGTGAACAGGTAGCTTCTAGGCAAGTATGCTCCATCGTAGATCTAATCGTCACTTACCATCAGATGAGATCGAGATCAAATATTTGCCTATATAGTAATACAAAAAAACTTGGTTTTATATAGACAGATCTGCTAAAAGATTGTCAAGCGTCCCAAAAAACGGAGGAACAGAAAGATCCAAAGCGCTGTAAAGGAAGTAGGGACTAAGATTACTACAAACGAAGATCAAAAGCTCGTTCGTTACCTTTTTGCCAAAATGTGGGCACTTTGCCCTCAAAGATGCAGGTGTACATGATCTCCAGCATATCGGACATCACCACCAGACCTTCGATCGCCCGACGCAACTCCTGGCAATGGCATAACGATCCGATTGGCTAAATTGTAAGGTAGTGATCCCGTTTTCGGAATCGAGAATCCCGGGGTCTTGACCCGAGTTCCAATCCGTTTGGGGCAAACTTTGTATGACAAGGGATCGCTCTTAGTCCATAGCTTAGAGTTATTATATTGATTTCTTATATTCACGCGAATACTACACATTGAAATAAAACTATTTTTTTTGCGAATTTTATCGCGTTTATTTTATGTTTGTACGTTCCCGACGTGTCGGTTGCCATACAGCAAACTTGGTCACGCGAGGTTCTCCCGTGACTATGGTAAATATGTTAACGCGAGGATTACCTTGAGTCCAGCGACGATTTTGGAGATGAGCTCGTTGTAGTAGCCAATCTCCTGCAGCAGCGACACGCACATGGGCATCACGATCTCGGGCCCCATCATGCGCTCCGTCGTCTCCACGTCGATCTTGTTCGGCAGCTTCGATATCATCTCCGCGGCGAGCTCGTCGACCTAACGTAAAAAAAAACGGAAAAGGAAAAAAATCATGATCACTATTTGTCTTCGATATGAACATTTTCATACACCAAATAGACAGAAGGATTCATATATAACATGTAAATGAAGCTATTGACACTTCATTCAATTTGAATTTGCCGCGCATTCACTTTTGTCGTTTCATGTGTAAGCTGTGGGAGTAAGTAGATCAATGGAAGGATGACAGATAGGTTGTTGGGCTATGTTATCTGTTGTCGGACGTGTGTACTACAAAGAAATATTAAAACATCATAAGTAAAGGAATTTGTGAATAATAGCTTTAAATGTTGTTTCTCTTTTCAGGTAAGTTTTGTAATTAGTTTAATTAAACTTACATAATGTAAAATAGATATGTGTAAAGCACACATACATATAAATAAAATTGGAGTGTCTGTTTGTAATATTAAAATAACCGCTTTTTACTAAGTGCATTCGGATGTATACACGTTACCTATACCGAAACAACATTTTTTTACAATTTTTGTCTGTCTGTCTGTCTGTCTGTGTCTGTTTGTTCCGGCTAATCTCTGAAATGGCTGGACCGATTTTGACGGGACTTTCACTGGCAGATAGCTGATGTAACAAGGAGTAACTTAGGCTACTTTTATTTTAGAAAAAAAAAATAGGATCTCACGAAAAAAAATTAAAACCAATGTTGCAGCGCAGCGCCTGATTAAGTTTGATAGCAACAACCTGCAATGCGTCCCGCGGGCTCAGAATGGGCGAGCAGGCTGTTGTCAACGGTTGTCTTTGTTAAATACCACGCGGACGAAGTCGCGGGCAACAGCTAGTTGTTTAATAAAACATTATCTTTTCAGAGCAACTCAATTCGGTTTTAATTTTACGGATTTAAGAAAACGAGACCTGTGTACAAAGCTACATTATAAAACATTTCCATGAACCTAAAGTAGTTGCTATTTCTGAATTATTTTTCCTTTCCGCGAAATTCGTACGACGCGCTGCTTGAAACATGATTCTATGAGTCAAAGGGTTCTTTTTATAGTTCTTTCTTCGTGAAAGGTCAAAGAATGTGGACAATTTAGCGGGTTACGCTGTCTAATCTAATCTATCAGCCGATAGACGTCCACTGCTGGACATAGGCCTCTCCCAACGACTTCCACACATCCCGGTCCTCCGCAACTCGCATCCACCGGCTTCCTGCGACGCGTGTGATATCATCGGTCCACCTTGTGGGGGCCCGTCCTGCACTACGTGTTCCGATTCGTGGTCGCCATTCTAGAACCTGGTACCTAATAAAAAAGTCAAAATCCAACCTTCTTGTCCTCCCCGCCGCCGCCTCCCCCGCCGCCGGTGGAGGCGAGCGCGAACAGCGTCGAGCACATGATCAGCGCATCCTGTCGATCAACTTCAAATGTAGGAATCATTAATTATTTAGAACCTACACACCTATGTAATAAATTAATAAATATCGCCAGACGAACACACTAACTATACCGTCCCACACTAAGCAACGCTTGTATTATGGGTACCTTATAATGGGCGAACTCAATACATAATACTTATATAGATTATAAACATCCATGACTCGGGTACAAACATTCTTGCTCATCACACCAAGACTGTCCCACCAGGATTCGAGACCGGGATCCGCAACACAGAAAGCAGGGTCACTATCCACTGAGCTAATCTGGTCGTCAAAATGTATTTCGTATTTTTTTACATTCCTTGTTTTACGTCATTCGTTAAGTCTTTTGAAGTTGTCCATGTCTAATGCTGTGCATAGTGTTAACTTAACTCTAGGCTTACACAGTATATACAGATGATATAGAAAGGGCCTTGGTTCTTGTGTTGTACGCAACACTCCGTCTATATTATTCCCTCGGCTAATGGTGTATATTATCACCTGCGCAAGAGTGGCCACGTCAGCGGAGGCGTGTTGTCCCACCGACTCGGCGCGCTCGCTGGCGGGCAGCAGGTCGAGGAAGTCGCGGTACGATTCCAAGCTGCCGTCGCGCGGGATGTGGTACGAGGGGATCGAGGATAGTCTGTGTAGGGGAAACAAATGGGGGAAGAGGAACCCACCACTGACCCTCGGCTTGTCAACTTTTCCAATTATAAACCAAACAAGTTTGATCGATAATTAAAGAAGCCAGCAATACCGAACTCCTCTGAGATGTTAGTCGAGAAACTATCTATCACGAGTGACGGGACCTCAAATAAAATGCAATTCTCCGCGAAACGAAGCGAATCTAAAAAGTATTCGACACGTGTTTCGCTTCTAAACGAGGCATCCTCAGGACTGTTGGGCTACGAATGACAGCTCATTGACAAGCCGAGGGTCAGTGGTGGGTTCCTCGTCCCCCATTTGTTTAACAATGGATTTCCGCCAAGTATCGCCTAGTTCCATCAATTATACCTGTTGGCGAGGCAGAAGTACACTGCAGTGCAATCACATTGAGGCTGACATTAGTCCTAATGTAAAGCCTCAAGCTCTTGTTACGTAAGGAACTTTACTTGGCTCCATGGATCACGAGGTCCTGGGTACTTGAAGTGACTTATGGAAAAAGAGGCCTGGTCGAGAGTCAGCGGGGCTGAACGATTCTCGAACACAAAGTTTGTCCCTATCAGGATTCAAGCCCGGGACCCTCAGCGTGGAAGGCGGGGTCACTACCAACTGAGCTGATCAGCGGTGTGATTTTAAAACGTTCGAAATCGGAATCGGATTCGAAATGGCAGTTTGCGTCTACGAAGTTATTTGAATAATGGTAGAAAAAATATAGATCGCGAAATTTAAATTATTTCGGTTTTTTATGATAAAAAGCTTCAAGCTTATAACCACACAAACGAAACATTAAGTCAGACACTTGTTATTTTTGATATTCACGTTTCTTGGCCTATATGTTTTTATTATTATTTTTTCCGTACCGAACTTTGTAAATTGACAAATCAAGATTTCGAACGTCTTAAAATACATTGCAGGTCTGACTGACCTGTAGAAGGGCGTCTCGAGTGCGTCCTCGCAGAAGAACTGGTTGATGTACGCGATGAGCACGCGCTTGTCCCAGTCGTCCGTGATGTGGCCGCCGTAGTTGATGATCGCGAACAGGTAGCGCAGCGCGTCCCACGGGACCTCCTCGTACTCCTCCAGGTAGTTCGCCAGCAGGTTGTCCGACACCTGGACCATCGCCACCAAACAGTTCAAACTTTATGTATTTATGTACAAGTAGTTTTTTTCAAGTAGCAGTGGACGGCTAAATCCGAAACTATATAGGAATAGAAAAAAAATTCTTCGAAATCACCCGGTTCAATTTTTGGGAAGGGAAATTATTTTTTCAAATATTTAATGATGCAATTTTCGTTTTCGTCATAATAGGTCTCAAGAGTCCTTAAAACACTTATCGTTATTCCCTATAGTTTTAGAATAGTTCTGCCTCCCCCACGCAGACTTTAAAAGCTGTTAAAGCCTTCGGGAATCTTTGATGACGACATCATTCAAGTAAAAAAAAAATATTTATAAAATAATTGACTGAAAATGATAACTCTGCAATGTGTTATGGATTCAAGGCGTAAACTCTTCGCAATGGTCGGTGAACAGTTTATGTAAGGTAAGCCTCGCAGACCACAAACCGATAGTTCAACATCACGCAAAACAAAATTCAACCTTCCAAAAGATTATGTGATGAGTACTTAGGATCCAAAATCCCACAAGCATTTTGTGGCGTTTTGTTCAGATGAATACACACAATATATCCAACATAGAATAACCTTTCCTTTCGCTTTACCGCAGTGGAGTTAGAATTAGATCGGGCGTACGACTAATTTGTGCCAAGTCTGCGAGTCAACAGTGCTTTTTTTTATTTTTTTTTATTACATTATAGGCAAGTATTTGATCTCGATCTCACCTAATGGTAAGTGACGATGAGATCTACGATGGAGCATACTTGCCTAGGTAGGAAGGCGGCAGTAGATCGGGTCGGGAAATTTCGTGCGTAATCGTATGTACTCGGCCGAGTCAATATCGTGAATGAATACTATCAAAGTGTACTCACATCAAAATCAGCGTCATTGAAGCTGTAGACGGCGTTGTAGCCGAGCTGCCGGAACCGCTTCCTGGCGATGAGCGTGCAGTGGAAGAACGACACGCAGTACAGCAGCCGCCGGTACTTGGGCGACGCCTCGTCGTACTTGTCCTCGTTGATGTTCGCGAACACACGGACCATGTTGCCCTTCAGACCCTGACGAGGCAAACAAACCTTACCAGAGAGTAGTGTTGGAGCCTATAAAACATCCTTACAACATTCCTAACAATATTTTCATTGGTCGGTAGGTGGTGAAACCTTACCTATCTTAGTGTCGCAAGCCGTCACCGTCGGGGCATAGCGGCCGTCCCGCCATGCCCCGACGGTTATTATTGCGGTCTTGTTATATGTTACGTGCTCTGAAAACTATGATAGCGCGTTTCAGGATTGTATTGAGAATTGTCAATTGTTCTGAATGTCGTCTGCAGCGCCATCTGTGTAGCTTGCGGCGCGGGGGAAAAGGTCGCTACATATACTTCAAGGAAGTCTACTTCATAAGACTGATATATAACGGGAAAGTTTAGTCATCGCAACATTGACTCTACCCTATTTGAGTTAAGTGAACGGACCTGCGGCGGTTCTGTGGTCATCTTGATGCTCCTCTGCAGCACGTTTAGCGGAAACTTGTCGTCGGGCATAGAGGACAACCATAGACGGAAGCGCGGGTGGATCTTGGGGTTGTCCAGGCCGCGCAGCGAGCCCAGCCACTCGCACGCCAGGTGGCAGTTCGCCAGGAACACCCACCCGCCCTCCTTCATGCCGCTCACTAGCATCCTGAAGGCGGCAGATATAACAGAGCAGAGGTCTCATCATGAACTATGTATTGACTTGAATAAAGTGACAAAATGTTCCAATTGAGGTCCTGATTAGAGTCGCATAGTTTGTGATAAGGCGATAGGTTTTTTTTCCCTCAAATGTTTCTAAAACGGTCAATATTGATAGGTTGAAGTTCTACGCTAGTATGGAACTAGAATATTGTCTTCACTTTTTTAATAATAAAATCAACCAGATTCCTGCCCAGCAATGGGCAGTGGGTAATATTCTAGCATACGCAACAAAAAAAAAGCTTTCCAACAAAATTACTATTGTAAAATCTTGTGAACAAAATTATTACTATTCAATTGACACATCAAAATTCTGACTTCACATAATGATTACAAATGCGCTAAAGAAGCGCGGATTCTAGGCTTAGTATACCCTTTCTAAATTACTCTGTGTTGGACTACGTAAACCACATCCCAAGAGCAAAAAGGTTTTGATATCAAAGGGAAGAAAGTTGCACCTATCAACTTTCTTGTCACCTTTTTTTGACATGGTATTTCTACACTCCTTATATTTTTATATCTAAATATATCTCATTTACCACCATCAATCCTGGTTCTCCTTTGCCCATAACCCATGACTCTGTATATTGGTATCGCCCCCATACGTTGTCAAATTTACTTTCCATGAGCGGTACCCACAATACAAACGTGGATCAAGTAGGGACGGTACAGTTGGTGTTGTTGTTCTGTACCTTTCGGCGGTGGGCGCCTGGCCCTGGCCGAGGCTGAGCGACTGGAACTTGTCGAACAGCTTGACGTCCACGGCGAGCTGGATGAGCGCGGCCGTGGGGTCCACGCCGGGCGACAGCACGAACAGCAGCGACGTCTTCCAGGTCGACTCCTCCCACGCCATCTGACAAGGGTTGTCACCACCCACTCTTACTCCCACTGGGTAAAGTACTGACCCTTAACTTGTTATGCTATTTTAAACCTTCTCGTCAAGAGCAGCCTATCTTCTATATACGCCATCACGCCTGTCCCCGGAGGGGTAGGCAGAGGTGCGCTGTAGTGCACTCACATTACACCGATGGTATTTGGTGCCAATTTTTATTTTTACTTTTGTGATAAAAGAACACATCAACTATAAGGTCACACACTAAGCAACGCTTGTATTATGGGTACCGTACAATGGACTAAGGGCGAACGCAGTATAAAATACTTATATAGATAATAAACATCCATGACTCAGACACAAATATTCGTGCTAATCAGAGAAAGTATGTCCCTAATACCAGGATTTGACCCGGGCTCAACCCGCAGCAACGAAAGATCGATATAAAAAATCGTCATTTGCCCCAAATGTCATCTGCAGGGCCATCTGTATATCTTGTGGCGAAGTGCAAAAGGCCGCTTCAGACCGCCGCCCACAAGGTGGACCGATGATATCACACGCGTAGCAGGGAGCCGGTGGGTGCGAGTGGCGGAGGACCGTGATCTGTGGAAATCATTGGGGGAGGCCTATGTCCAGCAGCCGTTCCTACATTGCTCTCACATACCTATAACAATGTACTGCTCAAAAATGTAAAAGATCTTTTAAAAAAAGAGCAACCATGGAGTTTCTTGCCCGTTCTTCTCCATAGGAACGGCATTCCGAACGGGTGGTAAAGTAGTAGCATAGTATTTTGTAAATTTTGACAATTCATAATTACTGTACTTAGTGGTCTACATGAAAAAAAATATTCTGATTCTGATTCTGATTCTGCAGTGGACGTCTATCGGCTGATAGATATAGAATAGATGTATGGAGTGTACCCGTATGTCGAGCACGGGCGGCTCGACGTAGCGCGGGCCGAGCACGTTGATGATGAAGGTGGTGATGCAGGCGGACACGCGGTCCACGCGCAGCGAGCGCACGAACAGGATCCGCTGGAAGTCGTTGCAGATGTCGTTCCACTCGCCTGCCGGGGGGTGCCGTTCGCTCACAGTCCAAGTCAAATTTAAATCTATCTAGCTATCACATTAGAAATTTGACCATGGCTAGTACATTCCCATGTCTTTGTCTAGATCACAAATTTGGGCAATACGTATATTGAAGTGCTTGCCACAAAATGGCCCTAAGTCAAAATGTGCTGGTGTTCCCCTGGAGCCGATCACATACCGATGAGCGGCTGCAGTTCAGGCTCGGGGTTGAGGTACCACTCCTTCCACTCCTTGCTGAAGGTCTCGAAGCTGTCGATGACGCCGTGGAAGCCGGGCAGCTTGTCCATCTCCGTGATGTTGTCCCAGCACTCATCTGGCATCCAGTCTACACCATAGAGCTATGTTAGTCCAAGTCAAACAACTTTCAAGGGGATACCTCCTATCAGGGGAGCTATATGTATGTCAATTAGTGTTGCCCAAAATTTGTCTTGCTCTTATCGTCATGGTTGTGGTCCCTAAACCATTGTAACAGGCCCTTTTAAATATCGCTTAAAGATTCCGATGAGAAAAATACGAACGGACTTCCTAGATTTAAGCTATAATCCAGCAAGCTCGCTCAGTAGACGTTGGCAGAGTTCAAAACTCTTTTGAAAACTGATTAGATTCTTACAAACGCATGCAGGCTTCCTCACGAAAGATTCCCTGCATCGTTTTTGGCCAGTGATAATCATACTAGAAAATGAGATTCGCATATTAAATCTGGAAATCTCAGAGGTGACAGACGGTTTTTGTTTCAGGGACCATTGTTTCCAAGACGCTTTACCTTCGCCATCATTGCTAACTAATAACTGGAATATTATATATATTTCATGAAAAAGCATTTCAACTAACTGGTGGGGTTATCGGGCTGTTCCGAGCGGTCCAGCACCACGCCCCCCTTCAGCAGGAACAGGTATTCGTTCATACTCATCTTGCCCATTTGGAACAGGATGCGAGACACGATGTGGAATGAGAGGAGCAGCTTGTGGCGCTCGAATAGCGCTCGACATGTGTTCCTTAATTACAGTAATAATAGGTATTACCAAACACACCAAATGTAGGTCCCAAACTAAGCAACGCTTGTATAATAGGAACCGCACAATGAGCTGTGGACGATCACATGTAAATAATTACTTGTCTAGATATTAAACGTCCATGATTCAGCTACAAACTTTCGAGGTCATCACACTAATTTTGTTCCTACCGGAATTCGAATTTGGGTACCTTTTCAGTATAATTTCTAATTTTGATAGGAGGTGGTGATCCTATTTTATCATCATCGTCATCGATCCTCTCATTCATTATCAGAATGATAAAGTATTACTTGGCACATTGATAATATTTCTCGCAGAATCTTATTAGTTAAGAGTCGTATTCCGATTCCATGGTAGAATCAATGCAAAAAAAAGACAAGTACAATAAGTGCTCCCTCGTAGGCCCGTACAAAATAAATGAAATGACACCGTCTAGCAGAAGTGGGTCAATTCTAAAGCAGATTTCAAAGAAAAAAAAAGACTGAAGAAGCAAGAGCTATGCACTAACTTGTAAACAGAATAAGTGTGGAACTCGTTCAAGTTGGCGATCCTGTCTTCGAGTTCACCGCCCTTGGGGCTGCGGTCGATGGAGTAGTTGAAGAGGTCGATGTACGCGTCCAGCGAGAACTGGTACATGGGGTCGATCCGCGAGAGATCGTTCAGCGCGAAGAACAGCACCGACGCGCGCACCGCCACCGGCACGTAGCCCTGGTAGTCACCAATGATTACACTCGACTAGTACCTCATTACAAAGAACTTGGAGTATGGCCAGTGTACAGGGGCACCGGGTTCTAACTAATATCGTCATGCTCAGAGCAAAACATGTGTGTAATTGTAAAAACTACATCGAGTTTGTAGAAGTTTGTTGATGAATCCTTTCGCCCATGCTGTAATATAAATATACTAAATTAATTATGGCTCTGAGCGTTGATTAAAAAAAATTGTTACGTAGGTAATGCAAAAATATCCTAAATTTCTAATCTAAAAGTCTCACGAAAAATATGTGTGAATAGAGGTAATTTAGTTTTTTTTTTTCGATTTGACACTTGGCAGCAAGTCATCCCCTGAGTAGGAAACGTCGGGGTTCGGGTGGTTGTGATCGCACCGTGGTAGCATACCTGTCTGGCGGTATCTATCTCCTTCTCGGTGACCTGCGAGGTGATGAGCGCCTCCTTGACCTCGAGCGAGGTGCGCTGCGAGGTCTGCAGCGTGATGAACAGCTCCTCGTTCTCCAGCAGCGGCACTTGCGACTCGTACATTATGCGGAGCAGGTCGTTTTCCAGGTCCACCTGGTAGATTCAGGGAATAATACATTTCTTAACACTGACTGACAGACAGACAGACAAGCATAGCTTAAACCGGTTGACATAGATACTTAATATTTGGAGGATATTCTTTTTGAGTACCCTAGAGGTGCATTAAAGGGATTATTTTTAGAAATCTGTCCCTAAGAGGGTTATATGGATGGGGAGGAGGGGTCATATGGCTAAGAAATAAGTATGTACCCGAGTGATGGATGTTTTATATAAGTTTTATAAACTGGGATCGCCCCAGTCAATTGTACGGTTCCCATAATACAAGAGTTGCTTAGTGTGGGACCGTATAGTTGGGGACAGCGAAATCATTATTATTATTATTATGTCAAGTCTCGAAATGGCAGCCGTTCCGTATGAACACCGGCAATCAGGTTACACTGGAAGCCTGTCACAGTACGAAACAAAAGGCCAAGTCGAGGCTAAAAAGGCTGAATAGAGGTAGAATTAAGTACTCACGAGCACTTTCTTGTTGTTGGCGATAGTGAGCACGAGCGTGTCCTTCATCTGCTCCAGCTGCGGCCGCTCCTTGCGCACCACGATGCCCAGCAGCTGCGACGTCAGCCCCTGCTCCTTCACCGCGAAGTTCACCATCGTCGTCTTCGTCAGCGTCTCCGGCGTGTACACCGGGTTGCCTTCACCACACCAACACAAAACCAAGCTACTATGTGCGTTGGGCAAATTCACGAAGAGGTGAGCTAAAACGATGTGTCACAATGGACAGGGTGAGGGGGACGCTGGGCCTATCTATTAATATATTTTCCATCTAGCGTCGAATAGCAAAAACTAAACACGTCGTCTATATTACTGCTTAGTTCAGCTTTATGATGTAAGATGTCTCTAGCGCCACTGGTGCAGGACGCGTAATGTGGCGTCATCTTTTGTCGAGCAGTGAAACTAAACGACAATAATAAACTGGGATGTAATGGATGTAGAAATCAGAGTTAATACTAATTTTGCCAGGTAGCCCATATCGTGCACCCTAAGTCCATTATACGGTACCCATAATACAAGCGTTGTTTAGATGATTTGGTGATATTTTACAACTTTCCTAATTTCTATCGTAACTTACCCAGCTTAGTAGTGAGATACATCCTAAACTTAGTGTTGTATGGCACCATTTTCTCATTGAACTTAATGACGAGCGAGTTGCCTATCTTAATTATCGCCTTATCCAGGATGGGAGCAATGGACGGGTCCAGCACCTCGCCCACGTTCTGGACTATGACTGGGTTGCCTGCTGTGAGACAGGTCTCCATGACCTTCAGGTAGTTAGGCTGGCCGAAGTCCACGATCTGTACATTTTTTATCCGTTACGTGAACTGTCATTAAGTGTAAGCAGGAACTCCAATGTAAACGTAACGTCATCGAGAAAGTATGCAGTCATTATCATACTTATTTATGAAGTCTGTGGTGTGAGCAAGACGGAGGACTCCTTCGTTACCATAACGCTACATAAAAAGCTCTTGCTTGAGCCGCTGATCAGATTCAGAACTATTCCATAAGTAACCAAATTGATTCTATTAGAAGGTTTTCGTATCGTAGATATCCTTCTGCTTACATTTCCTAATACAAGTTGCAATTGATAGATCGAATAGGCCGGTGATCTCTTGTTGTAAGGTTGTGATTCGGGGCACTAATAGTATCAGCTCTTTTAATGTCCCACTGTTAGGCACAGGCCTCCCCTCATTGCGAGGGGGATTAGGCCATAGTCCACCACGCTGGCCCAGTGCGGGTTGGCGGACTTCACATGTCTTTCGAGGGGTTCTCTCAGACATGCAGGTTTCCTCGCGATGTTTTCCTTCACCGTTTAGCAAGTGATAATCAAGGTTGAAAATGAGATTTGCACATGAAATCCAGATATCCCAGAGGTGGGAGCCTAGGGAGACAGATGATAGCTCTCAGGCGTGGTAGCGCAATCATCTGCCTCGAGTGAGTCATGAGCTGCCTCACGAGGCTGCTGTGCCTCGTTCAGGCTACTGCCACTAACCTGTATTTCATTATGCTCCTCCAATCTGGATATCCATATCAGCGCTTGCCCTTGAGGGTCCACCGCCAGCGGCCACCTGGTCGCTCGGACCACTATGATTCCGTTCTCTGCGCTGAAGTTGTCATCTATAATAATAATAAGACATTTTCAAGATCAGCAGTGATAGCCATGTTGATAGAACGCTTGCCTCGTTAACGAGGATCACATGTTCAAACCCCGGATCGCACCTCTGGGATTTCATGTGCGAATCTTATTTTCAACCACGATTATCACTTGCTAAACGGTGAAGGAAAACATCGTGAGGAAACCTACATGTCTGAGAGAACCCCTCGAAAGATGTGTGATGTCTGCCAACCCGCACTGGGCCAGCGTGGTATACTATGGCCTAATCCCCCTCGCATTAAGGGGAGGCCCGTGCCCAGCAGTGGGACATTATAAAGGGCTGGTATTATTATATTTATTATTATTTGTAAGATCCGGCTGCGTGTGCGCAAGCTTGCCCTATATGAGAGGGCCAATCTAGAATAATACATTATAATCGAGATATAGAATGAATAATGGTGTCTATAATCCCCGAATGGGTTCGCAGTGCATCCACATTTCGCCGATGGGATTAGATGCTAATGTTATAGGGAATATTCGGAACACTCCCCCTCAATTTGAGGCGGTTCGGGCCATAGTCCACCAGGCTGGTCCAATGTGGGTTCACGGACTTCACGCGGCTTTTAAAAGTCTTAGGTTTCATGACTATGCCGCGGCGTTTATCGTACGGTATAATTCAAAAATATCTTGTTCACAGATCCAAAAATCCAATCATTATGTGAAATGGCGATTCACCATTAAAAAAATGCTGGGTAAAATTCACAATCACCTACTCATTGTGATTCTGTTGAGAATAGAATATTGTTTTTTTAGTAGTGCGAGCCGGTATGAAAGGAGGAGGTTCCCAATATCGATTGATCTTTTTTAAAGCGTTGTTTCGATCAAGTTTGGTATAACTGCTGTCTTGTTTGTACGACAACAAGACTGAAGGTCTACCAAGAACTAACCAGGCAGTCCCATAGTGTTCCAATCTCTGAGTGTCGCATCATCGAGCAGGAAATTCTTCATGCTCAGATCCATAGTTACGGGCACAGATTCATTATACACCTAAAAACACCGGACTTTAATTTTTAATTCACGTACGGGACTTTTCGATATACGCGATCCATTTTTTATCACGGAAAGTATAAGGATTCTTCGCGCTGAAGTCCACGCGTGGGACGCCGCGGGAAAAGCATGCTATTTTTAGTATAAAAATAAAATTGCCAGACGAACTCAACAACTGTACTGTCCCATACTATAAGTAACACTTGTATTATTGGTTATCGTACAATGGAATGGGAGCGAACCAAGTATATATAATACTTATGTAGACATTAAACAACTATGAATCGTGCTTATTACACAAATTTGGTCCCAATCAGGATTCGAACCCAGGAACCTAAGGGCAGAAGGCAGGGTTACTGAGCTTATTGGGGCACCAGAATCAGAATATGTTTTTAGAAATGTAAACAAATTAGTACAATACTAATGTTTCGTCAAAATAGTAACAAAATGCTAAGCTATAACTTTACCGCCCGTTCGGAATGGCGTTCCTATGGAGAAGAACGGTCATATAAATGCATCAACATTAAGTACACACTGTAAATCATTATGAGTATTCATACTATTTTCTACCACTATTATACTTTTCTAGGATTACTCTATTTGTCCTGGGGACTCGCTAAGGGTCAACCCTCGGCGTCTTCGTTGGCCGAGAGAGGAGAGAGTGGGGGAAAGAGTCGCAGGGCAGTTCAATAAAAAATACTTCAGGCTGAAATCTTCTAATGAATTGTACAAGAGTACAGCGTCACCTCCAAAAACCAGTCGTCCATCAGGGATTCTCGGTACTCGGAGACGAAGGGCCCCAGGTAGGCCACGAAGCCAGTCGCGATCAGGCAGTCACCCGGCAGATTGTCAAACTCCTTGTCCAAGCGTTCCACCGTCAGCTCCCAGCGCTCCCTTTCACCTGGTAGTGGGGTAAATAAACGGTACCCATGATTCTTTATGTCCAAAAAATAGGTGGTAACCTATCAAAACAGTGATAGCCAAGTAGGTAGAACGCTTGCCCCGGTAACGAGGATCGCAGGTTCAAACCACGGCTTGCACCTCTGGTGTGTGGAATCTCATTTTCAACCATGATTATCACTTGCTACATGGTGAAGGAAAACATCGCGAGGAAACCTGCATGTCTGAGAGAACTCCTCGAAAGACGTGTGAAATCCGTCAACCCACACTGGCCCAGCGTGGTGGACTATGGTCTAATCCCCCTAGCATTGAGGGGAGGACGGTGCCCAACAGTGGGTCATTAAAAGTGCTGGTATTATCATTATATTATTCTATAAAAACTATAGACTGGCACTTACCGGAAAGACCAGTGATTAGAGCCTCGGCTCTCTCCAGTTTCAGCTGCAGCATCCTGGATTTCCTTTCCAGTTCGTCCTTCTGTGCCACCTTCTCGTCATATTCCTTCTGTAGGCGCGCGATCATCTCGCTCAATTCGCGCAGCTTGGCTCGCGCTTCTGCTAATATTTGCTGCTTCATACGTAGGGATTCCAGTGCTTCTTCTAAACGTTCCTTCTTTGGTTTCACGATCCTGATATGAACAGATTTTTGAAGTAGAGTAGGACCTTGCCATTCAGAATATAGTGGAAGCGTACGGCTTCCAAACCATTCGTGTATTCAGTGATCTAATGTCGTGTTACCAGTCGCTCAACATATTAGATTATACGTGGACTGGTGGCAACATTACACAATATTAGAGTGAGAAAGCTCGAACAAAAAGCGACAAAAAAGTTTGAGTATTGACGAAATAAAAAAAAATCAACGAAAAAAAACCGTGTTCGAAAAACTAAAAGCAAAAATTATCTAATCTTGTAATTTACCTTGTCTACCTAAACCAAATATTTAACTATTGTGAAGTTGGTGCCAAACAAACAACTTAGTCGAGTATTGCTGGTCCGCGCCAAAAACTATACCTACAAATCGGTCGCCGCATCTCGTTATCCAACAAAATTCTGACTTCATAATAATGATTACAAATACGCTAAAGAGCGGAGGTTTCAAAGCTTAGGTTCCCTTTAACCGGTACCCGTTTTTAATCAACCTGTATAAGTGAACTTTACACTTTTGGGGTCGAGTCACCTTCGTCCGTAGGAGAATTAAATACCCTCGAGATACCCTACACGTGACCCTGGGTGGTGCCAACCAGGTGACAACTCTACTGGTGGTAGGCTTCGGCCGTGGTTAGTCACCACCCACTGAACAAAGCCATGTCGCCAAGCGGCCTAGCCGTGTTCCGGCATGATGTTCGGTGTTGCCATTCATGGATGGCGGGTCAGATCAGCTGCGCTGCATGTGCCTAGTGAATGTAGCGTCTCGATCTACTGCCGCCTTTCTACCTAGGCAAGTATGCTCCATCCTAGATCTCATCGTCACTTACCATCAGGTGAGATTGAGATCAAATACTTGCCTATAATGTAATAAAAAAAACTCACTTGTAAACCTTGCCATACTTCTCGATAGCCCTGACCCACAGGCACAGCGACTTGGCCGCAGCGGACACGGTGCCCACAATCTCCGGATCAAAGTCCGGCTTGGAGGTGTACGTGCCGATCTTCTTGAGCGTCTTGTCCGATATGTTGTCCTTGTCAAATTCACGAAGACGATCCAAAAAGTACTGATCACCCAGCTGCCGTTTCGCTTCGGCCCACGTTGGCTCTTTCTATGTAATTATAATGCACTTATTAAGCAAAACATATAATATGTGCTGCTTCTTTTTTCTATATACCTACCTCTATAATTGGTACCCACCGACTGTAAATGGTTGATGAGGCCTACAGAAGTGACGAAGCTAGGTGTGTGTAATACGCTAAGGGCCTTCCCTTTCCACACCATAGCTCATACAAATTCTATTAAATAAGTTATGGACAGAGTTAATCAGCACATTGTGGAACAGGCCTTAAGTCATTTTGAAATTCACCTGCAGTAATATAAGCACAGCTTCTAACACCATTTCGACTTTTTGCGGAGGTTTTGCGTAGGATTTTACTTCTGTAATGTCTTTCTTGTTAAGCGCGTCCAAAGCCTGAAAATAAAAGTGAATATATTTCAATGAAATTTGAGTGAGTTCTGATGTCTTCTGAACTTCTGGTGACATCTTGTAACCTTGACGGCTTCATCCAGCGCGGGCATGGCGCTGGCCAGGTCCCTCATGGCGGCGTCAGCCAGCCTCTTGCACTGCACCTCTTCTTCCATGGTCTTCTTGCTCCTGGCGGCGACGCTACGCTGTTGTTCGTCAGCATTGCGTTGCTGAACGTTTATCACGCCCATATACTCGATACACTGCTCTGTGTATTCTGCTACTTGTTCCTGCCAATGATTAATTGTAGGTAAGTCTGACTGGCAAATAATCAGCATTAAAAATTTGATGAATGCATTTCAATCAGTCAATATTATATTGAAAGTGCAGAAAAACTAATGTCTCAAAAACTTATTAAGAAAAAAACAGACTTAAGAAAACTGAAAATAAAAACTATTCTAAAATGTAGCGAATGTTGAGTGGGTGCCAAACAAACAACTGAGTTCAGTATTGCCGGTCCGCACTAAAGACTACCTCCAAATTAGTCCTCGCATCGAGCCACTATGTTTACTTAAATTATTTTTCGCTGGTTGTTTGTTTGGCACCAACTCAACGGGACGCTTTTCTCTATGAGATTTGGACAGGACAATGTTGTCTGGACAGCTTGTCAAGTCAAAGCCAAATCATTTATTTCCTATACGTGCTGCGGGGGCAGTAAACATTTTTTTTTTACTTTTTTTTAATCTACAACCGTGAGGGAACGCGACCTCAACTGAGAAGATCCGGCAACAAACTCAGCGGGCTTGTCTTTTTACGAAATATTTTTTTATTCTAAATTAATAGCCACGTTTATTAAAAAAAATATAAGCTCGATGTGTTGCCATACGAGGCCCACCCACGCTACACTTTGACATCTTAAAATCCTAATTGATATTTGAGCGATCGGCCCCAGGCTTCTTTATCATTCAAATAATCCAAGTTCCTGTAGTAACCCTTATGACATAATTTAATTTTGAGGCGATTGCTTTAAACTTACTCATGGGCAAATATCGGATTGTAGAATAAAATTCAATAATGGAGACCGTTTGGACCTCTTGCGTATGGAGCCCTAAATGTAAAAATCTTGACGTTTTTCCATATAGCGTTTCTCTATGTTACTGATACTTACTGTGCCCTAGTCTTTGTAGGTCTACTACTACGCACCTTAGCGACAGCCAACTCCTCGGACATCTGGCCGACTAGTTTAGTGGTCTCCTCCACTTTCCCCAAACCGTTGCGCAACTTGTTCGCTTGCAGTGCTATCTCAAACCGCTTGTTCTTCAGCATCCTGAATGCAATGTGTAAAAAACTTCTAAATTCCCTGTCATATTATTGCTGCATAAGATTGAAAGGGTTTGCCAAAAATCCTTACTAAACATATCTTGATCTACCTAGCCCTTAAATGGGATTCCCTGTATATTTAGCATAGGCAACAATATAAATACTTATATAGATATGACGGCGCGTCTAACATCTGTCGGATCGAGAGTGAAGATACACTCTAGCGGAGAGTCGTGTCTATGGTAGAGAGGCGCCCATATTTTGGGTCTCTGGGATATACGGGACGCGCCTGCGCACCGGCTGCGACGAATCGCTAACGATCTATGTTTTGTTGGTTATTATTGTCAATTAAAGAAGCCATTGTCGTATTGTGTGTGATTAAGAAAGTATAAGTATAAAGTATAAATTAAGAAATAGTGCGTTGCTAGTGTTCTTCTTGCCCGCATACCAACGCCATCCACCATTGAACCTTCTGAGGAAGCTTTTCAAGCGCCTTTAGATATAAAACGTCCATGACTGGGCATACACATTCGTCACACAAAGTTTGTCCCTGCTACCAACTTAGCTTCTGGGTCGTCTACTTACATTATGATCTTCCTCAGACCAAAAATGGCTTTGGACCGTAATGTTATTGTGTTATTCGCAGCCACTCCTTCCTCTAAGTTCAAAACACTAAAACGTTCCCTTACTCCTTGTATCCCGTCACGAGCTCCAGATAATTTGTGGGTGTGACGTAGTTGGTTCGCCTCATCTCCTGCCACATCTTGACGGAGTACTTGCCGACCGAGGAGTGGATGAGTGACATGATGGAAGCCACGGACGCGCGGAGGATGTCCTCACGAGACTCCACCAGGGATTCTTTTCGACGGATCTGGTGATCGCCATCGGAAATAATAAAGTCATCGACATAATTTATTATGTGCATTTTTTATTACGTCAACGGAACAGAAGACATTTGTAAAGTATTATAAATAATGCGGTTTACACTTCTTCTAGTCTAAATTGCAATTTAAAATTGTGTGAACGCACTTTAATTTTATCGAATACCAATCAAACTTTACCAACTACCCTTTGGAAAGCTTAAATCCATAGATAATGAAATCACAAGGCATTGTTATTCTGAAAACCTCTTAACGATCCCGTCGCATATATCAAACCTCAAGCACAACCCTTTTACGTAGCACTACGTTCAAGTATACGTGTTTGGTCCCGCTCATACTTCAGTAAACCAAAATAAGGATGAGAAAAAGAAGTTTCTTGAAATCCTCAGTCCATACTGTTTAGGAACCTTTCGAGAATTATGAGACTATGATATGTGTGTTGTGCAAACAAGCAGTCATACCCTGGGTCCAGTGATTGAGGCGAGGAGTTCGACGCCTTCAAGGAACTTGTAGGCAACCTCGAGCAATGCTTCACGTGGCCACTCCAGGAACCAGTTGGTCGTGGTGGAATTGATCAGGGCGGGATATTGACGTATGCGATTTCTAAACAAAAAACCCTGTCAGTTTTCATCATTAGGGTATACTACTGTAGTGCCAAACATTTTGTGAAGAGTATTATCTTGGCCCCATGTAATAGCAGTCCATCTTATAACCACTTGGCACACTACCCATCGATAAGACAGGGATTCAAGCCATAGTCTACTACACTGGCCCAGAGTACGGGCTGATAAACTTTGGTGGTGTTCTCTATTACTTTGAAATTATACATAATTACACATGAAATCCAGAAATCTCAGAGCTGCGAGCCGGGGTTTGAACCTGCGATCCTCGTTACCGAGGCAAGCGTTCTACGCACTTCGCTATCACTGCTTTTTTCAGATGATGAGATGAGAAAATGAATGTTTACCTGAACTCATCACCAATGGGGCTGAACGCCAGTACAATGTGCATGTTAGAGCGAACCCTGTCCACCAGGAACAGGTACACCGCCTCGGCTGTCTGCATTAAGTTAGCCGCCTTCATCGGCTTTTCTAATGCCGTTTTTATCTGTGGAGGAAAGTTTACCAATGCCATATTTCCATAAGCAACTCTCCATAAACACTAAGCAATAATCTTAGAGAAATGAGGCTTCACTACTCAGTACTACACTACTACACTACTCATGGATGGCGGGTCAGATCAGCTGCGCTGCATGTGTTCTAGTGAATGTAGCGTCTCGATCTACTGCCGCCTTCCTACCTAGGCAAGTATGCTCCATCGTAGATCTCATCGTCACTTACCATCAGGTGAGATCGAGATCAAATACTTGCCTATAATGCAATAAAAAAAAAAGCGACATGTGAAATTAATACTTATTGGGCATAATCCACAAACAAATAATCTATGAGAGATTTAAATTTTGGAGTCATAAGCCAATTCTGAGTAAAG